>QJPP01001481.1:0-369995 GCA_003996215.1 Jaltomata sinuosa | reverse complement strand
ATTACCCCATGATTATGTATCTCGGACAGCCTGGTTGTTATCATTGTGGAGAGATTGGTCACCTTTATAGATCTTATCCCCGGCGAGGGCCGGTTGGGCCTTTAGTTTCGACTACTCATTCCAGAGTTATATCCCATCAGCTTGATACTTCTCTTGGTGGGCCAGAGGTAGAGGTTCCTGATATTATTGCTCCAGGATAGGCTTTTGCTACCTTCGACTTATGTTAGTCTTGCTCGTGTTGTGACTCTATCCCTTCTGTCATGTAATTGCTTATATGTCTACCTGCTACTTGTTTAAGTTGTTTGGCTACCCGAATTGTAGTACCGATATGTTATTCTATTGGTAGTTTATTCTTTAGTAGTGGATGGGGGTAAGTTAGCCTTGAGAGGTGTTTTCCCAGAGTTGTAGCTCGTGGGTAGTTCTTGTTAGTCTGTTTCTAGTTGGGTTATCCCTGTTTCATTGTGATTTTAGACTTGTGGTTGAGTTGCACTTGTTGAATGGTCCTAGATGGTTGTTGCCTAGGCCGTTCTCTAGCGTGGCTAGAGATCCGTGTGATGGTTTGGTGTATTACCGGTAGTTGGCCGGAGTTGAGATTTTGCCTCAGTTGGGAGATATTGGTTATGCTAGTGTGCATAGATTGGTTTAGTCTCCCAAGTGTCTAGAGTCGACCCTCTTTGTTGATTAGTTTAGGAGGTTGGCAGGTATGTGGGTTGTTCCCATAGTCTCCTCCACTTCCTGGTCCGTTGGGTGTTTTGTTGTATCCTTAGCTCCAGTTGGAATGAATCTTGATCTTGGTTCTTTCGATGAGCTCTGGTTGTTGGCATCGTGAATGGGTCTTAACTTTAAGCACTTTCGACTAAGTGTTGATCGTAACCTCGTGGTTAGGTTGTATTTGTAAGCATTTTGGGTGAGTTGGGCATCCGGCCCATTCTTCTCCTGCCTTATTGAATTTGACGTGTAGCTATGAGTGGTAAGGTAATGTCTTCAGGTTCTTATTCGAGAAAGAATTTGTAAGGTTTAGTATGTGCTAAGGAAGCATTTTTGTTTAGTTGAAAAAGAAGGGAGATACTCTTTGTATGTGTTTATGTGTCCTCGTAGTTGCGTGAGGTAGCGATGAAGGTTTGCTTTGGGATTGTGTGTCGGTGATTCGATTCAGCCGTCTACACATTGCCGTGGGTTTTCCATCGATTGGTTTTGTTTCAGTAGCAATTGCGGTGTTGGCAACTTGCACATTCAGGCCTAGTTGGCTTGGGTTCCTAAGGGTTCATTGGCAGCATCCTGGTTCGACCAAGGCTTTAGTTGGCAGTTTTGAAAGTTGGGGTTCAGTATCATGGCTTGGCAGGTTACATCAAATGGTTCGTGGTAGTTTCTATTTGGTTGTAGCATCCTAGTGCCAGGAGGCAGTGGGTGCGGGCAACTTAGCTTCTTTAGTTTAGTTGTGGATGCGGCTATTGGCCTTGGAAACCTAGTCCTTGGCTAACCTCTGCAAGAGGCGAGATATTCTAGATTTCAGCAGTGTTCTAGTTAGTACGAGGTTCTTATACCATGATTGGACAGACTCAGCGGCGTAAGTTTGAGCTTCAGCCATGGTGTATGCTTTATGTGGTCAGCTTGTGCGGGTTGAGACTAGCGAGGCTATTTTGAGCTCTGATGATACATAGAGACTGGTAATATCCATTCGTTTGCCCAGGATTTGAAATCTTGTTTAATTGATTCCTCCAGAGTTGTTGTTTATGTGGGGTTCTAGTGTTGGTTATACTCGGCCAGTATGAACGAGAAGTTTGTTGTGATATAGGCTTTGAAGTGGTTGGTTGTTTGCAGAACCAGTAGAGTGGTTGATTCGAGCCAAAGGAATGAATTGAAAGTATATGCAAAATTTTCTATGGCTAGATGGTAACTTTGAACCCTAGGCACCTTTTTCCTTTGCCTTCGGGGTGTTTGGACTTGATATTCGTGGCATGGTGGACTTCTTCCTGAGGTGAGATTCGTAAGGCAATTTCACATTCAAATGGTGTTCGAGTGTTCGGAGTAGCAGTAGTGTTTTCTAGAGTTGGGAGCTTGGCTCATGGTTACAGACTTCGTGGTAGGCTTACCACACTTCTTGCAGGATCATGGTTTTGGTTTGGGTCTTTTGGGCGGGTTGCCCTGGTTCATTCACTTTCAACTGATTCAGACCTGGCACGGTTCAGTTAGCAAGTTCGATATTAGCAAAAATGTTCGTTCGTTGGTTGGTGGTTAGTCAAGGTAGGTAACCTTAGTTTCAATGATATGCTACGGTTTGTTATCTTGGATGGCAAAGGCTAGTAGCCTATATGTTGGCTTAAAACGCATTTGAATAAAGTGGGTGACTTCGTTCGTGGTAAAGTATAAGCAGGAACTATGGATCTCCGGTGTGTCAGTTGATGCTTCGAGGGTGGTTTGAGTATTCGGCTTGTATGCAGCTTCCTATTTGTGGTGCTAAAGGATTCAGTTCAGAATAAAAAAAAGGGGTTTTGTGGATCAGCGGGCTCATGAGTTGGAGTTTTGGGTTGATGGATTTTCTGGTAAACTTGGCATAGTATTGAGGATTCGAGTTTTGTGTGTTGATAGCCTTGGTGCTCTGGTTTCGGTGTTGTGTAGGTGCTTTTTGGTTAAGATTCTCGAGGTTCAGTTTAGGTTGGCAGATCTTTGGAGGTTGAAATCTAGCTTGGCTAGTAAGAAATTAACACTTGGTTGCTTTCTTTGGTTCTGTTCTATTGGGTGCCGTCCGGTCGTGGAGGCTACCCATGTTGTCTGAGAGAGTAGTGCGGGCGTTGTATCCGTTATTCTTAAATCTCTGGTATTTACTTTCTTCCTGACTTTCGGGGATGAAAGCCTTTTTAGTAGTGGATAATGTAATGACCCTTCCGGTTATTTACACATTTTTGCCTTTCTTGTACCATTAGAGCTTACTTGTAGCGCCCAAGTCATTTATGGCTTGTCGGGATCGGTAGTTCGGTGCCCGGGCTGTTTGTTTGGTCTTTATGGCCGTTTCTCATTTTAGAGCTTCAACTTTGGAAATCATTGACTTCCGTCAACATTCTTGGTAATACCAAAGAATTAAACCAAGGTTCTAGGTCAAAGGAATTCCTTACTCGAAAGTTTGAGTTAAAAAAATGCCTCGTGTAACACCTCGCCCGTTTGGAAGGTTTAAAGTAACCCGTGCCTTTGGGGTAAGACTAATAGTGTCTAATATACTAAGAAGGATGTGTTATGAGGAATTATAATCGCAAAATGATTGTATGATAAGCTTTGAAGTCAAGAAAGTTGCGAAACAAAAGTCGGAAAAAGTTATTGTAAATTCCTTTAAGGAATTCTCTTCAAATTTGGGTTAAATGTCTTGGGGTGTTTCTCCCTATCTATATAGAGTTAGTGGTCCCCTAATATACCAAATCTAAGGTCTACGAGTCTAGTTTCCAACGCACTAAACCGTTTATCCATACGACTTCAGAATAGAGAGATATTCATGTTTTCGTAAGACTGCGCAGGCAGACACGTCAAAGCGGGGCCCACATCCTAAGTCGGTTTGCCTTTATAAATCAGCTTCTCCTTCGTTTTAAACCCATAAAAACAGACCAAAACCATAGAAAACCAGATACAAACCTTAGAAATAATCCATGGACCTTGATCCTTTCAATTCGTAAGTTTAACGGAAGTTGCTCTACGTCGCGAGCTCATCATCGTGGTACAGTTTTCTCATCGTTTTGGCTCCGTTTGTTGCTACTGCAAGGAGGCAGTTCATGGAACTGATATTTTTATGCTATTATCATTTGATTATCGGAAGGTAAGGGTTCTAAATCCTTGACTCATTCTTAATTTGAGCTTTAGAATCAATTCTGAGGAGAACTTATCGTTATCGGCATGTTTGTCGTGTTTTCTTGCCGTATATTGTTACAGCTCGTGGTGGGTCCTTATAACAGCATGTTTAGCTTGGTATTTCAAAGTTTTTTGTCGAGGTAACCTTCCTCCTATGACCCTCCTTCGTTATTATATGTTCTAGTATTATTTTATGGATTTCTGAGATACGAAGTGGTATTTTGGATTTGTGGCTTTGGACAGCCCCTTTATCTTGTTATGTTTGGTTATTGTTGTGGTGTTCTGGTTGTGGTAAGGTGCTGGAGGGATTGGGAAATTGCGCGATTCTTTTTGGGATCGCATACGATAGTGATTGGATTGGACAACGTGAAGTACGCCTTGAAATAGTGCCTCGGGAGCTCGTCGCTCCTTTGAGATGGTGTTAACATATTATTGTTGGATTTAGCTGCCATTTCTTATTGTTATTGGCCTCATTTTATGTTTTGGAGTTGGCTGGTCGCGAGTGTGACATTAACACCTTATCAAATGGCTATGGCTCGTTCTTGCAGCCTCGTCGATTCTAGTAATTGTTCCATTACCTTGGTTGGTCAGCCTTCATAGAGATGTCTTTGGGGCTTCAGTTAAAAGTATTCTTTTGTGATTTGGAGCTTCCCAGAGCAGTTCGAGTCTGGACGACGCCGTTCCCGCAGCTAGTCATCGGATGACAGGTAGGTTATGGTTTTTTCCTACCTAGACTCTGCGTATATAGGCTATAACTGTATTAATTAGAATCCTTGGATGGGCTGTTATAGGTTGGTACCCCAGACCTTGTCCGCCTTTCGTCCGTCTATTTCATACGTTGTTTGTAGTATTCGCGTAGTAATGTATATTACCTTTGTGGTCCTGTGTGGCCTTGTATTGACTCTGGAACATAGATGGTGGTCTATTTGGGAATGTCCGCGAGTCCCGGACATAGAGATTATCCTTTTAGGCTGGTTATGTCTGCTGAGTAGCTATTGGGCCTGTGCAGGGCTGATAGGAATTGTTGTGAGCCATTGGGCTACTTTTATATTTGTGTGCGAGCATATCATCCATGAAAAAGGTTTTCCCCTGCATGTTTTACTACAGTTTTGGTTGTGAGCCACTACTGATAGTTTTCCTAAATTTGCATGGCCCTGGGGGCCCGTTTTTGGTACTGTTGTTGATAGAAAAGGGGATTTTTGGATGTTTTCACACTGATTTTATTACTGGTACTAGTCTCTGCGGGGCAGAGCACCAGACTTGATTTTATTACTTATACTAGTCTCTGCGAGGCAGAGCGCCAGACTTGATTTACTACAGTTTTAGACCCGGTTACGCCCGGGCACCCTTGGAGGGGTTTTTAAGGCATTTTCTACTACTTTAGTCCTGGACGGGGTCTGGGCATGCATACTTGAGACTGGGTCTCTATCTTGATCCCGGACTTGCTTCCGGATGACATGTCTTGATACTGAGTTTTAGTATGGGGTCGGGGACCTCCATGGACCTTGTCGCTCCGGGCCTGGGGCTTTGGGCTGCGTGCACCGGAGGGAAGGGTATACGGTGGAGTAGAGGTATACAGGATGAGTCCTTCCATGGAACCTGCTTGCTGGGCCCGATTGGCACCGGAGGAGGTACATACAGAGGTTCTATTTCATATCATATCATATCATGCATTGGATTCCACCCTTGTTTGCTGTGTGTTCAGTGTACGCTCTGGTAGTATGGGATGCCGGAGAGTTTTCTTTCGCTTGATTGTGTTCCTCAGTTGTATGGGCGGCCGTTGGGACTGTAGGTAGACTATATTTACTCTTTTCTTTATTTAGAGCTTGTCTTGGCACTCAGTTCTTGAAAGATTAGTGATGGCTAGCCTGTTGAGGCTTTGGTTGTGGGATTTTTGATTATTGAGAGGGCTTTGGAGTCCTATCTTATTGAGGCACTTTTGTGTGGCCTTCTGAGCAGAGTGTGAGACTCTGGTTCTATTCTTGTGGGAAGCTGAGTGGTATCTCTCGGTTATTGTGCCCTAGTTATTTCATCCTATGGTTGTACTTGTGAGGTGATTCCCTGGTTATGCTATCATATGATTGGATTGGTGTTATGATTTCCTTATACTGGTTGATTCCATTTTGAGTATGTTAGACTGCTCTTCATCTTTTCCTTTTACTTGAGGTTACCGGTATACCGCCATTTTCTCAACTATCTCTCTTACTTATATTATTATGCAAGGACTCCAGGTGTGTTCTCCTTTCCTTCACCTGTGATTCTATGTAATTGTATCTCTGTGCTAGCATGTGTTACTTGAAGCTCTTAGTTATGGATGATCTGTGCTAGCTCCTTCTGCCTTGCTTATTGCCTCAGTGACTGCTTTCTTGCTATCTGTTACTTACTGCTTTTATATCTTATATGCGCTCAGTCGGCCTATGATACCTACTGAGTACCCGTGGTTTTGGTGCTCATGCTACACTTCTGCACTTTTTTGTGCATATATTAGCTGAGCTTTCGCCGTTGATCATGTTGGAGACTCGTGCAGCTTTTGGATCTTTGAGACTAGGGTGAGCGCCTGACGGTCGGGGCTTGTCTACATCTCATCTGTTGTACTGTTGCTCCTTGTACTTTCAGAGGCAAATTATGTTGTATTTTGTTACTACTAGCACTTGTATCCTATTAGAAGCTTCTGTACTATTGATACCAAGTCTTGGGGTTGGTGTAGTTTCCTTTATATATTTATATTCGAGTTATACTTTCACTTATTTCTGTTTGCTGGTGCGTTTTGGTTAGGTAGTAGCCCATTACTAACCGTTCTGGGCTACGGGAATTGGTTCGCCTACTGGGGGATTGTAGGTGTCATCATGACTTGAGAAATCGGGTCGTGACAATTATGCTTTATTAAAATCAAAAAAATAACTAATAATAGAACCTTTTATATACCAAAAGTAAGTTTTTGTATCGCACTAAATAAAAACTGGTCTTGGACATAAGTCCTAAGCCCCAAGTCAAAACTGCAGCATCCCACAATCTCTACCAGTAGCAAATTTAAGCACTATCTAGAATAAAAATTTAGCCCATCAATTCTAGAAGTCAGTCTTGAATTTATAAACACAACCAGCTAGTACAATGAAAAACATTTAGGCAGCAGTACAATGCGAAATATTTGAGCAGCATCAGTCTTTCCATTTACATTAGAAACCATCCATGCTATTTTGTAGTCCATCTCATAGCTCCTCTTGAATAGCCCTGCCAGAATAAGAGAGATTCCCATACTGTTTTAAAGAATAGGCACAATAATATGTGTTCTATAAATGTAACAAGTTTTCTGTGCATTGTAATCTCATAAGTGGAGTCTTAGAAGGGTGGTGTGCACGCAGCCTTATCCTACCTTGTGAAGATAGAGAGGTTATTTCCGATAAACCCTCTGCTCAAGTAAATCATATCAAAATAAATATGTTTAGATTTCTAGAAACTAAATGAATTAGTAATCCACAAAGCATGTGGATATCTAATAACATAGCTTAACAACATCTTGTGATCCCTTAGTAATTTGAGCACCAATGTCATGTATTGAGAGAACTATAAATGTCTCTGTTATTTGCCTCGATTACATTACCCAGGTTGGAAATGAAAATTTGTCACTAGAATCTATGATCCGATAAGTTAGTTGATAAATGAACCACATATTGAGGCAGCAAAGGCATAGAGATGAATAAAACTCGACAAGCATTTAACTCAAGAAATTGTAAGTAATAAAGCACCAAAATTGGTAGTACCTTTCCAAATTAATCAGGTACTTGTCATAGACTGAAATAGAAGTTGACCGCCTGTTGATGATGTAAGCTCACCAAAAATGCTATCAGTAACTATCGCATTGGAAATTATAGGAACTGCTAAAGCAATATGGGAAAAAGCCTTTAGGCTAGCAGTGATATCTTCATCCATCTACAATTAAATAGAAAGTCAGATAACAACCCAGAAGACAGAGGACAACTAGCTATGAGTGACTACCAGTCAAGAATTTTATGAATAGTCCACACAATCAAGGAAGGTTCAGTGATGTTCAACAACTTATGTCACTGTATAATCATAATAAGTCAGATACTAGCAAAAGGCTGACTAGAAGCTGCCAAAAACTCCCATGCAACCATCATATCAAATGTAAGGCGTCGAAACTGTTTGTCGCCTAGGTAACCATTTACTTGTATAGACAAGGCAAGAGCCCTGAAGCAACAATATTTCAAGAAGTTCCTCGCATACTGAGATTTATGCTTTATGGATTCAAAAGCCTCTGTATCAAAATAAATTAGTAACGCTCAAAGTTAGTAATCCAGATTAGACGAGATGAAACCTTAAAATGCTATACGTGAAACTAAACTTATATTCAATGGCTATAAAAGTGACTAGCGAATTCACATATATCTGAGCAGCAAAGACTAAAGAACCTTTTTCATTAGGCAATCATAAAAGAGTCGAACTACAAACCTCAGCAGGTGGACATCGATCAACAAGCTGAAAAACTAGTAGATCGTGGAGAAGACAGCCATAATAACATTAGCTTATAAGAGCAGTATTTCCTTGTAGTAATTTCATGGTTTAGAATAATGCTTTATTGATAGTTTCGCCTTCTGATATGACAAAAGCTACCTCCCGATCTGAATATACCTAAAAAATAAAAGAGACTACAAATATATATCTAGCTAACTACACCATCCAAGTAACATAGAAACATATGATAAAACAGGACTCATGGGTGTTTCCAATAAGCTACATTGTGAAGACAATAAAATTAATGAGATGATTTGATTCTAAAAAATGAAGACGTAAAGAGTACCAAAAAAGATCCAAGCAAGGGAACTACTTTTGTGACATCCTTCGCTATCTCATCATTAAGAGTAGCAAGAAAGCCCCACAATATAGGATTCAATTCAGTTTCTTCCTGAGGTAAAAGTTTTAGTTCAACCAATATTGGACGAGCACCAACTAGTAAGCAATGTATCCTGCTCAAATTGCAGTTCAACAAACACTTGTTAACTTTTCTGTATATCAAATTGACACAACAGTAGATAAAATACCGCATTTTCCTAACACAACATGTATGTCAAATCTACCAGATTCACCAACAAATAATAAAATAACTAAGAAATTAACCTAGGCAACCAAAAAAATATTTTTTAACAAAGTTATCTTCCATGTAAACCTTGTCCAAATTAGATTATCCACATAGAAACCCTAAAAACTCAAAATTTAGGAAAAACTTCAAAAAGGTGTGATAATTAAAAACTTTGATGAAAATTATATCTCCACGGAATAGCTGGAGCTTCTCCATGGGTGATGAGCCTATCGGAGGCTTCTTCTGCTCCAAAATCTGTAGAGAAATTCTTCTTCAAAACTTCTCTAGAAAAAAATATAAAATATCAAAATCGATCGACAAGGCGAGAAAAAGGAGAGAAAGAGAATACACAGATCAAATCTTCAAAGCTTTCAATATAAAAATTAGAGTAAAATCAATAAATTGAGCAGAACTGCCAACAAGAATATTGGCAACGCAAAAAGGAGAATCTTCTTCTGCATTTCTACAAATCCAAAATCAACACGCACACACTTCAGCTTTCCATTTCATGAGTAAAAAAGCCATCAACTGTGAAGAAAATCAAAACCAAAAGGAAAAGGGATCGAGAGAAAATTACCTAGAGACAATGGTCAATGATGGTAAGAGAGACAAGTCAGAGCATCGACAGTGATGAGAGAGATATTGGTATGCTCCGATGATGGTTAGGGCACAATGAATGTTTTACAGGGAAGAAGTCATATGGAGAATGAAATTCATTACCAAAAATAGGCTTTTAATTATCAAATAAAAAAGTATTATCTTATGGCATATATTCAAATGCCGCTAATATTTATGTGAATAATTAAATTAATGATAATTAGTTAATTGCCACAAAATAAATGCCATTAAAATACTTTTTTTTGGTAGTGATCTCAAAGGTGATTCATGGGAGAATTTTGCAAGAACTCTCTAGTATCATCTCCAAAAATCAATTAGGTTTTATGAAGGAGAGGAGTATTGCAGAAAATGTATTGTTGGCTTAAGAGATTATAAAGGACATAAACAAAAAGAACAAATTTCATAATGTGATGGTTAAACTAGATATGACAAAATCTTATGATAGAGTTTCATGGATTTATTTGACAAAGTTAATGAGAAAGTTTGGCTTTGATGAAAGAATGGTAGATATGATTTGAAGGCTATAAATAACTGGTACGTAGTACTAGTTAATGGACAAATTTTTGGTTTCTTTGCCTCCTCAAAAGGGATGAAACAAGGTGATTCTCTCTCACCTATTTTATTCATAATTGCAGCTAAAGTTCTTGCTAGATGTCTGAATAGTTTAAATGAGGATACTACTTTCATTAGTTTTGAACTTCCCAAATGGAGTGAGAAGATAAATCATCTGTCTTATGCAAATGATACAATTTTGTTTTATTCTGGACAGAAAGGTTCAATCAAGAAGATAATGAAGATACTTAGAAGATATGAAGAAGTTTCTGGATAACTAATTAATCTCTCAAAGAATTTTCTATATCTGCATGAAAAGGTCCCTACGACTGTGTTCCAGAGAATAAGCAAAATCACAGGGATTGGTCAAGGGTCTTTCCCCTTCACCTATATGGGATGCCCTATCTTTTAGGGTATGAAGAAGAAGGTGCACTTTGAGGATTTGATTAATAAGATAATGAAGAGGATGATGTCATTGCAGAACAAATTATTGACATATGGAGGAAGATACACTCTTATTAAACATGTCCTGTAATTAATACTCATTTACTTAATATCAGCAATCAACCCCCCCCCCAAGGAGTGATTGACCAAATCCATAAGATCATGGCCAATTTATTTTGAGAAAATACAGGAGGAGCTAAAGGAAAGCACTGGGTTGCCTGGGATATCCTAAGCTTGCCAAAGAATGAAAAGGGGATAGGTTTCAGATCATTTTATCATGTTACAAATGCTTTATTTGCAAAATTGTGATGGAATGTCAAAACATCTAGTTCCTTATGGAGTGATTTCATGTGAAACAAGTACTGTAAGAAGAGACATTCAATCATGGCTCAGGGATTCGAGACTTCATATATATGAAGGAAGATGACCAAAATATGAGAGGAGATAGAACACAACATTTTTTGACAGATTAATTCAGAAACTTTCAGCTTTTGGTTTGACAATTTGATAAGACCAGGAGCATTATACTATATGGAGAGAATAGAAAAGGAGAGGAAAAAATTGAGGCAAGACAATTCATCATTACAGGAAAATGGAATAGAGAGAAGCTGTTACAATATGTATCAGAGCAAATGACCAATCACATTGTGAATACCATAAGTATAATGATAACAGAAGGAACTTCAAATAAAGCTTGAGGATGGGGACAACAAGTGAAAGATTTACAGTCAAGTTTGCCTGGGAAATGATTAGAAATAAAAAGGAAGAAAATGCCATTTATCAAATGATATGGTTTAAAGGATACCATTCAAAATTAGTTTCTTCTTGTGGAGGGTCTGAAAAGGTAGGGTTGCTACTGATGATAACTTGATGAGAATGAGGATTAATATAGTCTCATGTTGCTGGTGTTGTGAAGCGTATCATCAGGAGATCATAACACATCTTTTTCTAATAGCTTTCATAGTCCAAAAGCTATGGAAGCAGTTTGCTTCTTGTGCAGGTATTGAGATGGATGGTCTACTGCTACATCAGGCTATAATGGTATGGTAGGACACCGCAGGAAATACTAAGCTTAAATAACATTTTAGAGTCATACCAGCCTTGATAATATGGGAGCTGTGAAAAAGGAGAAATAACAGAAAACATGGAGGAGATACCACATTCAATGCCATGGTATAACACATTTAAGGAGCCATCACTCAGATGATACAGGTGGTATACCCATGGATCAAGGGACAAAGGAAAGTCCAGAAGGAATTGGTGATATATCTTGGCTCCTATAATCCTAAATTGTATCATTATGCAGTTAGATGGAGCTTTTTCCAACAAGACAAGATGAAGTACAACACAGATAGTGCAAACAAAAAAAAACAGGACTAAGTTCCTATGGTTATTGTCTAAGAAACCACTTAGGAGATATAGTCTATGCACAATTTAAGAGCATTGAGGTTGCTACTAATATAGAGGCAGAAGCAAGAGCAATACAGAAAGCACTGAGGTATTGTTCAAGGAAAGAAATACATAATGTAATTTTTGAAACAGATTGTGTTTCCATGGTGAACATAATCAGGGAAACTTGGAGGGTCCCATGGGAAATTATTAAAATTATAGAGGAAATACAGAGAAATATGTACATACAAAGAGCACAAATTCAGCATATCTATAGGAAAGGCAATCAACTTGCAGTTGATCTAGCTAATCTAGCTATGGATCAAATAGAAATGCTGGAATACAATAATTTCAAGGACCTCCCTTCTTTGGAAAGGAAGATTTTGAACACAGATAAAGCACAAATACCAATGATGAAGATCAAAACAAGGAAAATAAGTCTTAATTAAAGCATGCATTCATAGAAAATAAATAACATCATATGCGAAAAGAGTAGCAGAGCTATTTACAAAATAGTATGCCCAACATACAGGGGTATTAAAGCTGCTATAATAGTTTGACTAATCTATGTTAGCACACAAAATATTTTGTCAGAAACGAAGGAGTCCAGCGTCAGATCTGACTTTTATGAGCGGAGGTCAGCTATGTTCCTTAATCTATAGTGGAGACAGGATCTACATTCGTACCAGCTAGAAAATGAAAGGACACAAAAATCAGTAAGAGGTCAAATTAAAAGGGAAAGAAAATGAGTTAAAAGATACTTACATTTAGAAAAGTTGTGAACTCCAAACGGGTACCTCCTTTGAGTCCACCTAACAGTGGAGAAACCCCAAACACTTTCAAGGAAGATATTCAGAATCAACACAACAAATGAATTTAAAGCGAGAGAAGGTAAAGGAAGAAGAAAATTGCATTGAAACAGTGAAGCCCCTTGTGCGAAAGGAACAATGCAGACACCATTAGGAACCAAGCTACAGATAACTCAAAGAAGAAGATGAAATAAGCGATGGTTCAGGCGAGCAACGACGGGGAGCATTTCTAATGAGGTAAGAGGAATTTAGAAAGTCAGAGCAACGGAGAGTCTAGGACAAGATATCTAAAAAGGAAAAGGGGGCACAGTGCTGAGCTGGACCGATCCCAATAATTTTTAGATTTTTTAGACTATTTATTTATTTTGGGCCTATGCTCCATCCAAATTTTATTTAATTTGTTTTCTGTATTTATTTATTAATAAATGGCTTAGAAGCCATCCAAATTTTATTTTTAAAAAAAAATTATACTTTGGATTTTTTGTATTGTTATGTGTTCTTTGAAAATTTACTACAAAATTTTCATGATTATATATTATCTTGAGGCCCATTACTATCGTCAGACCTTTTATAGTGACGGTGTTTGTCTGAAGGTTTCATGGATATTATAGTGAGGTGCTGCTATATATGCATAATGGTATTTGACCTTTAGATCTCATTTAGACGTTATACACACAAATATGCAAAATAAGAAAAAGTATGAATGTACAAAAAGCAAATATCAATAACTTTTTTTCTCGTGAAGTTATGATCATAACTTATGGACACCATATAAATATAATTTTTTTTCCTTTTAGATATTTTTACTTGAAATTTACTATGTGCATGACATTAACGATGACTATCATAAATATTTTAATAATTATTTTATACATAATATATTTTTTATAAAATTTTATTACACAATACTTGAGTATGATTGTTATAGAAGGATAATTTTATAAAGAGTGTACTTTTATAATGAATATCATTGTTGTTATAGGTAGAATTTTGTCATTAAAAGTAAAATATAACATGAAAAATTCATTCTGAAAAAAATCAGGCCATTATAATGAAATGACGTTATTACGAGGAACCGTTATAGAGGAGTCTGGCTGTATATGACTAGTGAATTTGTTCAAATTTCGCACAGTTATAAAGAGTATCAATGAAATTTGAAAATAAACTTTTTTATATATCTTGATGGAGATAGAAGATATAAATTTTATGTATATAATTAAAAAAAATCAATTCAACATAGAAGTATTTTATTTGAGTTAGATCTTCGATAGAAATATTTTTCGTTATTAAAATTTCTTTTTTTAAAAAAGAAAAGATTTCTTAAGAAGTTTTTTCTCTTTTTTTTATACAACTTTAAAAGAACTTAAGAATTTTTTTTATTTACATACATATATGTATGTGTCTGTGGCATTCGTTACTTGTTAATAGAGGTGGACTCACGAGGTGGGTTGGGAGTGCACGAAATGAACTTCGTCTAATTATGCCATATAAGTTATATTTATGCGTTAGGACATTGGTTTTATGGGGATTTTAATAAAAAAATTAGACGAGGAAACATGACATTGGTTTGACTAATATGTACATGCCTTTATTAGTGGTGCCCCAATTATTTTCGAATTTTGTGTTGGTGCATGCCTTTTTTCACTCTTCGACTAATACGTATTAGAAAAGACACGTACTCACACATTTGATTTTCTATAATTCTTTCATTAGATAGTAAAAATTTTATTCTTCAAAAAGTTTCTTCTATTCAAACAAAAGAGAACGTGAAATATAAAATAGAAACTTTTAAATATGAAGGAAAATGGACATCGTAACTCGCAAGTTGTGGTGTATGTTCATTGAATCGTACTTTTGTTACTTTTTCTCTTGTTTATTTTTCATTTGCAATTTATTAAAAATGACTTCCTTAATTAAAATAAGAAAAACAATTTCAATTTTTATACCACCCCGATCACCACCTCCTACTACCCCCTCTCAAAAAAAAAAATTATTTTTTAAACCCCCCTACCAGCCCCACCACCCCAAAAAAAAATTAGAATTTTTTAAATTTATTTTTTAAAGAATTCAAATTTTTTTCTTACCCCACCTCCATCCTCTACATTTAAAAATTTAAAATTTATTTTTTAAAAAAATCAAAAAAAATTCTTACCCCACCTCTACCCCTTACCCCGACCCCCCAACCCCACCCTCTACCCGCCACCCCCACCCCACCCCCCACCCAAAAAAATTAAAAGTTTAATTTAAAAAAATATCAAAAAAAAATTTTACCCCACCTCCACCCCCTACCCCAGCCTCCACCCCTCCTCCCCCCCACCCCACCCCAAAAAAGAATTAATTTTTTAATTTTATTTTTTAAGAAAATTCAAAAAAAAAATTCTTATCCCACCCCCTACTCCCACTCCCACCCCCACCCTACCAACCCCTCCCCAACCCCCCAAAAAAAAATTATTTTTATTTAAATTATAATTTTTTTCATTATCCCACCCCTTTACCCTATTCGTTCTTATTGTTTTGTGTTAAATATATGCAAATGCTTTTAGAAAAAAAATTCCTATTTGCGTACCGAACACAAGAAAATAAGTAAGAAATAACTTGTTTTCCTAAAAAATATTTTTCATGGAAAACATTTTCCTCCATACCGAACACACCCTTAATTGTTCTTTTCTCTCCTTGTATATCCTTTAATTAACCTCCCTCTCAATTCTCCTATTCCATAAAATCCATAAATGAAAGACTAAGTAGTAAAATAGTCACACTAAAAATAAAATATGATAAGCATCCATAAATACTTCTTAAAATTAATCACCGAAGAACCACTTCATAAGCTACCGAAACATAATTTCCCCTTGATTTTCTTTCCAAAATACAAAAAGAGTTGGAGAAGATAAAACAGGCTCAGGAAAAACATCCTATACTTGGGATAAGTGAACACAAGAGTTTGTAATGAATGTTTTTATTAGAACTTGAAATAAGCTTTATTCCTCCTGGCCAATTCATCACTTCTCACTTATTTACTAATTACTCATTAAATATCGGCCTAAACAAGCAAAATGGTCCCTTACCTTCTTTATTTCCTTTAATATGGTTGACTGTTTTTTCTTCCTTTTTCCATATTTCAGGAGGAAGAGATCACCGGGTTCAACTTCCACGGGTGATGGCGATTCCTTCTTGAAAACAGTATATTCAGTTCAGGGCCGACTTAACCACTAGGCCACTAAAGCAATCGCTTGGGGCCCCCAAAAGATTGGGGCTCCATTTTTTCTTAAAGCTAGAAAAATAGACTTCAAATAAAATATATATGATGATATTTCCTTTTAATTTTTTTTATTATATATTTAGGGCCTCTCTCTAGATTTTGGCTTTAGGGCCCCCCATCTTGTTGAGTCGACCCTGATTCAATTGAATTTGAATATTCTAATAATAAGATCGAATCAATTCCTATTCGAAAAGAGGTTGAGCATTTAAAGTCTCAAAGGACTAGTATAATCAATGAGTTGCAAGGTAAGAGTCAAAAGTTGAAATCCACTAAAAAAAAATAGAATACGTTCGGATGTCCATTTTCTTGAATGATACTAAGTCTAGTACATTAGTTGAAATTCATAAAAAATAAAATAGAAAGAAAATTGTTTTGCATAAAAAAAAATATCATCTCCATTTTCTCCCCAAACACAAAGAAAACGAAATAAAATTAGTTCAAACTCAATCAAGATAAGTAAAAGTTCATCAGAAAACAATCACCCTATTGTTCTTTCTTGAATTCAACGTATGTAATTTCCTTATCAATTGTCTACCCAATTTAGAGATATATTAAGTAGCAAATGTAAATTAAGTAGCAAACCATGAGACACTGAAAGTGGTTGAACACACTCTCTTTATTTTACATATACATTCATAAAAAATGTGACATCTTCTAAATTATTTTGAGAATCATCCACTTATGATTTATTTAAGAGTTTTTAAAATCTAATTAATGAGAAAAAATCTTTTCAACATGAAAAGGATAGAATGAATTGAATTATGGAATACAATAATTGAGAAAGAAAAATAAGGAAAAATAGAGAAAAAAGGTTTAAAAAATTAATAATAAAAATAAATATAAATTTTAATCTAAGAGAGATATCACCTCACCTTTCTATCGCCCATAATTATATAGATTTAAATAAATATAGAATATTAGGAGAATTTTATTTTTTTAAAATTAATTTTGGGGCCGCATGGGCCGTTTTATTCCTAAAATTATGAAATTAAGAACACATTTAGCCTGACCAAGCCCAAAAGTGGTTGGTCCAAAACAAGGAAAAGCGCATTAGTACTATGAAGAGACTTTAGCAAAAGTAATCCGGAAAAAACCAGATATTTCTCCCTTTGTCTCATTTTTTGTGATAGATTAGGAAACCTGTCATCTTCCTCCTTGAGCTCGTGGTCTTCGTCGGAGAAGGAGTCTTTGTTACCCTGATTTGTTCCAATTCTCCAGTAAGCTTGAAGTTCTCCGGTAAGCTCAAATCTTTAGTTTCATTCCTTCTCATTTGGTTCTTATGTTCGTTTATCAGTGAGGATTGTTGTCTTTTGGCAAATATTATTGTTCCTTTGGCGGTTTGATGTTGATGATGGTAGCTCTGTAACTCTCGACGTTGCATGCAATTTTTCTGTCAAAGCTCCATTGAAGGTACAGTAATCTGTTTCCTGTCGTTTCACGATATGTTGCTTTGCTTGCTTAGGCATTTTCTGACCCCATTTTTCTTTTTACTCTGTATGGATATGTGTGGTTTGGAGTTCTGTGGGATGTACATTCGCACTTATGTTCCCAAGATTCGATCCGTGCAGTCTGCCATCACTGCGGTAAGATCTTCTTCCTTCACTTTAGTGTACACCCATTCCCCTTGGATGGTTGTATTTTTCATGTTACACCTTTTAGAAAAGGCTTTATGATGTGTCCAAATAGCAGACCCCATTTCTGTGCTCATGAGTGTTAACTTGAGCTGCTCTGTTCTCTGCTGATTGTTATCTCGGTGTACCAGTAGTGTCATTTACTGATGATAGGTTTTGTACTAAATCTAAGATTTGGGACTTGTGCTTTATCCAGGTTTATGAGTGCCTTTACCTTCTTAGGTAGTTCCCTAAAGTTTATGTATGTATGTGTCCCCCTTTACTCAAATGTTAGATTAGTCATGTAATCAGCTATTGTATTACCTTTTCTGTATGTGTGTTGTACTTCAGTTACACAACTCTCCATGAAGGCTTTTATATCTTCAATAATTGTGTTGATTTGCTATGGTATCTTCCACTCTCCTTGCATTATTTTCTGTATTAACAGTAAATCAGTTTCAATAATGTATCTCTCATGTCCTTCAGCCACACAAAATGCCATGGCTTCTTGTGGCTACTGCCTCTGCTTCTGTGTTGGTGGTGTGTGTTATAGTATCTTCTTGTGCATAAATAATGTCTCCCTTGTGATCTCTTAGACAAACCCCATATGAACATCTCCCGGAGTTACCCCTACTGGAACCATCAGTATTACACTTGATTATGCCTAGTGGAGGGGGTACCCATTGAACTTTCTTATAGTACATATTAGGTGTGTACCTCTTTAAAGACTCCACAATCTCTGGCCATTGGCTTGGTATATTCCCTAACTTTGGGAAACTAGTTTTGACCAAGTGACAGATATCAGTATTATGACATATATCAGTATTAACCTGATGCACTAGTCTGTTGAAACTTATTCTGCCTTCATGTTTCAGTGTGTTCCTTCTTTTTCACAGTTCCTATATGATAATACTAGGAATAACTTTCATTATTTGCTTGAATTTTATGTTTCCTTGTACTGTCCACCAAGCAATTATGAGTTGTGACAGCTGTAAGCCCTCCGGATTAATACCTGCACAAGTAGTAAAAGTTCTCCAGAGCTTTGCAGTTGTAGGAGAGGTTAGAAAAACATGTGTCATAGTTTCCTTTGTGGATTAGGACAGCAATGACATCTAGATGGGAAGTTGATATTCACTCTTTGCACCACCTCATCCACTGTCAATCCAAATTTCCATGCCCTCCATAGTGTGAAAGCCATCTTGAATGGGCTACGACGGGATCAAAATGAATTTTCTTCTTTGTATTCAATAAGTATTGCATGACCAAATTTTTCCGGTTGCTAAAAATATCCTCCTTCTCTTCTCTGTGCCTTATATAATTCCAACCACTCTTAACTGTAAAGTTTCCATTTTGCTCTAGCATCCAGATAGGTTTGTCTAACTCTTTGCAGCAGTTAGGAGGGATGATGGTTGTAACAATATGTTGCACCAGTTCATCTGATAGGTACTGTGTCAGCTGCTCTGCATTCATCTTCCCTTCTCTGTGAATATATTCGCTTCTATCTTCTCATCATCCAACACCTCTGATAATATATGATAGAGGGCTCATATGATTGTCCAGTTCTTATACCAAAAGCTCGAATATCCTCTCCTCTTCTTATTTGCCATAGAATCTGACGTTCTATTAGCTCCCTTACTGTCACCATCTTTTTCCATGTACTGGAGGCCCGTCTGGCTGATGCAATAACTGGGTGCTGTTTTTTACAATATTTGTTGGCCATGTAGGTACTCCACATAGAAGTCCTAGTTCTGAAATTCCACCATAATTTATAGAAAAAGGCATTGGACATATCATACAATGATCTAAATCCAAGGCCTCCTTTTTCCTTGGACAGGTACATGTCTTCCCACTTGACCCAATGTTTCCTTCTACACTCTGTAATGTTCCTCCAAAAAAATCTACTTAGCAGTCTGTGAATCTAATTAATGAATCATTTTAGAGGGTTTAAGGCTGACATCAAGTGAAGTGGCATGCTTTGTAGAACATAAGTGATCAACACTGCCCTGCCTCCAAATGAAAGCAAGCTGCCTTGCCAAGATTGTATTTTATTGGAGATATTCTTTACCATATTATCATAGAAACAAATCTTGTTCCTGCTATAAAATATAGGGCAGCCTAAATATTGGAAGGGGAAGCACCCTTGCCTTATCCCTAACACCTGTTTGATTCTGGTCACTAAAGCTGGTGCAATCTTGTCATGAACATAGAATGCACTTTTGTTCAAATTAATTAATTTTCCAGAAACTTTTTCACATCTTCTCAGAACCATTACCATCATTATCATGGACTTCTCTTCAGCTGTAGCAAATAGGATAGTGTCATCAGCATAGGCTAGATGATTGATATGAGTGCTCCACTTAGATAATCCATAGTTCTTGTAGCCTTCCTTCTTTTGTAGTGAATTTAACCCTCTGGTTAAGACCTCGACAGCTAAGATAAATAAAATTGAAAATAAAGGGTCTCCTTGTTTCACCCCTCTAGATGACTTGAAGAAGCCACTAGCTTGCCCATTCTAAAGTATAGAGTACCAATTGTTGGATATCAGTCTAAAAAACATGTCAATCAAAATTTCAGAGAATCCAAAACTTCTTAGCACCTTTGTCAAGAATAGCCAAGAAACTCCGTCATATGCTTTAGTCATGTCTAATTTAATAACCACGTTGGCTACCTTGGTTCTGAGTCTGATATTCCCTTACTATTCCATGTGTCAGTAAGATATTTTCAATTATGCTTCTCCCTTTTACAAAATCAGCTTGATTAGCAGATATTAATTCAGGTAGTAAGCCTGCCAGTCTCTTATGAAGTACCCTGGATATAACCTTGTTGCTAAAGTTGCTCAAGCTTATTGGCCTAACATCTGAAAAGGTCTCAATCTTCTCCTTTTTAGGGATTAGAATCAGGTTGGTGTGAGTGACCCACCTAGCTAATTCATGTCCCACAAAGAAATATCTCACCATAGTAGTAATGTCTTCCTTTATAGTATCCCAACATGTTTGATAGAACTTCCCTGTAAACCCATCCGGTTCATTTGCACTGTCTCTATTAAGTTCATACACTACATTTTTCACCTATTCTTCATTAGGAAGTTGAGCCAGCAATCTTTTTTGTTCATCTGTTACTAACTTAGGAATGTGTTTAAGCATTCCAAAATTAGTAGATTTATTATCCTTTGTGAATTGATTTGAGAAGAACCTGATAGCCTTATTTGCCATATCCTCCTGATTTGTCACCCAGTCCCTAACCTCATTCTGAATCCTGTTAATCTGAAGCTTTCTTCTCCTCCCTTTCACATAGGAGTGAAAGAACTTGGTGTTTTTTTCTTTATTTTGAAACCAGTTAAGCCCTGATTTTTGTCTCCAGAATTCCTCCTCTAGGTATAGGTATCTACTAAGATCAGTTTGTACCTTGTGCAACTTTTCTCTATTTTCTGGTGTGGGTGCTTCTTCGAAACTCCTCTCATGAATCATGATTATATCTTCTAAGGTATCAATTTTTTGAAATATATCCCCATAAGTTTCCTTACTCCACAGCCTCAAGGCATTCTTAACTTTATTAATATTTTGCTGGACTATCCTGAAGGAGTCTCGAGTAAATTCAACGTTCCAGTTATCTTCGACTAATTGCTTGAAAGTTGCATGATTTATCCAAAAGTTGAGGAACTTGAATGGGTTTTTTACTGGCACTGCTACTTGTGAACATTCAAGTTGTAATGGGGCATAGTCAGATCCTTTCTTTATCAAATGAGTAACTTGCAATATGGGGAACATGTCTAGCATTCTCTATTGCTCAAAATCCAGTCCAATCTTTTAAAGACACAAGCTTCATCTGTCCTGCCATTCCACCACGTGTAGGTACTTCCTGTATATCCAATATCTATAAGGCCACATGCACTGATGCAATCTTGAAATTCAGCAGTTTCATTGTGGTACACAAATAGTCCACCCAACTTCTCCTTTGCATTGAGGATGACATTAAAGTCTCCATCTACTATCCACGGAAGCTGCCATTGATCTGCAAGGTTTACGAGTGAGTCCTATAGTTCTTGTCTGACCCTTTGATCACATGATGCATACACCACTATCACTATGACCTTTTCGTTGTTATTTTGATGAGTAACCCTAATGGTTAGATGTTGATTAGTATCCATTACAATGTCCACTTGCACTTCATCATTAGCAAATAGCCATATTTTTTCAGAGCAATTGGCTATGGCAGTTGGTACTCCTAATCTCCTTTTGTAATTGTCTAGACTACTTGGATCTTGAAAAGGCTCTATTAGTCCTATCATATAATATTGATTTCTCCTATTTGGATTAGTCAATCTCTCGAATGCTTCTTGAGTTTTGACTAGTCTAATGTTTCATAGGATGACCTTCTTCATTGAGATGTGTGTGATTTAGAGGCAGCAAACCTATTGGGTAGTTGTCTTGTTGGAACTTGGACATCTTTGTTTCCTTTTCCCCTTTTATTTTTGTCGAGCATTCCTTTAATCTTGTTTTCTTGTCTTGGAGAAAATCCTCCATCTTTGGAATGCTGCTTTATGTTTCCCTCAAGACTGTCACTAGATTTCTCTTATTCCCCTTTGTTGAAAGTATGTTCCTCTATACCAGTTGTAGAGATGATCTGGCTTCTTATATCTTTTTCAACCTTTCTTAAATCCTCCCATGTATCTTATGTTTTTTCATGTGGAATTTTTGCTATGTGGTTTGAGTCATCCTAGATACAGTTTTGCCCTTCCACCATGTTCTCCAATTATTCCTTATTGTTAGTATCTGGTGTTGTATCTGGTTGTGCATTTTCTAATTGTGTGTCATGATACTTGCTCTGTGATTGCTTCTTGTCTTGATGTGATTGATTATATTTAGAAAATGACCTGTTAATCCAGTCCTTTGTTAGTTCCCCTTCTCATGCTTGTTTCGTTTTTCCTTTTGGCGTGTTTGTACCTTGTTTTTCACCAATTGGGACATTTTCAGTGTTGTTGTTTGCTCCTTCTTTTTCTGTTGTACTATGATCCTCCTCTTTTTCAAGAACAGACTATTTATTATTGGTTTTCACCTCAGAATGGGTACTATTCTCCTTATCTGTTGTCTCATCTACTGTTATGATTCTCCCTTGGTTATCTTTCTTATACTTATTTCTCCTTTGTGTCCACTCTAGTTATTTTTGAATATTTCTAACCACTTTGCCACTTTTTAGAACTTTTCTGGTGTTGGCTGTCGTGCCCATCACTTGTGTTATATTTTCTTTGTCTATGATATCATTAGTAGGCTGGTTTGGTTGTTCCAACTTCGGGTGTATCATCCAACATTCCTTCTTTGAGCGGCCTTGTAAACAACATTTCGCACAGTATTTTGAAAGGTAATTATACTTTATAGTAATCCACTTTGACCTTGTTTTTCATGTGTTTTCATCTTCCTCGCTGATGTGAATTCTATTTGGTAGTTCTGCCGGTAGATCCACTTTCACCTTGACCTTTGCACAGCTAGGACGGTTTGGTTTCTTGTTGTCATATCTAGGGTTAGGGGTTTCCCTACTGCTGCTACCAACGAGAAGACTGCTTATTTAGAAAAAAAATTGGGGGGTAGGTTTGGAAAGCTAATCCATGCGACTGCCATACATGTTTCTATATCTGGTCTAAACCAAGTCTCCCACTTGAGAGGTCTCATCGGCCAGTATTGATTTTGAACCTTCATATAATATGCTGGGGTAGAAAGCATCCTTATGTAATCCTCAAATAATGTTAGTTTTATGAGAACATGCCTGTTTTCGATAAGACCAACACTGCATTTACCTTTGATTTTACATTTACTGGCTAACACCTTTCGTAGTTCATGAATATCTGGCTTGCCCTATGAGAACTTGCTCAAGACCGCATATTGTAGATTTTGTTGCTTGATAAGTTGTTTTACCTCTGATGATTTCCATACCACATGTGGTTCCCCATTGATAATACTCACTTGTTTTACAGGAACTGAGGGCTCCGTAGGGTGTTGTTCAGGATTTAGAAGGCCTACGTAGGATGGTCCTACTTGTTTATTTTTTGTTCCTGCTATTTGTCCTGGCTATAGGTTTGGTTGGTTGTTCGGTTGAGTTGAATTTGGCAAATGTGGGTATTGTGACAAGTAATCAGCAGTAGGGTTTTTGATTTTCTTGAGAGTATGTGTTGCAACTAAGGCTTGTAAGGCTTTTATAGCTTGTAGTATCGTCGGTGGTGGTGGAGCAGCCTCTGTTGGAGGTTGTCCACTGGTCATATTGGCCATCGACGGCAGTAGAAATAGGGTTAAGATTGGTGTTTTCAGATAGCGATTTTTTTATGAGGAGAATTAGATGAGGGACTTAAGAGTTCTTCACACTAACTAAGAGAGTTAAAGAAATGTCTTTTAATTTTTTTACATAACACATTTAACATAATTAAGAGAGATAAACGAGTGACTTTTGAGATTGTTTAACCTAACACATAAACAAGAGAAAAATAGAGAAAGTCAAAAAAGGAGAAAAAAGATTATTATGTTTTTTGCCCATAAAATATGTTACTTTTTTGTCCCAATTTATGTGACATGGATCAAATTTGGAGAGTCAAATAATTTTTGATAATGATTTTTAAATATTTAAATTGTTAATTATTGTGATTAATAGTACTTTTTACATAATTTTTAGAAAATATTATTGTCTTTGTCCCAATTTATGAAGCACTGATGAAATTTGTAGAGTCGACCAAATTTGTTATATAGTTTTTATATATTTTAAATTATTAATTATTATAATTTATAGTAATTTCTAAGTAATTTTTAAGTAATATGTTACTTCCTCTGTTCCAATTTATATGGCATTGATAAAATTTGGAGAGTCAACTAAAGTTTTATGTCTTTTAAAATGTTAATTATTATAATTTATAGTAATTTTTACATCATTTCAAATAATATATGTTACTTCCTATGTCCCAATTTATGCGGCACTGATAGAATTGAGAGTCACCCAAATTTCTAATGTCTTCTAAATATTAAGTTCTTAATTATTGTAATTTATAATGCTTTTTACGTAATTTTTAAATATTTAATCGATTAAAAAAATATATAAGGTAAACTAATTAAAATAAAGAAAATACACTGAAAAAACAAAAATGCCCTTACTATATAGAAGAATGACGGGAAGCACACACATTGACGAACACCTGTGTGCTTCACCGCACTTCTATGTAGTAGTAATATCTATCTATATATATATATATATATATATATATATATATATCTATACTATATTAAAAGTGTGAAGCACCTTATAATGTGATTTGAACTTTTTACCCTTCATTAAAATGGTTTGCTTTAGACAAAGTTGTCTTTTCACTATTTTTCTCAAATAAATTATAATTACACATAAACACTAATATATATTAAAATATTAATAATATTTATACTCTTAAAAGTTCCCGCAAAATCCCTAAAGTTCCAAAAAAAAAGTCGACGGCCTTTTCTTAATTTTTGGCATATATATATATATATATATATATATATATATATATATCATATTTTTTACCCTACTTTTTGTAGTAGTATGCACATTTATATAAATAACATAATTTTTAAATATCTGGAATATTTTTAAAGAAAAAATTATATTAATGTTAATTGTTATTTTCACATAATTTATTTATTTTATATAATTTTTTTAATTTATTAACATGTGCAATGCACATACATTAAGACTAGTCTATATTATATTAAAAGTGTGAAGCACCTTATAATGTGATTCGAACTTTTTGCCCTTCATTAAAAAACTCTGTAATAAACAAAATCGTCTTTTCACTTTTAATTTTCCTCAAATTTTTACACTTAATTATTTTCATAATATTTAGGACTTTAAAATCAACTAAAATTTTAATTTAAAAGAAAAACCCTAATTTGAATCTTTATATATTTGTACATACAAACACAAATACCGTATATCAATAGAATCAGTAAACTCTCATCAAAATCTTTGTGAGCACTCTGCCGCTAACTCTCTTCGTCCGATGGTTTTGCTCTATTTTTCGGAGCTTGTGGTCGGTCGATTTTGGTATGTGCATTGAGAAGACAGTGTGAATTACATGGTGGTTGTTGGTGCATTAAAAGGTCATACAAAAGCAATTCTTTGTTTAATCCACGTTTCTGATTTGTTGTTCAGTGGAATTTGAAAATATATACAATGAATCTATGATAGGTGATTCAAACATTAAGTTTTATATTTATTTTTTTCAATTTTAATGCTCTTGATCGTCTAGGTCGTTAACTTTATTCAGTATATTATTATTATTAATTGTTTAGATGCCGCATGGGTGATTCAAACATTAACACGAAGAATGTCCTATGATTCATTATCATTTTTTAGTAACTCTCTAGACTTCATCTCATATTTTCATTGTCATCGCAAATTGTCAAGGCTACTGGTGATGTAACTGAAACAACATGGGCAGGAGGCATGAGCTGCTTAACCATGTAAGTGAAGTCTGAGCTCCCTGTTTGGTAGATGCTTCATTTTTTGCTAAAATAAAGCTATACAACATTAGATATTTATAGATACATATGCGGAAAGTCCTTTTCTTTTTCATTTCCCTACTGCAGTACATAAATGAAATTTTGAAAATATCATGGTTTATCTTTGTCACCGTCCAAGCCTATGGCACATATTTTCTGTTTTGATCTAACAGACCTCACAAATTTGTTCCTTGTGGTCACCATATCGAGCACAAACTGTATGGGCAGATCAGTTTCATATTATGTTGACTGTAAAGGAGTTCAAATTTGTTTTTCTACTTTTTCCATGAAAAAGATGAGTAGAAAGTTTCATATGTTTAGTACTTAACCATTGTCTTTGGTGTAAAGCATATATGTATTGTGCTTTTAGGAGGAGATTTTTTTTTTGAGCAAAGATTAAAAATTTTCTTCATTCATCCAAGAAATCGGCATTGCTGATTTTCGGCGCGCGATCCTCAACTTTATGAAAGATTATATGCAGCGCTCTAGAACAAGATCTTTCTACAAGCACTCATATTGGAGAAAAAAGTTTTTCCATCATAATTCGCAATGCTCTTGCCTTGCTCATTGGCAATATGCAAGTACGTCTTCTCACTAACATTTACTATATTTTTGTGTTATAGGCTATTTGGCCACCACTTATACGTGCAATTGATTTTATCCCATCAGAGTCATCTTTGCCTATAAACTAAAATAAGGTACAATGTCCTGTCAGTCCAATACACTAATTCACTTTCTCTGGCAGACGTACCTCCAATTGACAATAGTTAGATTAGACGAGTGGAGAATCAGGAGAATGGACTTGGATGCACCAGACAGTTACCTCAAGAATTAAGGCAATTAGTAAGGAAATATGATCAATACAAATGGATTACTACAAGAGGAGTTGATGAGGAATCTCTTCTAAAAGGACTTTTTCTGGATCTTCGCATCTGCTATGATTTAGTTCGACGAATAAGTTCTACAAGAATATATACTAGGAAATGTTCTACGAGTATTTGAAGGCAATACGAGAATATATACTAGAAAATGCAATACACTTCATTCGTGTATGCTAGAAGTTCCACGGGATGGAAAAAGAAAGATAATATGCAAAATGATTGTATACCTTTTTGATCTATCTTTGAAAATTTGGTAGGTACCACTGTTTGATCTAATGGATGAAAGAATGCTAGATGCAATATGATAGGGGCTAAAACTTGTATTATGCACACAAGGCAGTGTAGTTTTTAACTTGTGTTGCTTGGACATATCTCTTGGCTGTCTTTTGGATCTGATCAAAGAATTTGAAAAAAAACAGTCCATCATCTGTAACTTCTTAAGGTTTGATTGTTTAATTTAAGTAAGAAATTATAATATTTAACGCTTCTGAATCAATTAGAATCTTATCTTATATAAAAAAAATTACAATCTTATTTAGGTAATATTTGGATCAAAATTTACAAGAAACTAATTTTGATTAACGTCAATTGTTATTTTTCAATATTTTTGTATACATTTTATATTTATTACTGTGATGCACACGTGCAACGCACGTACACTAAACTAGTTATTCTAAAAGTGTGAAGACTCTTATAAATGTTGATTGAAATTTTTTTCTTTTCACTTTTTCCCCTCAATTTTTCTACCTTAATTTTAATTTATATAAATATTAACTTTATCAATTAATTTTTGGCTGATTGAAAAAATTTCTTGTCGGTTAAACCTCTTGTTGGCCGAAGTACAAAAAAATATTTTGTTTTCTACTCTTATGTATAAATGGTTTCCACTTTTATCTAAGGTTTTCACTTAAAAAAACTGATTAAGTGTAAAGCTATTCTAATCTAACTATAAAAGAATCTTCTATTTATATCTATATTTATATCTTTTATATTATATTAAAAGTGTGAAAGAACTGATTTGAACTTTTTGCCCTTCATTAAAAGTCTTTGCTTTAGACAAAATCATCTTTTTACTATTTTTCTCTAATTATTAAGACTTTTTCGTCAAAATAAAAAGACTGCCTTATTTTTTAAAAATAAAAAACTAATAAAATTATATTATTTTTGGCAAACAAAAAACTGGCATTGTTTTTGCCAAATTGAACACGGTCACAGGAGTCCCAACTCCCAACAAAAACTGCTTCATATTTTGGCAAAATAAAAAAGTTGCCTTATTTTTGAAAAACAAAATACTGCCTTATTTGAGAAAATTAAAAATTGTTCTTGGGTTTTCCCCAAAAGATTATAAACGTAAGTTTGTGTCAAAAAAAGGTCCCAAAAAATTACGGCTGAAGTCACTTTTTTTCCAAAAAAAAAAAAAGGAAATTAGTAAAAAACCAAAATTGCAGTAAGATAATAATTACAAAAACGTTCTTTTTACTTTTGGTATGGTTTTTTTTTTTTTGTAAAATTTTCCTTATAAATCAGAAAGAGTTTTTTTTTGTTTAAACCTAGATGTCTATCAATTTTAAAATAGATTTTATTTAGATTTATGTCTCTCTTTATTTAAGTTTAAATTATTCTTTCAAAACTACCGTATGTAGGAGAAAAACAAGTTTAGGTATAAAATTTTCTTACTAATCGAAATCTTGATAGTATCTATGATTAAAGAGATAAATTTGAGTATGATTTGAGGTAAGCTTTTTAAAATTTTAGTATGTTCTTGAAGTTTACAATAAATAAATTATCATGTATTCAGACAATTGCTAATTGAAAAGTTTTTTTTTTTGTGAAATCTTGATATTCTTACGATCGAAGAGACAAATTTACTTATGATTTGAGGTAAGTTTTTTAAAATTTTAGTATGTTCTTGGTGTTTACAATCTTGATAGTATTTATGATTAAAGAGATAAATTTATTTGTGATTTGAAGTAAGTTTTATAGAATTTTAGTATGTTCTTGGTATTTACAATGTTGATAGTATCTATAATTAAAGAGATAAATTTGCTTGTGATTTGAGATAAATTTTCTAAAATTTTAGTATGTTTTTGAAGTTTACAATAAATAAATTATCATATATTCTTGATAGACAATTGCTCGTGATTTGAGGTAAGTTTTTAAAAAAATTAGTATGTTCTTTATGTTTATAAAAATAAATTATTATATTTTTTTGATAGACAACTGCTGATTGTGAAGTTTTCTTTTGTAATTTTATTAAGTTTTTGAAGTTTAAAATAATAAATTATCATGTATTCTTGATAGATAATTGCTAATTGATTTTTTTTTGTGATTTTAATTTATAATGAATCATATATAATTAATAATTTAAAATTGACTTATTTACAATTTTGATCAGATTGTTTGGATCGTTACATTGTGTCACAAGAAATTAGTTAGTCATTATAATTCTGTATGAATTCTCTTTTAAATTTTAATTATATGCAACTGTTACAATTGTGAAAAAACTATGAGATCTGGCAAATCATCATTATTTTTAACAATAGAATTTAATGGTTGTCTTTTTTTTTTGGTTGGTACAAGCTATATAATTTAAATAAATATAAAATTTATTCTAACGTCAATTGCTACTTTTTATTAATTTTGCTTTTTCATATATAGTTTTATTGAATGACGAGAGGCATATGTGCAAAGTACGCACTCTAAATTTTGACTTGAACTCACATTAGTTAATACCACATTAGGTTTAAGTTTTATATAATACCACATTAGTTAAATCCTTAACTCACATGTTCTTTTTAGTTTGAGTCAAAAAAAATTACACTTAATTTGATTTATAATTTCTTTAATTTTGATTGTTTAATCTAGATAAGAAATCATAATATTTAACACTTCTAAATCAATTAGAATTTTATCCAATATATAAAAAGATTTTTTATAATTTTATAAATTTATAAGAAACATAGTTCTTCTGCTTTTATTTTTTTTTTCTATATTTTGATGCTTTATGTCTCTCTTTATTTAGGTTTAGATTATTTTTTCAAAACTACCGTATGTAGGAGAAAAACAGGTTTAGGTATAAAAAAAGTTTACTAATCGACATTTTGATAGTATATATGATTAAAGAGAAAAATTTGTGTGTGATTTGAGGTAAGTTTTTTAAAATTTTAGTATGTTCTTGAAGTTTACAAAAAATAAATTATCATGTGTTCTTGATAGACAATTGCTAATTGAGAAGTTTTTTTTTTGTAAAATCTTGATATTCTTACGATTGAAGAGACAAATTTACTTGTGATTTGAGGTAAGTTTTTTAAAATTTTAGTATGTTCTTGGTATTTACAATCTTGATAGTATCTATGATTAAAGAGATAAATTTGCTTGTGATTTGAAATAAGTTTTCTAAAATTTTAGTATGATTTTAGTGTTTACAATCTTGATAGTATCTATGATTAAAGAGATAAATTTACTTGTGATTTGAGGTAAGTTTTTTAAAATTTTAGTATGTTCTTGAAGTTTACAATAAATAAATTATCATATATTTTTGATAGACAATTGCTAACTAGGATTTTTTTTTGTGAAAAGTAATCAAGCAAAATAAGAATGAAGAATCTACAGGAGAAATCACCTTAACCAAAAAGTAAATCAGACTCACAATTCGTTCCTCTCAAATTATATCTTGTATCGATCATAGGATCACTCTATGAATAGGTTAGTTTTTTGTGACCACCCACTGTTCACGACATTCCTTGCTTCTCGCAAAAAAGAGAAGTCAAAAACTCAAGAATAAAGATCAGAGTATATACTATAGAAAAGGAAAACATGCACGACAACAAAAACAGATAGTCTTAAAAATTGAAAACAAAGAACTCAAAATTAGTAAATATCAACAAACAGACAACAAAAAAATAACATGCACGACAACATAAACAAAGATAAATGGTAGAGGAAGATCAAAAAAAAGTAGAGAAGAAATATAATTCAACTAAAGTACGCATAATATGATTGAACTGTTCGGAAGATGATATATAGTTGGAGGCGTCTGTACCACAACAACATCTGTAGCGATGGGTTCTTTTACTAAATATTAGGAGTCCTTACCTATTACAAATAAGTAAAGTCGCAAATATAACAATAATAATTAAATAATAATTTAATAATTAACGTGTTTAAATGATATAAAATTGTATCTCTATGTTATTGTTTGTTGTTGTATTTTACTACCATATTTTGAGGAAATTTTGTTCACATAATTATGAGGGAAAGTAAAAAAGAAAACCTACCATGTTTTTAGGAATTTTTTTCGCCAAAGAAAACATACATTTACCAACACTAAAATAAAACCTACCATATTTTAAGAAATTATTTTATGTAAAAAGAAAACCTATTAATTTTCTAATACTTTATCAGGGAAAGTTAAAAAAATACCTGCATATTTTAAGTAAGTTTTATCACGTAAAACCTCATATATATTTACCAACATTAGTTCTAATTTCTATGTATTTTAGGAATCTTTTCATATATTTTAATATTTAATATTATAAAAATAATTAAATAATAAATTTAGAAAAATAGTAAATAAAGAGAATTCTGTATGAATTCTCTGTTAAAATTTAATTATATGCAACTGTTACAATTGTGAAAAAACTATGAGATCTGGCAAATCATCATTATTTTTAACAATAGAATTTAATGGTTGTCTTTTTTTTTGTTGGTACAAGCTATATAATTTAAATAAATATAAAATTTATTCTAACGTCAATTGCTACTTTTTATTAATTTTGCTTTTTCATATATAGTTTTATTGAATGACGAGAGGCATATGTGCAAAGTACGCACTCTAAATTTTGACTTGAACTCACATTAGTTAATACCACATTAGGTTTAAGTTTTATATAATACCACATTAGTTAAATCCTTAACTCACATGTTCTTTTTAATTTGAGTCAAAAAAAATTACACTTAATTTGATTTATAATTTCTTTAATTTTGATTGTTTAATCTAGATAAGTGATGTGACGCTAATTTACGTCACTTTCGACTCCTTTTTACTAAGAACAATCGTATGTTTTCAAGCAACCATTGTTGTTTTTGATGTTTTTATGTTGTATTTGTAGGAAATGGAAACAAACACGGAAACGGAAGAACAGACGCGAAAAACAACATTCTGCCTAAGAGTGACGGCCTGAGTGACGGCCAGTCACACATGTGACGGTCCGTCACTGTGACCGTCACACCCAGGCAGCAACTTCAGGCAGCCCACTGCCTAAGGGTGACGGTCCAGGCGACGGTCCGTCAACCCTGTGACGGTCCGTCAAGCCTGGCCGTCACGCTTAGGCAGTGACTTCAGGCGGCGACCCGCGTTTTGGGGATTCCTAGCCCGTTTTGGATTTGGTTTCTTTGGCTCCTATAAATACCCTATGTTAGGTTTATGTTAATTATTATTCTCCCATTAGTTTAAACAAGTTTTTAAGTCATTTTTGAGAGCAACAACACGTTTCCGGATTCTTGAATTCGTGTTCTTGATTTTTTCGTGAGTTCTTGGTATTTCTTGCTCTTGGATGTTGGAAGATTGATTGTTTCATTTTATTGTAAGACTTTTCTTCCCTTTATTATGAATACAACTATTTTCTCTTATTTATCGAGCATGAGTAACTAGAACTCCCGCAACTAGGGTTGTGGGAGCCATGAAAATGTAGCAATATAGATTCCGGGTAGCGTTGGGTTCGATATATGTATTGTCATGTTGTTAATCATTCAATTAGTCAAGTTTTCTAGTGGTTGCAAACATTAGAACATGCCTAGGTTTAATTTGCTTGAGTAAAGAAGTTAAAACCGGGAAAATTTGATTAACGACAAGGATTCGAGACTACCAACTCTCGTCTTAAAGATTAATGCCGTAACTGGATTAGTCTACTTGATGTTAGGATTGAGAGCTAAAAAAGCACATCTTTTTGAGATCGAAAGAAGATAAAAGGAAATTTGTTTATTTGGTCGAGAGACGTTTAGACGATACAATAGACGCAATCACATCGTGACACGCATATAGAAAGAACCCGGTTAAGCCTAGAATCGACATTGTTACAACGCCATGGTGAACACATCCCTAGTTCATTCTCTCCTACTGATTTAAACTCTTACGTTTACTATTGTTTTGTTTACAATTTGATTACAAAACCCCCCCCCCCTTATTTACTGGAATCGATTGACAACTAGTCATTTAATTCACCAAAGACTTAATCTTCACCATATTCTCTGTGGGATTCGACCCCAACCTTGTTGGGTTCTTTACTTGACAACGATCGCTTACGCCTCGTTAATTTGAGGTGTAGTTTGAGTTTTATCAAATAGTGGCGCCGCTGCCGGGGAATACGGTTTTTGATTAAGTCTAGTGTGTTTATTTGACTCTTAGTCATTCTGGGGTGTCTTGATGAAGTCTGAGTAATCAAGACACCCGCGTCGTGCTGCGACGTTAAATCAGGCGCTGTATGGGAGGCAACCCATAAATTGTTGAGTCACCACCGAGGGTTTTTGTTGCCGTGTTTCTTTTCCCTCCGGTGTGCTATCTAGTAGAACCGGCATGTTTAGGTTGTTTATTTTAAATTTTTTTAGTGTCTATAGCAAAGCATGCGATTTCTTATCAAAGTAGCGTCCCTTTAAAAATTTTCTGGTTTTGCACTTATGTTGGAACGATTGACTGTCTGGATCCTTGTATGTCAGTGTGTGATTATGAGTAGAATGAGTATGCTTAAGCCGAGCGGTTGTTTGAGAGTTGGTAGCGATATAGTTTCTTGGTGCCAAGAGCGTGTGAGATGATTGTTATAAATTCTTACTCTGTGCATGCATCTAGAACTTGCCCGGTCTATTTTGTTAAGTTCGAAGTTTGGTTGCTTAGGAAAGGATCACAGGCCCTTTTTGTGTGCAGTCCACTTAACCTAAAAGACCGTCCAAATATAAATAATCCCTTGATCCCTGTTTGAGCCATAATTGATTTTTCTTTCAATAACCTGTCACCATTCCTGTTTAACTTTGAATCCTATTTTGGCCCTGGTCCTTCCTTGGACATCGTGCACCTCAACTCAGGCAATCAGCCTAAGTTGAGGGTGGCTACTATAGAGGTAAACCCTGTTTTGGCCCTGGTCCTGCTTGGACATTGTGCACCTTAACGCAGGCAAGCAGCCTAAGTTGGGGGTGGCTACTACAGAGGTGAATGGTAAGAAAAAGATGATGGAGAAGATTGGTTTTTGAATAGAATGAAAATCCGGGTGTGCGCCTAAGAAAAGAAAAGAAAAAAATAAAGAAAGATGAAAAAGATCGAAAAAGAAACAAAAAGAATTGTCAATAAAGAGGCCGCACCTGTATCTAGAATCAAGGAAATAAAAAGGTGAATAAGGATGGATAAAGTGAAGTTATGTGGTGATAAGATGTAAATGGTTCCAAGGAGGGCTTAGTCACTAACCCCTAAATGTATCATACCTGCACCCGAAGCCTCATTACAAGCCTAAACAAGTCCTGTAGTGATCCTGAGTAGCTTTCTGAAGAACTGAAATAGAATAGTAAGGGCAAGCCTATGGTATCGCATATGCATTGTTTGAAATCATTTGTGAGTATGAGCGCTTACCTAGTCCCAAATCTTGTGTGTGGGATTTCTTTGTGGTGAGGGCATCAAGATGTCTGTATTGTCTATTGCTTGTTAGGATAGCTGCGCGTGGGTATGCATAATGTTCTATCATAACGGAATGACATATTTGGATCCTTGCAAGTTAGTATTTCATACATACGTGTGCTACGAGGGAGCTTGATTTAATTGAATAAGTGTTGAATGACCATGAGTTGCTATAGACATGAGTTGGTGTTCTTAGTTGAGTCGTATTATTGTTTTATGTCATGTTGCTTGAGGACAAGCGAACGTTTTAAGTTGGGGGTGTTGATGTGACGCTAATTTACGTCACTTTCGACTCCTTTTTACTAAGAACAATCGTATGTTTTCAAGCAACCATTGTTGTTTTTAATGTTTTTATGTTGTATTTGTAGGAAATGGAAACAAACACGGAAACGGAAGAAAAGACGCGAAAAAACAACATTCTGCCTAAGAGTGACGGCCTGAGTGACGGCCAGTCACACATGTGACGGTCCGTCACTGTGACCGTCACACCCAGGCAGCAACTTCAGGCAGTCCACTGCCTAAGGGTGACGGTCCAGGCGACGGTCCGTCAACCCTGTGACGGTCCGTCACCCCTGGCCGTCACGCTTAGGCAGTGACTCAGTCAGCGACCCGCGTTTTTGGGGATTCCTAGCCCGTTTTGGAATTGGTTTCTATTACTCCTATAAATACCCCATGTTAGGTTATGTTAAAGGTGTCGAATATTATTTTAAATTATTCTCCCATTAGTTTAAACAAGTTTTTAAGTCATTTTTGAGAGCAACAACACGTTTCCGGATTCTTGAATTCGTGTTCTTGATTCTTTCGTGAGTTCTTGGTATTTCTTGCTCTTGGATATTGGAAGATTGATTGTTTCATTATATTGTAAGACTTTTCTTCCCTTTATTATGAATACAACTATTTTCTCTTATTTATCGAGCATGAGTAACTAAAACTCCCGCAACTAGGGTTGTGGGAGCCATGGAAATGTAGCAATATAGATTCCGGGTAGCGTTGGGTTCGATATATGTATTGTCATGTTGTTAATCATTCAATTAGTCAAGTTTTCTAGTGGTTGCAAACATTAGAACATGCCTAGGTTTAATTTGCTTGAGTAAAGAGATTAAAACCGGGAAAAATTGATTCACGACAAGGATTCGAGACTACCAACTCTCGTCTTAAAGATTAATGCCGTAACTGGATTAGTCTACTTGATGTTAGGATTGAGAGCTAAAAAGCACATCTTTTTGAGATCGAAAGAAGATAAAAGGAAATTTGTTTATTTGGTCGAGAGACGGTTAGACGATACAATAGACGCAATCACATCGTGACACGCATATAGAAAGAACCCGGTTAAGCCTAGAATCGACATTGTTACACCGCCATGGTGAACACATCCCTAGTTCATTCTCTCCTACTGATTTAAACTCTTACGTTTACTATTGTTTTGTTTACAATTTGATTACAAAACCCCCCCCTTATTTACTGGAATCGATTGACAACTAGTCATTTAATTCACCAAAGACTTAATCTTCACCATATTCTCTGTGGGATTCGACCCCAACCTTGTTGGGTTCTTTACTTGACAACGATCGCTTACGCCTCGTTAATTTGAGGTGTAGTTTGAGCGTTATCAATAAGAAATCATAAAATTTAACACTTCTAAATCAATTAGAATTTTATCCAATATATAAAAAGATTTTTTATAATTTTATAAATTTATAAGAAACATAGTTCTTCTGCTTTTACTTTTTTTTTCTATATTTTGATGCTTTATGTCTCTCTTTATTTAGGTTTAGAGTATTCTTTCAAAACAACCATATGTAGGAGAAAAATAGGTTTAGGTATAAATTATTTTTACTAATCGACATCTTGATAGTATCTATGATTAAAGAGAAAAATTTGTGTGTGATTTGAGGTAAGTTTTTTAAGATTTTAGTATGTTCTTGAAGTTTACAAAAAATAAATAATCATGTGTTCTTGATAGACAATTGCTAATTAAGAGGTTTTTTAAAAAAAAAATCTTGATATTCTTACGATTGAAGAGACAAATTTATTTGTGATTTGAGGTAAGTTTTTAAAAAAATTTAGTATGTTCTTGGTGTTTACAATCTTGATAGTATCTATGATTAAAGAGAAAAATTTGTTTGTGATTTGAAGTAAGTTTTCTAAAATTTTAGTATGTTTTTGGTGTTTACAATCTTGATAGAGTATCTATGATAAAGAGACAAATTTACTTGTGATTTGAGGTAAGTTTTCTAAAATTTTAGTATGTTCTTGAAGTTTATAATAAATAAATTATCACATATTTTTGATAGACAATTGCTAACTGAGATTTTTTTGTGTGTGAAATATCAGTAGAATCTATGATTGAAGAGACGAATTTGCTCGTGATTTGAGGTAAGTTTTTAAAAAATTTAGTATGTTCTTTATGTTTATAAAAATAAATTATCATATATTTTTGATAGACAACTGCTGATTGCGAAGCTTTCTTTTGTGATTTTAGTATGTTTTTGAAGTTTAAGATAATTAATTATCATGTTTTCTTGATAGATAATTGTTAATTGATTTTTTTTTTTGTGAATTTTGTTTATAATGACTCATATACAATTAATAATTTAATTGACTTATTTACAATTTTGATCAGATTGTTTGGATCGTTACATTCTGTCACAAGAAATGTATTAGTCATTATAATTCTGTATGAATTCTCTTTTAAAATTTAATTATATACAACTGTTCAATTGTGAAAAAGCTATGAGATTTGACATATCGTCATTATTTTTAATAATAGAATCTAATGGTTGTCTTTTTATTTTTGGTAGAGGTTATATAATTTAAATAAATATAAAATTTATTCTAACGTCAATTGCTACTTTTTATTAATTTTACTTTTTCAAATATAATTTTATTGAATGGCGAGAGACATATGTGCAAAGTACGTACTCTAAAGTTTGACTTGACCTTACATTAGTAAATACCACATTAGGTTTAAGTTTTATATAATACCACATTAGTTAAATCTTTAACATACGTGTCCTTTTTAATTTGAGTCAAAAAAATTTACACTTAATTTGATTTATAATTTCTTTAATTTTGATTGTTTAATCTAGATAAGAAATCATAATATTTAACACTTCTAAATCAATTAGAATTTTATCTAATATATAAAAAGATTTTTTATAATTTTATTTAAGTAATATTTGGATCAAAATTTATAAGAAACATAGTTGTTATGCTTTTATTTTTTATTCTATATTTTGATTTTGGCTCAAGTTATCTTCCTGCATTCATTATCATCATCATTTTTACTTTTCTTTATTTCTTGTACTTAATAACTTTAAATATTACATATAAATTATATATAATCAATAATTGACAACAAATTTCTCTCTTTTGATAATTTTTTGTGTTTCTCTTTCAGTTGAAAATTTTAAATCAAAAAATTGGACAAAATAAGCATGTTTAGATCAAAAAATTAGATAAAACAAGCATGTTGCCACCGGATGAAGTAGCCAAAAAAATTAAAAATTTATCTTCTTTTTTTTTTAATTATAATGCATTGACAATGCTTTGATGAATCATATTTAACTTAAATATGTGACATACATAATATATATATGCTACTTTACCCTCTTGCATGTCTATAAAAAAAAATTGTGACCCTAAAATTAATTTTAAAAGTTGAGTATTAATTTATTTGAATTCTAACGTAAGTGAATGTCTTGAGGAATATTTTCAATGACACACAAAAAATGAAATCAACTTGGATTGAGCATGAGTTTAAATTCTTGGGCTTTAAATAATATTATCAATATATATATAAATAAAAAAAATTGTATTTTGATTAACATTAATTGCTATTTTTAATATTTTTTTATACATCTTATATTTATCTATTGATATTGATTTGATGCACACGTGCAAAGCATGTACACTAAACTAGTTATATTAAAAGTGTGAAGGACCTTATAATGTGATTTGAACTTTTTACCTTTCATTAAATGACTTCGCTTTAGACAAAATTGTCTTTTCACTTTTTTTCTCCAATTATTATATTATTAAATTATTAAATTTATAATATTAAATATTAACTATAATAAATATATACAAAAATAAATGGAGAAAGTATTCCTAAGGTTTGGATAATGTATGGAAAACCTTACGTGACTTTTCCAAAAAAAAAAAAGGTATAAAAAATTTAAATACAAAGAAAAATAAGACCAGTAATTTAATACCATCTTTTACCAATATTTAATGAGTACTATATTTTACCAAAATAATACCTACTTTTAAGAATTTTTGCTAAGATAGGAAAAATAAAACGGGTGAATAACCTACTTCTAAGAATTCTTATAGCGATAGAAGTCTAGAATAGAAATCCTACGGATTTGGCTCATCTCCATTACACTTTCTCTCCATTTCCTCAAATACATATTTAGATGAATGACACTTGTCATATTTAAAATTTAAGGGTCTAGATTAAATTAACATCTTAATCATAGTTAAAGATTAAGTTAGGAAAAAAACTCACTAACTTTGGTAAAAAAAATCTTATCTTCCACAAATTTGGCTCCTCATTAATATCATCACTTTAATTATACTTTCTGAATTAATTTAACATATAAATATAATATTATATTTTTTATTTATTTTTTGTTGAAATCTTGTAAACTATCTTTAGCAGAAAAAAATAAAAAATTAACTTTTATTAAGTAAAAAAATCAATATTTGGCGAGTAAAATTACGCCAAAAATGAAAGAAAAAGAAAGAGGAAAGAAGATATTGTATAGTAGTATTTGCAAAATATTTTAAGATATTTTCTATTTAACAATAAAGTTAGTGAAGAACTTAAGAAAATAATAAGCTCAATTATAACTGGAAGTATAGCTGGAGGAGGCAGAGAAATATTTTGCAGAGAAAAAGATGGACGACCTTATTCAATCTGTTAATGGCCCTTTATATAGAATTACAGATTACATAGACTCATAATCCCACTAAACCACTAACTGATTGCACTAACCAAACTCTCCTAAACTTTAGGAACAACTATCTGCTACTCTAAATACTAGGAAAACATTCACGTGCTGAAAGAAATAACAAACTAACAACAAAAGCTAAAAGATAGCTTACTGCAGACTTAGTCAAATTAGCACTGGACTGATGTTGTACACTTTAACACCCCTTCTCGACATCAGCTCTCCGTCTTAACCATACCTAGCTGCTGACAAAAACTTTCAAACTTATTGACACTTAAGCCTTTTGTGAACAAGTCCGCAATTTGCTGCTCTGTTCTAATATGCTCCAATTCAATTTCTCCTTGTAGCACTTTTTCTCTGATGAAGTGGTAATGTATTTCTACATGCTTTGTCCTTGCATGAAAAACAGGATTTTCTGCCAAACTGATCGCTGATTGATTGTCACAGTATACGGGAACTGCATAGCCAACTGGTTGCTGTAAATCCTTCATCAACTGCATAAGCCATGTACTTTCTTGAGCTGCAACTGCTGCTGCCCGATACTCTGCTTCTGTTGTTGACAGCGACACCGTTGGCTGCCTTTTGCTGCACCAAGAAATTGGTCCAGCTCCAAGCTTAAACACAAAGCCAGTAGTTGAACGGCGAGTATCATGGTCTCCTGCATAGTCAGCGTCGCAGTAACCGACCAACTTGCATTCTTCACCTTTCTTGTACAGAAGACCATAACCAATTGTACTTTTCACATACCTTAGCATTCGCCAAACAGCCTCCATATGGTGCTTCTTTGGATTGTGCATGTAGCGACTCATCACACCAACTGCAAAAGAAATATCAGGTCGAGTCTGAGTTAAATAAATCAGACTACCTACCAATTGCCGATACATCGTCACATCTTCTAAATCTTTTCCTTCATGTGCACACATCTTGGCATTTGGCTCAATTGGAGTTGCAATTGGTTTGCACTCCAGCATTCCAAATTTCTTCAACAAGTCTCTGGAATACTTTTGCTGATGAAGAAAAATTCCTCCTTGAGTACGATCAATCTCCAAACCAAGAAAATGATTAAGCTGTCCAAGTTCTTTCATATGAAATCGGACAGATAGATTTTCCTTTGTTTGGAGAATTTCTTCTTCATTATCACCAGTTACAATCAAATCGTCGACATATACTAGCACTATAGCTAGCTTCCCTCCATCGACTTTGACAAACAAACTTGAATCTGCAGATGTAATCAAGTAACCACTTTGAGTTAAAAATTCAGCAATTTTACCGTACCAGGCCCTTGGCGATTGCTTTAATCCATAGAGCGCCTTCCTTAGCTTACAAACATACCCAGGGTATTCTTGATTCTGGAAACCTATTGGTTGATCCATGTAAATCTCCCGATCCAGCTCCCCATGTAGAAATGCATTCTTAACATCCATCTGCCACAAATTCCAATCTTTGCTAGCAGCAAGTGCAAGTAAGACTCGCACAGTTGTAAACTTTGCCACTGGACTGAAAGTTTCATCATAATCCAAACCATATTCTTGAGTAAATCCGCGAGCTACCAAACGAGCTTTATGCCTCTCAATCAACCCATCTGTGCGACGTTTTATTTTATAAACCCATCTGCATGATATAGGTTTCACATCTTTTGGCTTCGGCACAAGTTCCCAAGTTTGATTTTGTTCTAATGCAGCGATCTCCTCCTCCATTGCTCTAGTCCACAACAAGTTTTGAGCTGCTTCTTTGAAACTTTCAGGTTCTTTTTCAGATTCACCTTCTACTGTTGCTGCATTGGCATATTTGGGGTTTTGCCTCCGAATCCGTTCTGACTTTCTCGTCTGGGATTGTGGATCAGCTGGTACTTCACTTGTCTCACTGCCATCACATGGTGACTGGTGAACAACTGATTGCCCAAAATTATGAGTTGCACCTTGTTCAACATCAGCGTCTTCACTTGATCGAAAATAAGCAATTTGCAACTTATTTTTCAGATCTGTTTGGTCTGGTAATATCTCCTTTTCTGCAGACCACCATGAAGAGGTTTCATCAAATACAACATGCCGTGATGTATAACATCTTCCAGTTGTAGGGTCACAACATTTCCACCCTTTTCTTTGAATATCATAGCCTACAAAAATACATCTAACAGCTTTCTTGTCCATTTTGCTACGTAATTGATCTGGTATGAAAACATAGCACACACATCCAAATACTCGCAAATAACTGACATTAGCTTTCATATTCCACAACTTCTCAAAAGGTGAAAGAAAACTTAACCTTTGTTGAGGAAGTCTGTTGATGACATATGCTGCAGTCCTCATTGCTTCTGCCCAAAATCTTCCTGGGACATTCTTGGCATGTAACAAAGTGCGACATATTTCTGCCAAATGCCTATTCTTCCTCTCTGCGATGCCATTTTGCTGTGGCGTGTAGGCACAAGTATATTGATGAAGGATTCCACATTCCCTTAGGTACTGGGAGAACTCATTTGAGTTGTATTCCCCTCCATTATCTGTTCTTAGACAACGGATTTTCTTGCCCACTTCTCCCTCAACTGTTTCCTTAAACTCTTTAAACTTAGAAAAAGAATCAGATTTTTCTTTCATAAAGAAAACCCAAACATACCTAGAGAAATCATCAATAAAGGTCACCATGTACTTCATTCCACCAATTGATGATTGCTTGACCGGTCCAAACACATCAGAATGTACTAGTTGTATTGGTTCATCGGCTTTAAATTTGGAATCTTCAAACGGCAACTGATGAGCTTTACCATATTGGCATCCTGCACAAACGATGTCTGTTCTTGCTTCAAGTTGAGGAAGACCCTTGATCATTGACTTTTTCATCATCACACTTAGCTTGGAATAACTCACGTGAGCCAATCTCATGTGCCACAAATCTGCAGTCTCATTATTTTTTGTCTTTTCTACATATGCAGACTCAGCAGACATCACATATATTGACTCTAATCTACGCCCCTTCATAATTGGATTTTCTAAGTTCTTGAGATCCTGATATATCCTCACATCATCAGGACCAAACAAAACGTAGTTTCCACAGGTTGTTAATTGTGACACTGAAAGCAAGTTTTTCTTCATACCGGGAACATGATAGACATTTTGAAGTGACATGTGGTTGGCCCCTTGTTGAAGAGAGACTGCCGTCTTACCAATATGAGCTATAGGTAACCTTGAATTATTGGCTGTCACCACAACTCGACTACCCTTGTACACTGACGGGTTCTGCAACTTTTGTTTATCACCTGTCATATGATTTCCACAACCCGAATCAATGATCCAGTCATTTTCATGATCAATTGATTCAGAAATTGTCGCTGTAAGTGCTAAATTCTCCTCTTCTGTAGCAAAAAATGCTTCAGCATCCCAAACTTCTTCACTTTTCTCATTTGAATTTGAGGTAGCAGCGTTACTTTCCACGGATTTTTGCTTGAACCAACAGTCCTTTTCCACATGACCCTTCTTCCCACAATTGTAACACTTCCCTTCGAATCGTTTATCGTTCCTGTGATTTCTCGGAGCTCCCCTTGAACGAAAATTTCCATCGCCATGAAAATTTTTCTTCTTAGGCCCACCAGCAGTATAATGCTTGTTGTTCTTGCTTTTGTTGGTGTAGAGTGCTTCTTCCTCATTTTTCACCGAGAGTCCTGCCATTTGCTTCGCCATGGCTTCTTGGCCAGCAAGCAGATTTTCAAACTCAACAAGTGATGGCTGATTTGGCCATCCCTGTACAGCAGCAACGAAACCTCTGTATTCAGGTCTCAAACCATGGATAATAATTCTCTTTACCCTGGTTTCACCAATTGGTGCTGTTGAATCCAAATCTGAAATTTCACGACATATCCTCTTGACTTTGTGAAAGTACTGGGCAATTGTCTTATCACGTTGCTCTGTTGATAACAACTCGTTCTCCAAAAGTTGCAACCTTGCATCGTTCTTCTTTGAGAAAAGTGCAGCAAGTGTGTCCCATGCTTCTTTTGGCGTTTTAGCATCACGAACATGCTCCAACACATCTTCATCGATTGTTGTTTTGAGCGCAAACATTGCTTTGCCTGCTTTGATCTTCCACTTCCGCAATGTTCCATTTGCATCCTCTGCCTCTGGTTGTGTAATTTCGCTTCCGTTGACAACTTCCCAGAGATCTTGGCCTTGCATATAAGACATTATACATGTTGCCCATGTATTATAGTTCTGGTTATTGAGCTTTTTGACTCCTCCAACTACTTGAAGATCATTCATTGTGCTGGCTCTGATACCAATTGAAGAACTTAAGAAAATAATAAGCTCAATTATAACTGGAAGTATAGCTGGAGGAGGCAGAGAAATATTTTGCAGAGAAAAAGATGGACGACCTTATTCAATCTGTTAATGGCCCTTTATATAGAATTACAGATTACATAGACTCATAATCCCACTAAACCACTAACTGATTGCACTAACCAAACTCTCCTAAACTTTAGGAACAACTATCTGCTACTCTAAATACTAGGAAAACATTCACGTGCTGAAAGAAATAACAAACTAACAACAAAAGCTAAAAGATAGCTTACTGCAGACTTAGTCAAATTAGCACTGGACTGATGTTGTACACTTTAACAGTTAGTCTCTTTTTTTTTTAATTATTTGTTGCTTCTTTACCCATGTGTGATCTCATAACTCATTACACCTTGATCTTTGATTTTATTTTTTGTGAAAAAGTTAAAAAAAAATTCTTAATTATTTGCTGTTTCTTTACCCATGTGTGATCTCATTACACCTTGATCTTTGATTTTATTTGGTGAGATAATAAAAAATGGAGTGTATTCTTAATTATAAATTAGGGCAATAATATTAATGGGATGTAAAACATATAGTATGAAAAAATGATATTAATGAGGAGTCAAAATTTGTGGAGGATGAGATTTTCATTACCAAAGTTGGTGAGTTTTTTTCTAACTTATTCTTTAACTATAGTTAAAATGCTTGTTAAGTTAATTTAATCTAGTCCTTTAAAGTTTAAATATGACAAGTGTCATTCATCTAAATATGTACTTGAGAAAATAGAGAGAAGGTGTAATGGAGATGAGACAAATCCAAATCCTACATCTATGCAATTTTTGATTAATTTTTTCTATTAGATATAGGCCATCCAAAATTAAAGTCACCATAACTGATTTTGTTTGCGTTTCCTTCTTTTAAGTTTTTTTTTTCAATGTTTCTTTAGTTTTCTTCTAGACAGTTATTGTGTGTTCTCTTTCATAAATCTTGATATGCCTTTTTATTGAATTATTGTAGTTTTTTTCTGTTTAGTTATTGTGTGTTCTCTTTCACAAATTTTGATATGCCTTTTTATTGAATTATTGTAGTTTTTTTCTGTTTAGCATCTTACAGATTACACAAAATCGAAGGATTGAAGACATTAATATAAACATCAAAGAAGACATAACTGGTAAGTTGTAATTGCCAAGAACAAAATTAGTTGAGTTTTTTTTATTATATTATTTTCTAAATATATTAATACGTAAAATTGCGAAGGTTTCTCCAAATTTTTGTAATGACACAAAAATCAGAGATAGTTGATAATATGAATTTGAGTTGATTTTGATAGTTATTACTTTTCTTGCATCAATCTTTGGTTATAATTTTGATAATTGAGAACTACATTTTTTATCGAGAAATCCTCAAGAAAAATTGTAAATAATTTGTCTACGTCGCAATTTCAATTCGTGATATGAACTGACATCTTAAGAATATTTAAAATTATCAAATTCGAGTAGAATTAAGGATTTAACTTTTGTCTTGCTATTTATCTATTTATTATTATTATTATTATTATTATTTTTTTTTTTTTTTATTTTTTTTTTATTTTTTTATTTTTTTTCTATCTGAGCTTACTTTGCCATCTATTATTAGGCTGTAAATTATGTAACCTCATATTGCTGGATCAACCGATCAGATAAGCTAAGATTTATATTATACATTTAATTTTTAAAGGATTTTCGTAAGGTTCGGGAGTAAATATCCTCTAAAATAATAGCTTCTGAATCAATTAACATATGTTATCGCTTACTTCAGAAGACTCAAACATTTTCTTAATAGCTAGGAACTCATATGGATCATTTTTCGTTATTTAAATAAATGTCGCATATATTTTAACATTAAATACTATATTTTTTTATTTATTATATATATATATATACTAATTAATACATGCACACATGCATGTATTAATTAAGACTCTACAATAAATAAAATTATTTTTTCCTTTTTTTTTTTATTATATTATTATTTTTATAATATTAAATATGGACTATCTACTAAAATTATATGGGAAAAGAACTACTAAAATCTATATCTATATCACAACTCTTAGAAAACCTAAAACTCCCAATTAGTCGTCGCTTTGAATTTTAAAAGAAATTGAATGGTTGAAGTTGTGCCTTGAGTATTTATGTTTGGTTTTATCACAATATTGTGATCAAATTGGACCCCAAAAGAAAAAGGTATTGTTATCGAATCAGTTGGCGTCATTTCTTCTTCTCATCAAGTCATAATTTTAGTTTTGTTGAAGCCAAAATTCGGTTACGAACTTTTGATAAGTGATTTCATTTTCTTTGACGTCGTTTATTTTTTTTAAAAAAAGATTATGTGGGTGTTTGGATTAACTTTTGCTTTTTGGCTTATAAGTCAAAAGTCAAAAGCTAGGATTTGTAGCTTTTGGCTTATTTTAGCCTTTGAAAACAGGGATGTTAGGTTGCAAGGCCGCAATTAGCCCAATAGAAGAAAATCATAAGCTTGAAGAAAAGAGAAAAGAACCCTTGAATGATGCAAGCATCAGAGGCTTCTGTTACCCGGTCTTGGTGGTGTAGTTATAGGAGGTGCCGTAGCTGTAAACTCTTTTTTCGAGATAAGAATCATAGACTTTTTTATTGCCCAAGCAAGGGAATCCATTTGCCTTCGACCTGACTTTCTAAAAGCACTTTTTCATTTTACTCAAATACTTCAAAAGTGCTTAAAAGTTATTTTGACTTAAAAACACTTAAAATAAGTCAATCCAAACAGGCTTTATGTCTTCTTCATCCTACTGAACTTATATCATGACATTACATAACTAAGAAATATAGATGAATTTAATTTCAAATTTATATATATTGATTGTAACTGCTTGTAGGTGTATCATTGATTTTTTTTTTTTTAAAAAAGTGTCTTCTTCGTTTTACTGAATTTATCTCATGACAATACATAACTAAGAAATATAGATAAATTTAATTTCAAACACTTATATATTGGTTGTAACTGCTTGTTGGTGTATTGATGCCATAATTTTTCAGATTATTAAAAATGCTACGGTATTGCTATGCATGCAATTGAAGTTCGATTCCTGAGTTTCAAAAAAATTGGCTACGGAGGACATCAAATCTAGCAGAAACTTGCCGGAAATTAAAGCTAGAACTTTACCTACAAGACAACTTTAATAAAGTATAAAACGTTTTGTAGTAATATATTTCATAACATAAAAACTTTAGAATATGAATGTCCAACCGCATATGTATATAGAGAGAGTTAAAATATGTATAGATGTTGTATAATGTATTTAATTACTTACTATTAATTATTAAAGCCCCAAGTTATGCTGAAGTGTTTTTTTCAATTTAAATAATAATATACAATGTATATTGAGAAGTCAAGAGGCAGAAAATTTTGATGACAGCCATATAAATAAGAAATACGCTATGTTTTGAACAGGAATCATATGCACACATTATGAATCAAATAATTAATGTATCAAACTAAAGGAATCTGCTAAAAAGAGCACAAAGAATAAGCATGAGGTAGAAATCCAAATTAACAGCCCAAAAGCTGATTTTTCTCAAACATGTGGTAATAGTTATTTTCGAAGTTGATGCACCCGAAGTAGTAGGTAATTGTCCATATACTTTTGTTTTGAAAAATGTTCATATTGATTTTTCTATTTATTTGAAAGAAAATTAAACTCTGCGCCTACTCATTATTTGATTAATTATTTAATAAGTAATATGGTTTGATGCATATTTTTTAGTGTATGTTTATAAATATACCTTTAATTAACTACTAATAAGTCCTTTGATATATTTGAGAAAAAACACCATTATCTATTGATTATAGATCTCTAACTACTAATTGTAAGTCGTTTTTAGGCTAAGAATATTTGTTATTTACATAAAATTTAACTTTCTTTCAATTTATCTAAACCTGAATCATAGGTATGTCACGAGTATTACCTTCTCTATAGTTGGTTCTATAATTTAGGGAGTATTATATTATTCTATATTGATTCAAACTACGTAATATTAATCTTTTCATACAATTTAAAGGTAAAAAGATTGTCAAGAACATACTTATTATTTTTTATTTAATCAAATATTATATATATTTTAGCATTAAGTTTTGTTATTTTATACTAATTTTTGTATACATATTTTATCATTAAAGTGATACACACTAAACTAGTACTATGTTAAAAGTGTGAAGCACCTTATAATATAATTTGAACTTTTTACCCTTCAATAAAAGACTTCACAATAAATAAAATTGTCTTTTCACTTTTTTTCTCTAATTATTATTTAATTATCTTTGATTATTTTTTTGGGACAAATTATAAAACGGCTAAACAACACAAGACATTCTTATTGCTATAGAAGTCATCTAGCATATCAATTCCACATCTATGCAACTTCTGATAAATTCTTTTCATTATATATATACCATCCGTCCGAAACTGATTTGGTGTTTCTCTTTGTTTTTTCTTCTTTTAAGTTTGTTTTCTTAAGATTTCTTTAGTTTTTCTTTTTTGCCGTTAAGATTTCTTTAGTTCTCTTCTATATTGTTATTGTGTTCTTTTTTAGATATCGCTTAATTGGTTTTTGTAGTGTAACTTTGAGAATTGTCCTTGATTTGTATTCGATATATTTCAACTATACTATTGATTATGCTTTTTACTAAATTGTTGTAATTTTCTTTTTTTTATCATTACTAGATTACACATATACGAAGGGTGAGAGACATTAATGTAAATACCAAAAAGGACATAATTGGTAAGTTGTAACTGTCAAAAATATGCAAATTACATATAATCTATAATTTTTTATCTCCTTAAGATTTTGACTTTCATATCTCTTTTCTACTAATTGTAATATTGACTGGATTTATTGAAGTTTTTAATTTATCTTTGTGTTATAGATGATCTTTACGTGAAGCCCTACCCTTCGAGATAGGGGTATATGATGTAAATCGCAATAGGCAAATTCGATGGTATGAACTCGAACCGATGAAAGGGTGTTGATGAAGAAAATTGATCTTAGATCTTAATCTCTCATGTATTTACTTTTTTAAAACTAGACAGTACTTGTAAAGGACACAATTGAAAATATACATTTGGAAGAATTTTTTAAGTTGTAATAGATAATATTTGCATTTATACATACAGTGTTGTGAAAAACCTACACAAATACAAAGAGTTAGATTACAAGTTTGAGTCTATATGCAATATCATGCGATGCACACTTCCGAATAAGAAGATTAACCATTTACATTCACTATATAAAGAGTCTAAACAAAAACAAATTTGGAGTCAACTCTTTGTATTTGTGTAGGTTTTTCCGAAGTTATATTGATTGATATGAGACAATCACATTTTAAATTAGTTATCTATTTATATCTATATCTATTTTTATTTATATTTTATATCTATATCTATCTATCTATCTATACTATATTAAAAGTGTGAAGCACCTTATAATGTGATTTGAACTTTTTGCCCTTCATTAAAAAAACTCTACAATAGACAAAATAGTCATTTACTATTTTTCTTAAATTATTATTTAATTATTTTTATATACAAAATATCAATTATAATAAATATATGAGGGTTTCTTCATTTAGTATAAATATAGTTACTTTTTCTCTAATTGCTTCAGCTTTCTGCACTTCGTCAATCGCCGTCACAATAATTTGCTGCCAACGAGGGTTTCTTCATCAGCTATCAAATCTAGCAAAAGTCGAAAGAGTCTACCCAAGCATTGGCATGAAGACACCTCAACGGTTCCTTTAGGGATGGATTGGAGTCCTTCCGCTCGCGTATGGGTAAAAATAATCATCCATTTCTCTTTGTCAGCTTTGTTTTTGTTTTTGTTTTATTTTCAATTGTTGCTTACTATTTTTCTGAAATCATTTATCAATGCGTTATTTGATAGGTATTAATGATTAAATAGTAATTTCTTCTGTTAGTTTGACTTATATTGCAGTTTAGAAGAGTGTTGCAGAGTAATTCTATTTGATTATGTTTCTGACAAAGTTTCTTAGAGGTTTTTTGCGCATATATGATTATATTTTATATGAATGTAATTACAAAAGAGTTCCTGGCCGGAGATTCACCAACATTGCAGAAATCCTGAGGTATGCTTCTCGAATCTCTGGAGTTGAAGTTACATTCATGTTTTTCTCTTAAAAGAATATGATGAACTTCTGGAGGAATTTATGTCTGCAGTTAAGAAAAACTATGGAGATAAAGTCCTCATTCAGGTATACCATTGAAAAGAGACTCGATCTCGATACCTATTTTCATAGTTATTTTTTTCAATTATCTCCTGGACTTCAGTTTGTTTCATCTACAGTTGAAAACTGAGCAACTAGAAGGCTCAGAAGCTGGTTGTGAATTTGATGGTCTTCGATGGCCTTCTCCAAATGATGAAATTCCATGCTGGAAAGGAGAGTTTCCATCTTGGAAACTCACCTCAGATGCTTCTACTGGAGTGAAATAGGATTCTGATCTTTTGCACATTGTTCATGTGATAGCTAAAATGGCACCTATAGCAAAGGTTGGGGGCTAGGTGACATTGTAACAGGACTTGGACGTGCCTGTTTAAAGCGTGGCCATAAAGTTGATATTATTATTCCTTTCTATGAATGTATTCCAAAGCATTGCATCAATGAGCTAGCCTTGATCAAAACTTATAACCCATACCATGATGGAAACTGGGTTGCCTGTAATGAATATCGAGGAAAAGTTTCAGGCATTCCGGTGATACTTATTGAACCATCCTAACAATTTTTCAAAGGAATAAACATATATGCAGAGTCATACAATGAGTTAGACGCATACTTATTTTTCAACTGTGCTTGTTTGAATGGATGCAAGTATTACAACCAATGAGCAATAAAATTGCTTCATGGTAGATGTATAGAAAGATAAAAACTAAACTTACTCCAATTTGACAGTTACTAAAATATTTTGGGTTAATGCGTGAAATTTGTGGTTATCTGACTTAGTTTCTACGTACTCAATTAAATTGTGTTTCTATTTTAAATTATACAATCGTTTACTATTTACATGGTTAAAGTTGCACATGATTGATATATAGATGTATATTAATGATTTGATTGTTTTCTTATTTTTCATAGATTATGTTGATTCATGTCAATAACTTATTATTTGATGTTGTTGGTTTCTTTCACCTTGCTAATCTCATGGATAGGACCTGATAAGCTTTTTATTTCACAGAAGGAGATTCAAAGACGTTGATGTTTGTACAGATCAGTCCAAATGAGAATGACTTGAGTGAGACTCTTTGCTCATTAAATTTTGCAAATCGAGTTCGAGGTATAGAGTTAGGTCCAGCAAAGAAGCAAGTGGATAGCAGGGAGCTTCTGAAATACAAACAGATGGTAGCATAAACCTCTGTTTCAAAATTTACAGTCTTTTAAAGTTTCCTTTGAGCTAATCTCCTTGCCTTTCGAAACTTTTGTGTACTAGTTGAAAAGGACAAACGAGATATGAAGAACAAAGATTTTCAGATGAAAAAATGGAGGATACAGTTCATGGCTTGGATATTAAATTGAAGAAAGGATATGAAAAACAAAAGCAAACTTCTTTCAGATATGTGAAGTATGAAATTACATATTACATTTAGCTGAATGTGCAGATTAAAGAACTAGAAGCACAACTTCTTGTAGAGAGGAAACTTGCTTGACAACATGTTGACTCTAAAATTGTTGAACAGTTTAAGTAAAAACATATGAGACAACGGAACGAGGAAGAAGCTGGTGCACCTACGAGGCCACTACTTTCCAACAAAATTTCTGCCCAAAAGACTTGTGATGAAAATAAGTATCCACTTAATATTACTCGACCACTTACTGAGAACAATCTCCACAAACTCTAAGTGTCTTTTGCTGTCGTGAATTGGCCTTTAAGAACAATGACTTGACAGAAAAAGCAAACAAGGAAAACAATTCAGATATTGATGAACAACCAATAGTTCTAGAAAAGATGGGTAGAGTTTCTATGTGCCCGATGCACACATGATTCTGCTTACACCTGCTCCATGTTGTAACTCTCTAATTCCTATGCGCACTCTATCAGTTGTACCCAAGTTTCCTCCTCCGCTTTTTTCATTGAGATGATTCAATCAAAGGAGATGGAAGATGCTGACGGGGTTGGTTCAAAATGCTTACCTGAACTAACACCACAAGATTGTCCGAAAAAAGTTAAGACAACCAGTAAGAAGCTCAGCAGTGTCTTGAGACAAAGTCTTTAGAAGAAAATGCCAGCAGCAAGTCAGAAGAGTTGGCGCTAGCTTGGAAATGGAGAAAGTTAGGATCTCCATTGGAAACAAGGGATGATGGCTCAAAGAATGATGCTTGGTAGTGCTAGAAGAGTTCCAAAAGAAAATCAGCAGAAGCAAAGATGGAATATTGGAACAGACACAAAGTTATTCAATGATTTTGTTTCTTAATTTATTTCTTGCTTGCACAAGGAAACTGAAAAAAAGAAATAATATTTTGTAATCGATGGATTTTTTATAAAATTTGATTCAACAGTCAATTTTTTGTTTTTTTCAAGTTTAGGAGTCTTTATTTTTGGGGTTGTGATGATTTTTTTATCATAATTAGAATTACCTTTTCTTGGTGTAAAAGATTTCTTGATTGGAAAAGATTTCTTTCATATTTGATTAATCCTTTCTTTGAGGAAAAGTTTTGGTCTTTTATAAATTAAGAATTTTTTTCTCACAAACAATTGAATAACATCCACAATATACTTGTTAAAGATTTTTGTTTAGGGGAGATTATTCTCTCAATAGTTTTTGTGTTTTTAATATTAACTTTTTCAATGCGTAGGTCACTTGACTAAACTATGTTAAATATTATAATTCTTTGTTATCTAATATCTTATATTTGCAATTGTTAGTTTTCGCATGGCGTCATGTTATTTCGATTCCTACATTTTTAGGTTTACGAATTTTTTTTGGTTATAAAAATTTTATGAGTTAAAATGTAGTTTTGATTAGTAGGTTCCCAGAGTTATGATTTTCATTTGTTTTTCTAATTAGGATTTTGAAATATTCAACATTTCAACTAAACTTTGCTTATAAAATCTTTACTTACTTCTAATGTAACATTTAATTGTTTCTCATATTTTACATGCCAGATTGAAGGCATTTAGATATCCAAAAAGTGAAAAATTTCAAGATTCTTAATTTGTACGATCTTTTTTTTTTTTGCATTATTCTTTAATATTGAACAATAGCCTACCTCATTATTTTCTTTTTCTATAACATATTTTCCTTAGTTGGTTTAACTACGTATATAAGTTGGTGTCTTTCAGATTTGTACTACATAAGTTAAACTATCGTGTTACTATTATTATATCAATTAACTTGATCGACTTTTGATTCTGTAATTGATTTTTTGTTTCTTACTTATGCAGGTTTTTGTGCATTCAAAATAATTTCAGGTGTTTATTTTAAAACTTTGACTGTTAATTAAATTCATCTACATATATATGTTGTTGGCTCATAATCGTGTTTGTAAACTTATTCGAGTTAAGAATTGAAAAAAAGCGATAGATAAAAAATATTATATTTTATTTATAGTTAATTGCTGATTTTCAATAATTTATTTTTCTTTTATATATTTCATATTTATGCACACGTGCAAAGCACGTACACTAAAAGACTATATCTATTTTTATTTATATTTTATATCTATATCTATACTATATTAAAAGTGTGAAGCACCTTATAATGTGATTTAAACTTTTTGCCCTTCATTAAAAGACTATGTAATAGACAAAATTGTAATTTGTTATTTTTTAAAATTATTTTTATAATATTAACTTCTAAAATAATAAAAAAAACAGATATAAGGTAACGTGTACATGAAAAACTCCTAAATTTTAAGGACTCCTAAAAATATGGTAAGAGATTTGTAAAAAATTAAAGACTCCTAAAACAAAAGAATCCTATAAAACCTAACAATAATAATAAAAAACCGGCAACAACTATATGAATAAGACATAGGTTTGCCCCTCACATCTTGTTCGATGTCTTGCTTCGCTCCACGAGTAAGATTTTTGGATTCTTTTTTTTTCCGCTTTTTGATCTTATTAGTAGTTTTATCAAATTTTTTTTAAGAAATAACAATATTTTGGTGATAAATATTTGAGTACAATCTGTTCCTCTCTTGATTCTTCTCTTCTAAATATCTCCATGATTCGAGGGCTGTTAAATAACGTAATTTTAAAGTTGTTGAATCAATGGTCATTGTGTATTTATTTAGTTTAATTTCGTCCTGATTTATTTTGTTTTAGTTTCTTTTTTCAATCTTTTTTGTTTTAGCTATTTGATTGATTTGGTTTTGTTTCAAGTCGTTTTCTTGCATTCATGATAACATACAACCCTTCTTCTACTTTTATTCTTATTTTGATTTTGATTCAAATCATTTCTTGCATTCATGATCATCGTCTTCCTCCCTTTTTTATTACTTTAGTTAATACATTTTGAAGATAATATATGAATTATACATAGTCAACAATTGACAATGAATTTTTTTCTTTTGATAATTTCTTGTATTTCTCTTTCAGTTATAAATTTCTGATCAAAATATTGAACAACCAAACATGTTATCGTCGATTGAAGTAGCCGAAAAAATCAAAGGTATAACTCTTTTTCTTTTACCTACATTGATTATTCACTAAAAATATATACTTTATTTTTCATATAATTTATTTACTCAAGAGAATTGTATGATCGGATATACATGTGCAATGCACTACAAGTATACATATGAGTTGCACGTGGTGATGAAGAGATCAAATTCTTGATACATGAGAATGTTTTTGCTTAAATTCCTGGAGTATATGAATCCCACCCATGTATTCATGTCATCAAGCCACATATGAATTATGATTGACTAAAGATCTAATATACGTGTAATATTCACTTAAGTTTTGCCGGTAATTGTGTAATTTTCAGTTTATTAATTAATATTATTTTAGGTTTAGAATTTTTTTACTAAGGGTTTTTCCTTTTTGATATTAGGAGAATTAACGGAAGAAAAAAATACGTAAAAAGAAGTAAAAATAACTTTCTTATCGATTTATTTTTTATACACACATTTAATACTTTTTTGTGATATTATAATTATAATATTTTATTTTTGTGATTTGAATGATATCGCAAAGAAACATGAAATAAGTAAGGTAAACGTAATATTATAAATTATAAGAAAAGTTAGTGCTATAATTAAAGCAAAACTCGAGAAACTTCTTTGAAATTATCCTTATTCTTTTGTTTGATTTTTATTCTTAAAAGTAAGTTCATAACAAATTTCATAGAATTGCATCTTTTTTTATTTATCTTTTATTTGATTTTTTTTCTTTATGAAAAGTTCAAGTTTAAATATCTGGTTCATGTAGATTCATTGTAGGTACATTACAAGTATATTCATTATTAATTATTAAATTTTTATCAAATTAGTAAAAATTTTAGCCGTATATCTATTTTCGGCGTAACCGTTTGAGTTACATAAAGAAGCTAAAGTGTGTGAACAAAATCACTGGGTATTTAAAGTTAAAACATGTCTGAATTTTAATGGTATTTAATAAGTAAATTGGAAGTGATTTGATATCGTACGAAATATAAAGATGAATAATTAAATTAATCTAGATAGCTATTATTTATAGTTATACGACTTTTATCTTAAAAGGTTCATAAATATTATTTGGTTGTATCTCATCTATCTTAACACACGCGCAAAGCGCGTACACTAAACTAGTGTGATTTGCATGTAATAATAATATCTATTTATATTTATATTTTATATCTATCTCTACTATATTAAAAGTGTGAAGGACCTTATAATGTGATTTGAACTTTTTGCCATTCATTAAAAGACTCTTCAATAGAGAAAACTGTCCTTTCCTATTTCCTAAAATTAAAAATTCAAATAATCAGAGTAGAAAATTACATAATTTAAACATTAAGGTTGTTCTACCTCAACAAAGATTAGAAAAATAAATCTGCGTATAGTTATTAGCCGCCCTTGATATCTTGGGTTTCAAGTAACCAAGAAATTTCACTATATTAAACATGAGAAAATCACAAAAAAATTACTTTCTTTCATGATCTCTAGCTTAGAGAAAATACATAACATGCATAAAATAATAAAAGTAGAAGTATTATTCTTAATGTTCAAGCAGTTGGCTGAAAAGACTCAATATCTATCATGTGCCTCTACGTCGATAATGTTTTTTTCTGAATAGATATAATATGGTGATGAACCCTAGCGCGTCCTCTCCATGATGTTTTTCTATGAATAGGAAAAATGAAGGGGGGGAGGGGAGGGGGGGGGGGTTAAATTAACCATTGGGAATTGGGTTTAGTTGGGATTATTGGGTCAGGTTTAAGGGGGGCAATTTGTTGAAAAATGGTATAATGAGGGACACATATAATCTTTTTCTAAAAGAACATGAACAAATATGATCATTTAATTTTAATATTATATACTTTATTTATTTTTTTACACAATTTTTTATGCTAACGTAATACACACGTACGATGCACGTACACTAAATTAGTATATATATATATATATATATATATATATATATATATATATATATATATATATTAAGATAATTGTGTTGGATATTTTGTTGTTTTTTTCATTTGAGTTCACCTCAAGATTCAATGTCATAATTTTTAATGATTTTTACTTTTAAACATAACATATAGAATATATTTAATATATATAAATTTTTATTTAATTCAGTTTGATATTTTTTGTACTTTATAAAATAAAATAAAAATTACCCAAAATTTTGGTACAATTATAAATATGTATTGAAATGTGTAATTTTACTTTTAAAAAAACTAATAATTATCTTTTCCTTAAAAAATATTTTTCTGAAAAATAAGTGGTCTTGAGTTGAGGTTGGGAGTCGAGTTCTGAAACGAGATCAAAATTTGGATTTCGAGGCAGGATTAGAATCCAAAATGAAATGAGAGTCAGGGTTGATAGTTAAAAGTTAGGAGTTGAAATTGAAAGTTGGATTCAAAATCGAGAGTTCTAGTTAATGAAAGAAGAGTTATGTTGCTCTTCAATAAAGTGGAAGTCAAAGAGCACTTTGTTCTTGTAATATGGCCATTATCTTGGTTGTCATTATGAGCCCACCCAGTAAAAAAGTTGGCTAAAAATCATTTTTGGTGCCAAAGAAACCTACAAATGAACGAGAATTATTGGGAAAGTTTTTTTTCTTTTAGAGTATTTTGTAAGAGAGTGAGTGTTGAGAACATGTGCGAACACTTGTTTTGCAGTGATCTTGTGAATTAGAGTATTTCTAGGGATAATTATTAGAATGTTTACTCTAAATTTGTACTTTATATTATACTCTTGTTGACATAGTGAAATTGCTCCTCTCCTCTATGAATTAGGTTTCACTGATCGAACTACCTTAAATTTATGTCTTCTTTATTTATTTTATTTACCATTATTATCAACTTATCATTGTCTTTGTTACTACCATTATAACATTGTTTGGCTAAATTTCGCATAACTTGAATTCTCGATTCTTACAATTCTACTATAAATGATTGACTTTGAGGTCATTCGACACACCAAAAAAATTGAGAGAAAAATATATGTAGATTAGAGTGTGTTTGTTGTGGAGAATTTATAAAGACTCCATAGATGATCTTTAAGCAATCACTTAAACAATTGACAATAATAACACACATTAATCCTAAAAGAAAAGTTGTTATATACTCTAATTCCATATAAATTTTCGAGTATAATTCCTTCAATTTACATTATCAAGTTAATGATAGAATGAACAAATATGCAGAGTAAGTGCAGATTGATAACCATGACAAAGGCTTAACTTTTAGACACTAACTTTAAATTGATAACCTTAATATAATAAGCATTAAACTTGTATACACTAATATCATAAAATAAGTTTTACATTATCGTACAAGTTAATTTTAAATAAATATCTATAATTATAAGTATATTGATAACTTTATTTTGTGAATTGTGATACATGAAATATTACGTACGAACAATAATTGTATATCGATCTTATTCATCTACTTAAGGCCATACTTTTTGTTCAATAGATGCAGTCATCTATATATTGCTATAATATACTCATATTATTAGTTTATTGACTAATGCCCCTAGTTATATTATAGAGCTAAATATATCTCTGTCGTTATCAAAGTTAACCAAAATACTTCTACTTTTAACACATTTTCATCATGGCAATTTTAAATTTCATATGGTTAAACATTTGGGTGAGGAGGACACCACGTGGCATGCCACCTCACCACCAAAATTTTAATCTTTTTCCTTTTTTTTATTTTCTCTTTATCCATTTACAAAATCTCTAAGCCAAAAATAAATTCAACTTCATTTTTTTTATCTCTCTCCTCGAATCTAAAAAACACCATTTCAATTTATTTTTCAAAATGAACAACAAAAAACAACGATGAGCAGCATTAATGACAGAAAAATCACCTCTTTCTTCAAATCTGAAACATTATTACAAAACATAGAGACAGATATATGAATGACAACAAGAAAATCCATTAAAGCTTTAGAATTTCTTGATTCTTGTCAAAGCTTGGGAGAGCTTCAAATCCAGGCGCATTTGATAATAATTGGTCTTTACAAGTACATAACCCCCTTATATTCTTGTAAATTTTTGAAGTTGTGTAGTCAATATTGTGATATTCAATATATTGCATTAGTATTTAGGTGTATTTAATTATTTTTCTGATACATTTTCAGTTAATACTGTTATAAAAGCTTATGCTTATAGTTCTTTGCCAGATAATGATTTTCTTTTTAGATTTGAGGAGAGAGATAAAGAGAATGAACTTGAATTTATTTTTGATTAGAGGTTTTATAAATGGATAAAGAGAAAAGAAAAAAGAAAAAGAAAAAGAAGAAAAAGGAAAAACATTAAAAATCTGGTGGCGAGGTGACATGCCACGTGACGTTCACCTCATTAAATTGTTAGGCCATATGAAATTTTAAATTGCCATGGTGGAAATGTGTTAAAATTAGGGATATTTTTGTTAACTTTGACAACGACAAAGGTATATTTAGCTCAATAGTATAATTGAGGGCAAACTTGACCTATAAACTAAAGTAGAGGAATATTTTTTATCCTTTTTCCTATTTTATACTATACAAAAGGGAAAAGACATAAAACTCCTCCTAAATTATAGACATATTTTTAATTACATGCTTATTTTTTGTAAGGGTCTTAATAATTCATTAATGATAAATAGGTTAAAAGAATTATTACAAAAAAGGAGATAACTGTAATATTATAAATCACAAGAAAAATTAATGATACGAAGTTAAATTTGAAAAGAGATAAATATCATTTACATCCTTCACTTTTATTTTAAAAATCAAACATTTCTTAGCTTTGAACATAGACCCCTCTTTATCATAATCGATTTTTCTAAATATCTATTATACCCTTATGCTATCAACCTTTATTTTTTTTCTTTTAACTTCTTTATAATCATGATATCTCTTATTTTTTAATCTATATAACAAAGTTTCTATAGAAAAAAATAAATATTATATTTTAGATAAAAAAGTAAAAAATACTAACTAAGTGTATAATCTAATGACGTTTTATAATAAAATAAATAAGTAAAAAAAACATCAATTTTATCAAAAATAATGAAAATTTTAATACCTATTTATACAAGTGAAAATAATAAAGATTAATAACTTTATAAATATATTTTAATGCACGTGCTAAAGAATAATTAATAAAAATAGAGACATGTCTTATAAAAAGTTTCTAAAAGATCATCTAATTGTATTGTAAATAAATTTTGAATTATAATTTAAAAAATATTTGATTAATAACAATCTAAACTCATATATTTATATAAACACTAGAGAAAAAAGAATAAGTAGAACTTAAATATACATATATGCTTAATGCATATAATATTGAAATAATAATCATAAAAGATATGACTAGATATTGCAATAAATTCGTAAAAGGAGTATACTTATAATATGAATGAACTTAAAGAAAAAATTATAAATATTTAGAACAAAAAATAAAAAATATATATAGTACAAAAAGTTATTGTTGAGATGAAAGATTGAAAATATTAAAGATAAAATAAATGTGGCATAAAATAAAATAGGAAAAATGTCTATTAAAGAGAGATTAATTTTTAAAATGAAAATAGAAAATGTAAATGATTTTAACCCCTTTTAAAATGCTCCCTAAAAAATTCTACTCTCTCCATTATAATTTTATGTAACACACTTTTCTTTTTAATCTGTTCTAAAAAGACTGTCAATTTTCTATAATAAAAAAAAATTTAACTTTGAAATTTCCCTACACTTAATAAAATGATTTACAACCACACAAATATTTAATGATTATTTTGGACCATAAATTTTAAAATTTTTTTTCTCTTAAATATTATGTCAAATCAAAAAATGCCACATAAATAAGACGGAAAGAGTAATTATATAAACCATGGCTTAATAAATGTGAAGACACGATAATAAGATTAAAAAGCTTGGATTTCTCACCCCCCAAATTCCAACATCTCCTAATAAAAGAAAATATTGTCTCCTATTTCAAGCATGGTCCCATCCATCTGAACAGCTGTCAGCTATAGTCCATTAGAACAGTCGGCACGCGCCTCGTTAGTGCGAAAATTTCCCAACACGCCGACCAAGTTTCCTTTTTCTTCCTAAAGAAAAAGAAAGATATATATATGTACTTTAAGATTTGCGTTCGCGTGAGAGCCCATTTCAACGGAAGGAACTTCCCAAGTTAATACTTTTGTCCCATATTAGTTTGACCATTATATTAAAATAATTGTATATATTAGTTAATTATTTTATTAAATCAAAAAAATATTAATTAAATTTTTCACATATTATTCTTGCAATTAATTTTTTTAAAAATATTCACACCAAAGGCGGCTCAATCATATCGGAGGCCTAAGGCTAAAATTAAATCGGAGTTTTTTAAAAAATTATATATATATTTATTTAAAATTTATTTTTATAACTTTTTGAGATGCAAAATCGTTAATAATTTTCTTATAATTAATTTTTTTTAATAATTCTTTTTCAATTGATAATAGCCAATCCACTTAATCTTTTTTGGATTGTTGATCTTAAATAAGATTTTATAATTTTTAATTTTGAAAAGCTTCTTTCTGCTGAAGCGACTGTTACAAGAATTGTTAACATTATTCTATAAGCAATATAAGCATTTGGAAAAGAATTAAGTCTTTTTATTTGATTGAGTATCTCGATTAGAGTATTATCTTCTACTTGTATGATTTTTCTTAACACTTTTAATTCAGAATACAAGTCTAAGCCGTCAATATCAGAGTGAGTATTATGTTTTAAGGAACATTCAAGATTAAGATAACATTTTTTTAAATTCTCGTCATCTAATGATCTCAATTTTTTTCCACTAAATAGAAAATCAAAAATATTTTCATATGTTTCAAATTGTTCAAATCTATTTTGAAGTGAAAGAATGGCTTGGTCTACTATATATAAGAAGTAATCAACTCTAAAAGATTCTTCAGGAGATTTTGTGATTTCGTTATCAACATTCATCAAATTGTTTCTTTTTATAAATTACATGTTTATTATAAAATTTAGGTTCAATATTCATCGCTAATGCAATTTTCTTAGCCGAATCATAGCACTTGTAAATCCTTCTTCTCTATTTTATTTAAAAAGGAAACTAGACCTCTTAATTGATCTATAGCAACATCAATATGCATATCTTTTGATTGTAAACTTTTGCTAATTAAATTAACAACAAATAATACATCATACCAAATAGTCATATCCAATAAAAATTCAAAAATTTTAAGTTCATAAATTGTTAAACAATTAGCTTCACTTTTAGTTTTTGGATCATCATTAACTACTACTAATTCTAAGAAAGCATTTTTTATATGTGAAGTTTAAAATCTTATTGCTTTAATACTTTCAATACGATTTTTTCAACGTGTTTGTGACAATAATTTAAGAGTTAAAGCAGGTACATTATCTTTTTAAAAAATTCATCGCTTAGTGGAAGAAGAAAATAGTGAATATATGCGTTGTACCACTTCAAAGAATGATATAGCTTTTGTACGAGAATTAGTCATATTACATATTACCAAATTTAGATTATGACAACCACATGGTGTATAAAATGATCTAGGATTTATATCAAGAATTTTTTTTGCACTCCTTAATGTTTTTCCATCATATTAGATTCGTTATCGTATCCTTCTTCTCTTAATTAAGTTATCAATATCAAGTTTAATACATTTTATTTCATCTAAAATAACTTTAAAAAGACCTTTTTCACTTGTATTATTCACTTTTAAGAATTTTAAAAAATATTCGATAATTTTTATTGGAGTTGATGAAATATTCACATTCCGTAATACAAAAGATATTTGCTTTTGATGACTTGTATCTAGGGTGCAATCAAATATAGTAGAGAAATACTTTGTTTCTATAACTTTTTCAATAATTTTATTCTTAATTTCACTTGCCAACAAACTTATTAACTCATTTTGTATATTATGCCCAAGATAATGATTATGAATTTCATCATGTTTGATTCGTTGAATATGTTCTTGCATGATTGGATTAAATTTTGCAATCATTTCAATAAGACTCAAGAAGTTTCCATTATTTTCTTGATAAATCTTTTCATTTTTTCTCCTAATGCTAATTTTTTTTCCAAGAGTTTTTATGATGGAAATAATTCTTGGCAATATATTTTTTCAATGTTCTTTATCTCTATTAATTTGGTCTTGAATATTTTTATCAATTATTTTATTATTGCGTAATCTAACTTCTAAATTAATCCATGAGCTCATATTAATAATATGTTGATTGGTTATTTCATGAGTTTTAAGTTTCGTACTAATTTTTTTTCAATCTCTACTACCCTTATTAGCTAATTTATTGTTCTTAACATTAAAAGTATTATTAAACAACTTGCAACAAAAATAAAATACTTTGTTCAAATCTTTGAAATAAATTAACCATCTTTTTTCCTATCTTTCTCCATTTACCAATTTTTAAAAATAATATGTAGTAGAAAAATGTCTTACAAATTTATCCTTTGAAAAATTTATGTCAATAATTTTAATTGGTCTTTTTTCTACGAATAGACCTCTTAATTTTGTATCAATATTATTCCATTGACTAGGATCATATAAAGTTTTTGGGAGTACAATTATTTAATTCATTTATAAATTCTTGATTTTTTTGAGAATCTACATCCGATGTTTCACTAATTTCTTTTCTTTCTTCTTTTATTTGGATGATATCATTATCTAACTCAACTAAGTTAGCGACTTGTTCATCTAAAGAACATTCCCCTATATTTTTTGATTTAATTTCAATATTATTTGTCAAAAAAAATTCAAGAGCTCCTTCTTGAAATTTTATCAAATTATCAATTTTTTTTTCTTTTAAGTTTTGAATTACCGAATTCATATTTTCTAATTGACATATTAAAATTTCAACAAATATTTTAAATACTATCTACTATATCAAATTAAAAAATAATAATATAAAACACAAAAATAATATTAAAAAATTAGAATAATATTACCTGATTCTAGAAATATGAAGACTTGATTTCAAAATATTTTTTTCAAAACATGAACTATGCTCAAGTTAAAATTATCAAATCCTTGAACTTTGATTTTGAATTGGTCAACCAGGAACTCTTGAACTTAAAGAAAGAGAGTAAGAAAGAATAGAGAGAGATAGATAGATTTGAGAATAAAAATCTGATAATTAATAAAGAGTAAGGTTAAGAAAAAACTTACTTGAAAAACTAAAAAAAAGGGGCCACATTTTTTTATGAGAAAGGTAAAAAGTGATTGGTCATTCAATGATCAAATCAAATAGTCGATTGCACTTTTCTGCTTTTATGTTTTTTTTTTAAAATCTAGTCTTACTTCTAAGCTAGTCTCATCTAAAAGTAAAAAAATTACTTCCTTTTACATAAAACAGTTACCTTTTATAAAGTAATATATATTTTTTAAAAAAATTTACCAATACAATAACTACTAGAAAATGGGGCCCTTAAAATTGGGGGCATAAGGCAATGACCTTTTTGGCAAAGGAGTTCAGCCGCCCCAGGTTCACACTTGTTTGTAAAATTTCAAAGTTTTTAAGGGGTGAATTAGTAAAATTACCTTTCTATTTATGATTTCTTAACATGCGTGTAAAAAAAAGTGATCAATTAATATGGGACGGTGGGAGTATCAACTTATTTGTCATATTTTTTATTTACATATTTCTTAAAAAAATTATGTGTTTTGATTATCATATTCTTATTAATTATTTAAAATATTGATTTTTCTTTAATAACTATTCTTTTTTAATCTCTCTTCAGTAAATAAAAAAAAATTAATCAAAATAATCACAATATTAGAGTATGTGTATGTGCTCTTCACTTAAGATTTCTATGCTAATTAGTCAATGTTTATTATTTTCAAAAATTAATTATTATTAAATGCAAAATTGGAAGAATGTACTCAATTAATGTATATCTTGATTCTCTAAAATGACAACTATTTTGAATAATCTATTTTTAGTAAAGACGACAAGTAAAGTGATCCAGAGAGAGTATTATATAACCATTTTTATTACAACTAATCTAAATACAATCAACGTCAGTAAGGTAATTAAAAAATAAACCACACAAACTTTAGAAAATCTTTTTGAAGGTTGAACTGCTTTAAGTGAAACTCCTATTACAAAGTTGTAATGGTTGAAACTCCACAATGTTGAATTTGAAACTTATACAAGTCAAACTCCACAATGGTCGTGGAATTTGAAACTTATTAATGAATGCAAATATGGTAATTACGTAATTAATGATAACTTGTGGTATTATAGGAACCAAACTGTGTAACCAAAGCGACTTCTTGTTGGTTGTTGATAGGTGTTGATCCGATCCACCTATATCAGTTCGAACTTGACGGGATTGTAGTCCTATTATGGTGAAAGAATATTGTAGTACCATTAGAATAAGGTTAGATTAAAAGCGTCCATGTGCTTATATATAAGGAGGTCGTATTGTGAATACAAAGAAAGAGAAAATTATCCCAATTTTTTTCTCTCTTTACTTTTCTGTCCCTTTTGTTGTTGGTGTGGTGGATTAGCAACACTAGTAAACTGATGCTTTGCTCGACTATATAGCACAGAGAGTAGGTCGAGGAATTGTGGAAAAGTATCCAAGATCATTTTACGGTTCGCAATGGTCCATTAATGCAATAATTGAAGGCAAAACTTGCAGAGTGCAAACAGAAGGGTAGGACCATAGTTGATTAATATGAAAAATTGACGAAGTTGTGGAAAAACTTGGCAAACTATAAGCAGATCTTAATGTGTACGTGCGCAAGTGCAGGTACAACCTGGGAGCAATCTTAGAGACCAAAAAAAGAAGAAGAAAAGGTACATCTCTATCTCATGGGAGTAGATGAGACAACAAATGGAACAATGAGATTGAACTTGTTGGCACAGGACAAATTTCCATCTTTGAAATTGGTACAAGAAGAGACTGTAAAAGGGATTGCACATAAAATAGATGAGTGGAGTGAAACCATGGTCTTTGCTGTTCAAGAAAGACACTCTTATCGAGACTACAGTGAAGGGAGAAATAACAACGTGGTTTGTTCGTATTGCAAGAAATTCGAACACATTATTAAAGCATGCAATCGTGTTATTGGTTACTCGGAGTGGTGGGCGACAAATCAAGGATAGATGAGAAAAAAGGTGGTCGAGAAAAGGACAAACACAATAAAAAAAGAGGTGGCTTGGGATCTGGCAGGGGAAGAGGCCAACTACCAGGCAAACTTTATAGTGACCAAAGATGAAAATCCCTCGGAGCTAGGTCCGGTGACCGTAGGCAGGATAGTACCCCCATGTAACCCCAAACTAAGTGTCCTTGGAATGTTAGAAGTCTCAATGATTGAAACACAAATGACAAGATGGATGGTAAGCAAAATAATTTGTCCTGGATCATTGACTTTGGGGCAACCAATCAGGTGATAGATAATTCAGAATGGTTGCATGACCAATAAGACATTCCAAAATTTCTGGTTGGCTTCTAAATGGAAGAAACTCAGTGGCTCCTAGAGAGGGATCATATATAATTAATTATACAATATGACTGAAGGATGTTCTTCATGTTCCAGATTTGACATGCAATTTAATTTCTATGTGGGCAACTAATTGATTATTTGGATTACAATATCATAATTGATAAAATTATGTGTGTTATACAGGACCTCACCTCGAGGAAGATGATTGGAGTGGGTAAACATCGAGATCGTCACGATCCAAAACTCAAGTCATGATGGTACTTACCGCACCCCCTAAGATAGGTAAGCCAACCCAACCACTCAACAAAATAAAATAATGATTACGGAAAAGTAAAAATAATGGTACAAAGTCTAACTGAATTCTTATAATCAAACAGACAAGATATACGAAAGACAATAAGAAATCATAAAATCTGGTAGTCACAAGGTACAAGCCTCTAGAGTAAGAAATACAACAAAAAGTCAAAAAGTGCCTCAAAATGTGAAATAAGTAAAAGACAAGGATAGGGAAAATCGGACAGATCATCTAGTAGCTATCTCGAATCTCAAAAGCAGGATTTATGCACTAAGGACGATCAATGACTCAGAGCACCAAAGTCAGAACCTGCACATATAAGTGCAGAAGAAATAATTGTGAGTACTAAAATACATGTACTCAGCAGTAGAATCAGTCGACCCAAATTCAAAGTGAGGCGAGAACTACCAACTCATAATTATTCACTAGAATCTACACGAATCTGCAAATAGGAAGGCCAGACCTAGGCTAACAGATAAAAATAATCACCATGACCATATATGTATATATATGTAACTCACAGTATGAGTACCATCACAAAAAAGTCAAGACAAGTTAAGACATCAAATTATCATTTCTCACTCCCAAATTCAATGTTAGTACAATTTAACCCGAATAAAGAGAAATGAATGGATAAATATAATGCATATGCTACATACACATCCGCTACTCTGTATCGCTAGCTGAGACTCATGAGGGATACGCGAGGTCCATGTACTGGGTAGGCGTGCTACTCCGTTCTCAAAAATATTATGCATACGTGTAACTCCAATCCCTATAATGTATATAAAATGTGCAGACGTGCAACTCTGATCTCAAGAGAATGCAAAGCATGATGTGCAAGCATGCCACTCCATCCCAAATATCATACACAGTATCAAGCAAGCATTTGATATCATGTATTAGTCTAATTATCAGCTAAAGTCTCCTCTATCGGCTTTCACAAATAGTAAAATCCCTTTTTGTAATTCAACTAGTCAAAGGTTCAGTATTTCACCAAGTGGTACCATAAACAGGTTCAAAATATCAAACGGGTGTATAATCACCAACTAACATACTCAATCAAGTCACTATCAGATATAATCCATAACTAATATGCTAGAAAATAGGGAAAACGCAGTCTAAAAAAGTCAATTAATTATTTTTTGCCCTTCATATAATACTGGTATCTAAATAAATGCTCGTCACCTCATCTATATAGGATCTCCAAATCCCAATTACTCCCCATGCATGTCACTAACATGTAAACACTTTGAAATAGAGTCAAGAAAACCTCAACTTTCCTTAAGCGAAGATCCACAAAGTCAAACCAAAGCCATTCCTCTATGTAAAACCTCATAACGATCCAAATCTATTCAAATATGAATTCTACATAAGAATACAAAACTATAGACATCTATATTGCTAAATTTAGATTTCGGATTTAAAAAGTCAACTTCGAGTCTGAAAGGGCAAAATCAAAAATTTATTTAAAAATTACTTTACTCATAACTTAAGAAGTTCACATATAAAATTTATCGAATCTCAAAACTACCTTTTAAATCTCCCAAAATTGAGTTCTAAAGGTTCAAAAATTGAGTTATGAGGTCTTGAGTCGAAAATGGATTGTAAATCATTGACAGCAAAATCATTCATTGCGAATGCGGAACCTCTGTCGCATTTGCGAAGCTACCTGAATTGGATCCATCGTGTTCATTATGGACCAGCCGTGTTCGCGAAAAACAAAAGCTCCTCGCTCTAGACTCGGATAAATTACCCTTTGCGAACATGGACCCCCCACCGCAAACATGAAGGGAAAATAATATCCTTCTTCGCAAAAGCGGCCAAGGCCTCGCGAACGCGAAGAAGAAACACTAGCTGCACCAGCAATAAGAAGGATTAGAAAAATCATCGACCAAACCCTTGAAATTTATTTAGAACTCCGTGAACACAAACCAACTATGCTACTCGACTAAAATTAACATTTCAAACTCAATGGAATCATCAGAATTACTAACGAACATCAATATCAATAAATGCTGACCAAAGTCAACTCTAGACCTTAACTTTCCAACTGTCCAACCAACTACTCAAAATGCATTCGAACACCTCGGGTCCCAAATCAAAGGTGCTACTAAGTCAAAAATAACATTTCAGAGCTAACAGAGCTGACAAAATTCTCATATAATGCCTAAATTTCTAAATATTGACCAAAGTCAACCATATCAACTTCAAAACCTTCCATTATAAGAAAACTCACATAGAAACCAACCAAAAAGCTTGGGAACAATGTCACCTACTCTCGCAAATCATAAATACCATAATATAACTATGAATAGGGGTAAAATATTCAAAACACATAAAAATTTAAAATTTGCCATGAGGGTTGTTACATTATCCACCACTAAAATAAATATTTGTCCATGAACATAAGAGTAAGGAAGGTACCTGAACTGTCGATAAGCTGAGAATATCTACTCCGCATGTCCAATTTTATCTCTCATGTAGCATCCTCAACCGGATAATATTTTTATTGAACCTTCACTGATGCTATCTCCTTGGATCTCAACTTCCTAGACTACCTATCCAAAATAGCTATAGGCTCTTTCTCAAAAGTCAAATTCTGATCCAGATCCACTGAGTCCCACCAAATCACATGAGAACCATTAGAATGCTACTTCTTCAACATCGAGACATGGATAACTGGATGCACATCTGAAAGATTTAGAGGAAAAGCCAATTCATAATCCACCTCCCCAATACACCGAAGAATCTCAAAAGGGCCAATAAACCTTGGGTTAAACTTTCCCTTCTTTCCAAACCTGATCACACCATTCATGGGTGACACCTTCAACAAGACTTGCTCACTAACTATGAACTCCAAGTCACGAACCCTCCTATCAACATAACTCTTCTGTCTACTCTAGGTTGTCAAAAGTCATTCCTATATCAACTTCACTCTATCCATTGAATCCCATAACAGATCCATACCACATGGCCTAACTTTAGAGGAATCAAACTAAATAATCGGAGATCTACACTTCCTCTTATACAAGGTCTTGAATGGTGACATTTGAATGCTGGAATGGTAACTATTATTGTAGGCAAACTTTACCAAAAGCAAGAACTGGTCTCAATGTCCACCAAAGTCAATATCACAAGCTTGAAGCATGTCCTTCAAAACTTGAATAGTCTGCTCCTACCGATCGTCCGTCTGAGGGTGGAAAGTTGTATTCATCTTCAATTGAGTACCCAACTATTGCTGCATAGAACTCTAAAAGTGCAAAGTGGACTGAGTGTCTCTATCTGAAATAATAGAAATGGAGACACCATGCAATCAAACTATCTCTCAGATGTAGATCTTTGCTAACTTCTCTGTGTTGTAGGTCACCTTCACTGGAATGAAATGAGCTGATTTGGTCAATCTTCCCACAATCACCCAAATGGAGTCAAACTTCCCCAAAGCCTGAGGTAACCCAACAATAAAGTCTATAGTGATAAGCTTCCACTTCTGCTCAGGTATAGACATCCTCTTAGTCATACCTCCTAGTCTCTAGTGCTCATACTTCACTTGCTGATAATTCAAACACTTAGCCATAAACTCCACAATGTCCCTCTTTATCCTACACTACCAATAATGTTGCTTCAGGTCATGATACAACTTGGATTCACATGGATGATTAGAGTACCTCAGACTGTGAGCCTCCTCCATGATCGGTCTAGTCAAATAACAAACCTTAGCAATGCAAATCTGACCCTTGATCCTCAAAACACCCTCCAAATCAAAAATCGCTTCCTTAACTTGGCCCTTCAACACCTTGTCCTGAATAATACATAACTTCCCATCCTCAAACTGCATATCCTTAATCTACTCTAACAATAAGGACCATGCCTTAACACAAGCAAGAATTCTACCAGGCTCAAAAATATCAAGTCTCATGAAGCTATTGGCCATACACTAGACATCCACAGCCAAAGGTCGCTTCTCAGCCACAAACAAAGCAAGACTACCCATACTCAATGCATCCGCCACTACATTGGCCTTGCTCGGATGATAGAGGATAGTCATGTCATAGTCCTTTAATAACTCCAACCACTTATATTGTCTCAAATTCAAATCCTTCTAGCTAAAAATATATTAAAGGTTGCGATGATCGATGAACACCTCACAATTAACCTCATTAAAGTAATGCCGTCATAACATCAAAACAAATACTAAATCTACCAACTCCAAATCATGAGTGGGGTAGTTCTTATCATGAGTATTTAACTGTCTTGAAGCATATGCTATGACCTTTCTTTTCTACATCAAAATGCCACCAATCCCAACTTTCGAAGCATCACAATACACAGTAAATCTTTCACCTTCCATAAGTAAGGTCAAGATAGGTATTAAAATTAACAATGCCTTGAGCTTTAAAAAGCTCACATCACACTCATTGGTCCACTGAAAAGAAACATTCTTTTGAGTAAACTTGGTCAATGGAGCTGCAATAGAAGAGAAACCCTACATGAACCATCTATAGTACCCATCCAAACCCATAAAACTCCAAATCTCGATAGGTGCAATAGGCCTGACCCAATCTCAAACTGCCTCAACCTTGGCTGGGTCTACCATAATAGTATCCTTATTCACAACATGCCCCAAGAAAGCCATGATACTAAGACAAAACTTATACTTTGAGAACTTAACATACAAATTCTCATCCCTCTGCCTCTGTAGCACAATCCTCAAATACTTCACATGATCTGCCTCACTCTTGGAATGCACCATGATATTATCAATGAATACAATTATGAAATAATCAAGATATAGTCAGAATACCCCATTCATCAACTTCATAAATGCCGCCAGGGCATTATTCAACCCAAATAACATAGCCGAAAACTCATAATGGCCATATCAAGCCCTAAAAGTCGTCTTAGGGATATCCAAAGCCCTAATCCTCAACTTATGGTACCTTGACCTCAAGTCAATCTTCAAAAACACCAAATCACCCTAAAATTGATCAAACAAATCATCAATGCATGGAAAAGGATACTCGTTCTTTATAGTCACCTTGTTTAACTGCCGATAATTTATACAAAGGCACATAGACCCATCCTTCTTCTTCACAAATAACACAAGAGCACCCCAAGGAGAAAAACTAGGTCTAATAAATTCTTTACTCAATAGGGCCTACAACTAATCCTTCAACTCTACTAGAGCCATCTTATAAGAAGGAAGAGAGATGTTCTTAGTGCCCAGCTCCAAATCAATGCCAAAATCAATATCCCTATCTAGAGGAACGCCCGATAAATCCATAGGGAATACATGTTGAAACTCCCTAACCACCCTCACTGACTGTAAAGGAGGCATGTCAGTGCTATTATCACGAACAAATGCCAAGTAATATAGATACCACTTCTCAACCAAACATTAGGCCTTAAGGAAAAAAATCACCCTCTTAGGATATGAACCCTGGGTACCCTTCCACTCCAACCTTGGTACACCTGGCATAAATAAAGTAACCATCTTGGAACTACAACCTATAATAGCATGATATAAATAAAGTCAATCCATGCTCAAAATCACATAAAAATCTTTCATATCTAGTATAATCAAGTTTACCTAAGTATCATATCCTAAAAGAGTCACATCACATGATTGGTACACCCAATCCACCAGTAATGAATAATCTACTGGGGTAGCAACGCAAATAGGCAAAACAAAAGACTCATAGATCATATTAAGACTCGATGCAAAATATGCAGATACATAAAAAAAGTAAAACCAGGATCAAATAATACTGAAGCAGGTCAGTGGTATACTGAGACAATACTTGCGATAAATACATCAAAGGACTCTGCCTTAGGTCTACCCAAAAAAGTATAACATTGAGCCCTGTCTCCTCCTGGCTGAACAACTCTTTTACCACCTCATCAACCAGCCGGTGGTGCACCTTTACCTACCTGAGATCCACCCAGACCCCTAGCTGAGGGCATTATTTCCCTAACTGAAGCCTGAGTAATCTGTTGTTGACCTCCATCTCTAAGTCTGGGGAATCCCTCCTCAGATGCTTTGGACTACCATACTCACAACAAGACCCGAGAACCATCATTTGCTGAGAAGATCCTGAATAACTAGAATGGCTACCATGGCCCGAGAACCTCTGGAAAGAACCATGAGAGGTCTACCCTAGGCTGAAAGAGTCTTGTCCAAAGTGCTCTTCCTCAGATGCTAGAAGAGCTGCATGAATTGGTCTACTATGCTAAGGATGAAAGCATCTCATGAAAGAACCCCTACCTCTGCATAAGGTGCCACTGAACTGACTAGAAGAGCATAACCTTTTGTACCTTAGATCTCTAAGCTCCTCACAGTGTATAAGCTCGAACTCCTTGTCCATCTCAACCACTCTCTAAAAAGTAGCACCTAACTGAGCTATAGAAAATACTGCCTCTTAAATCCTAAAGGTAAGACCTCTCACAAACGTGTGAATCCTCTCGAACTCATCTGGTAAAAGGAAAGGCAATAAAATGCATAGAATCGAGTCTCATACTCAGTCATTGAAATCCCATCCTGAGTCAAGTGCTCAAACTGATGCCTGCACTCCTCTCTCAAGATACAGGACAAGCCGATCAAGAAAAGCCTAGGCAAATAACTCCCAAATCATAGGAGGAAATCCTACTGGTCTAGAGTCAAAATAGGAATACCACCATTGGTTGGTGGGTCCATACATCTGCAAAGCTGTATAATCAACCCTGTGAGACTGCACCAGCCCCATGCTCTGAAGCCTCTCATGATGACTCAAGAAAAACTCATAAGCATCCTCACTCTGGCACCCTAAAACTAAGGTAGGTCTATTTTTCTAAACCTCTCCAATCTCCTTTACTCCTCATCAGACATCACCGGCCTAGCCACTCCCATGGCTCTTACATCCAAAAAAGGCATACTATCAAATATAGTTGTTGTTGCCATTGGTCCATGAAAAATTAGAATAGGCTATTGATCTTGACCCCAACTCGAGTCTGTGAACTTTCAGGAGTACCAGCCGACCAATATACCCCCTAATAAACCTATCACACAAATCAAGGTGTCTTAAAGTACCAGAGTACATACAAGCCCAGGTGAAACCTGATCTAACCCCCACCTTTTCAACCAAAACATGATCATCCTTAAGAACATACTCACCCCCAAGAGACTCTGCCCTAGTTGGAACATGTGAAGCTGCCTAATCTCTACCCCTAGCATAACCTCTGCCATGGCCCCTACCATATCCCCTGCCTCATCCACGAGTCTCGATATGGGTAGTAAGCATAGGTGCTGGAATAGGCTCCTGACCTCTCTCTGCAGTAGCACGAGTCCTCACCATCTGTGAGAGAACGAAACAAGGATATCAGTAAATAGTGAATCCAATCTTTGCATGATGAGAAAGAAGGAAGGAAATTTCCTAAAGTCTCGTAGCCTTTCAAAGATAGATAATTGATATCTGCACACTAATCCGCAAGACTCTACTAGACTTAGCTTGTACTTGTGAGACCAATAAACCTGGTGCTCTGATACCAACTTGTCATGATCCAAAACTCAAGCCGTGATGGCACCTACCATACCCCTCGAGATAGGTAAGCCAACCCAACCACTCAATAAAATAAAATAATAATTATGCAGAAGTAAATAAGAATGGTACAAAGTCTCACTAAATTCTCATAATCAAATGGGCAAGATATACGAAAGACAACAAGAAATCTCAAAATTTAGTAGTCATAAGGTACAAGCCTCGAGAGTAAGGAATACAAAAAAAAAAGTCAAAAAGTGCCTCAAAATTCAAAATAAGCAAAAGACAAGGATAGAAAAAATCCAGTGAAGCCACGAATCTTCCAGTAGCTACCTCGAATCTCAAAAGAAGGAATTATGCATGAGGGGCGATCACCAACCCAAAGCTTTGGACTCAGAACTTGTACATCAAAGTGTAGAAGAAATAAGTATGAGTACTAAAACGTATGTACTCAACATCATCATCGATCGATCTAAATTTAAAGTGATGGCGAGAACCACCAACTCTTAATTATTCACTACAATCTACAAGAACTTACAAACAGGATGGCCACACCTAGGCTAACAGATAAAAATAATCACCATGACTATATATGTATATATATGTAACTCACAGTACAAGTACCATCCCAAAGATGTCAAAACAGGTTAAGGCATCAAGTTATCATTTCACACTCCTAAATCCAATATCAGTATAATTCAACTCGAATAAAAAGGAATGAATAGATGGATGTAATGCATATCTTATGTACCCACCCACTTCTCTGTATATCTAGCTAGGACCCATGGGGGACTAACAAGGTCTATGTACTATGCAGGTATGCCTCTTATTTCTAATATTATTATGCAAGCATGCAACTGTGATCCCTGTAATGTATATAAAATGTGCAGGCGTAAAATTCTGATCCCAATGAAATGCAATGCATGATGTGCAGGCGTGCCACTCCAATCCCAAATATGATACACAGTATCAAGCAAGCATTTCATATCATGTATTAGTCTAAATATCAACCAAAGTCCCCTCTATCAGCTTTCATAAATAGTAAAACTCCCTTTTCATAATTCAACTAGTCAAAGGTTCAGTATTTCACCAAGTGATACCATAAGCAGGTTCAAAATCTCAAATGAGTGTATAATCACCAACTAACACAATCAAGTTACTATCAAATACAATCCACAACTAATATGCTTGTAAACAGGGAAAACAGAGTTGATACAAGTTAATTAATTTCTTTTAGCCCTTCATGTAATACCAGTACCCAAATAGATGCTTATCACCTTATTTATACAGGACCCATAGATCCCCATTACTCCTCGTACATGCCACTAACACATAAACATTTTGAAATAGAGTCAAAGAAACTTCAACTTACCTTAAGAGAAGATCCGCAAAGTCAAACCAAAGCCTTTTCTTTCTATAAAGCCTCTGAATAATCCCAATCTATTTAAATATAGATTCTACATAAGAATATGAAACTATAGACATTCATATTGCTAGATTTAGATTTTAGGTCCAAAATGTCAACCTCGAGATCAAAATGGAAAAAACAAAAATTTATTTTGAAATCGCTTTACCCATAACTTAAGGAGTTCACATATGAAATTTCATCAAAAATGGAGTTAAAGTCAAGCTTAAAATCATCAAAATTATTCTTTAACTTTACCGGGAAAATTCTGAATTTTCAAGTTGAAAAACTTAGATTTGAAGATAAAATTATAAAATAATCATTGGAGAATGTAAAATATTGGTTTAGAATTTTACTCAATGAAAAAATCTCGAAAACCATCTTTTGAATATCCCAAAATTGAGTTCCAAAGCTTCAAAAATTGAGTTATAGGGTCTTGAGGTGAAAATGAGTTTTAAATCACTGATAGCAACATCCTTCTTCGTGAATGCAGGACCCCCATCGCGGTCATAAAGCTGCCCGACCTAGAACCATCGCGTTCATGACAAACCAGTCACATTTGCGAAGAACAAAAGCACTCCGCCTCGGACTCAAACTAATTACCCTCATGAACCCGGACCCCCCATTACAAATGCGAAGGCGAAATAATATCCTTCTTCGTTAATGCGGCCAAGGCCTTGCAAACGCAAAGAAGGAACACTAGTAGTTGGTGCACCAACATTAAGGAGGCCTCAAAATTCATTCATAATCTCGTGAATATAAACCAACTATGCTATTAGACTAAAATCAATATTCTGGACTCAATAGAATCATCAGATACCAACGAAGATTGATATTAATTAATATTGACCAAATTTAACTGAGGCCTTAACTTTCCAACTACTCAATACGGATCTGAATGCCTCGAAACCTGAATCAAAGGTGCTACCAATCCAAAAATGTTATTTTAGAGCTAACATAACTGACAAAATTCTCATACGATGTCTAAATCTCTGAATATTAACTAAAGTTAGCCATATCAACTTTCAAACCTTCTTAAATAGAAAAACTTACATAGAAACTAACTAAACACCTTGAGAAATATGACACCTACTCTCGAAGACCACAAACTCCATAATACAACTACGCAAGAGGTAAAATGGTCAAAATGCATATAAATCCAAAATTCACCATGAGGGTTGTTACAAAGATAAACTTTATTATTTTTAAAATGTGTCGCGCATATGGACTTTGAATACGATAATAATAGATTTATTTGATCTCTGGCGCAATAGACTGGGACACTCTTCAGTACAATGAAAATAATTAATTTCTCAAGTAGACTTGAAGAAAAATAGTGATAGATTCGATAATGAATGTGATGTCTATCCGTGGGCAAAACAAACTAGAAGTGTATTTCCTTTATGTGATAATATATCCACTGAGATCTTTGAATTGATTTATTATAATTTATGGGGACCTCATAAGACTCCCTTTTCTTGTGGTGCTTCATATTTTTTGACCATTGTGAATGACTAATCTAGGACGGTGTGGATTTTATTATTGATTGGTAAGAAAGAAGTGTCCTAGACCTTGAAAATTTCTTCACATTAGTAGACTAGCAGTCCAATAAACAAGTGAAGATAGTTAAAAGTGATGATAAAAATGAATTCACATGTATGAAGAATTGTGCTTTCAAATATGGAATTCATTTCCAAACATCTTGCACAGGAACACCCCCAACAAAATGGAAGGGTCTAAAGAAAATACCATCACATTCGTAATATGGCACGACTGTTGAGGTTTTAGGGTTACCTTCTGATACAGTTCTAGGGAGAATATGTGCTGACTGTTGTGTATTCGATAAATCAGATACCATCCACAATGTAGAATGGAAAACTCCTCTATGAGATTTTGTATGGGGAGGTGCCACAATATGAAGAATTTAAATTGTTGGGTTTACTTTGCTATGCGCACAAAAAGGCATAATACAAGTTAAGTTTAAAAGCAGGAGTCAAAGGTATATATTTGTAGAATACCTCTATAGGAAAAAGAGTTAGAATTAATTAGACTTAGAATATAAGGAATATTTGGTCTCAATGGATGTAGGTTTGTATGATACAAAGTTACCATTTGGTTAAGGATTGGGTAGCTTGATGGAAAATAACGTGTCCCAGAATCTTATCCAAGAGGACAGAGATTCTATGGCAATATGGGCTTAAATGACAATTGAGGAGAAATAAAAGGAGAAAGGATCGAGAAATTCAAAGACTAAAACCATATAGATACAATTGGTGTGGATGACACCATAAAAGTTGATCGATTGGATATAGTTCAAACATCAAATATCAGACCAGAAGTTCAAACAAACACAGATTGGGCAGAGATTGATCTAAATGAATAACATATAGAAAAAATCTGAATAGAAGAGATCCCAACTAACAAAACCTGGTCAAAAGAACAAATAGGATGTGGAAAAAGTTATAAGCATGAATCAGTGTCATTATTTGAATTTATCATGGATACAGTCCAAAAACAAAGTCTATTAGATCATCCACCGGCTCCATAGCAACCTTCAGGTGAATCCTATCCATTAGCTAACTATATGACTTATGATAACATTTATTTTTGACATAAGAATCTTGTAGTTATTACCATCAGAATAGAGCTGAGAAAATTCTCAGAAGCCATGAGAAATGAACGGTGGGGGAAAGCAATGCAATTGGCGAATCAAGAATTGAAGGATAATGGAACATGAGCAATAGATTTATTTTTGCTAAGCAAAAAAGCAATAAGTTGCTGATGAGTATACAAGATCAAGTACCTCTTAAATGGTATGATCAAGTTATATAAGGCACATTTGATCATCATTGGTAGCCAGGTAGAAGGTGTTGACTACAATAAGACCTTTGCTCTAGTTGCTAAAATGGTGACTATTCAGATATTTTTGATCATGGAAGAAACAAAAAATTGGGAATTATATCAGATGGATATACATAATTCCTTTTTGCATGGAGATCTCAAGAAGGAATTATATATTAAATTACTACTAGGTTTTAAGTTTCTAGTATGGGAAAGGTATAAAGGCTGCAAAAATCTCTTTGCGAATTAAAATAGGAACCATAGTGTTAGTTCACAAAATTGATAAGCTATTTGACAAAGTATGGTTTAAGCAGTTGTACACGAATTATTCTTTTTTTTACCTTACACTGGAAAATATAAAAATTCGTGTTCTGGTTATATAGATGATTTAATTTTTTTTAGGAATGACCATGGCGCCGTTGGACAGTTTAAAGAGTATTTGCATAGGTGTTCCCATATGAAGATTTAGGTGCATTGAAGTATTTTATGGGTATTGAGGTTGCAGGGGGCTCTACTGAGATATTTTGTGTCAATGCAAATACACTTTGGATATTATTTTTTAGGAAGGTTTATTGGGAGCCAAGCCAATCAACACTCCCTTGGAGTAGAATTATGAATTGGAATTGGATATTGGAACAAACCTTATAGATTCAAAGCAATACCGTCGATTATTCGATCAACTTATAAATCTTTGTTTCACTCGATTGGAGTTATCATACTATGCGCATGTGTTATCTCAATATATGCAACACCTAAAGAAGGCACATTGGGACATGACTATATGAATGTTAAGCTATTTGAAGAAGAATTAGAGACAAAGAATAGTGATGTAGAAAGACTGTGATCTCAGTTTATACGAATGATGTGACTCAGACTGTGGTGTTTACCCCCAAAAAGGTATAGTTAAATTTATTAGTGAGGTTTAAAGCATAAGAGGTCTTGATTTGATCGGGTGTAGCTGAAATAAAGTATAATGCTGAACAGTAAAGTAAAAGCAATGTAAGTTGTAAATAAAATGAGGACTGATGGAGCTAAAGCTGATAAGGGTCAGGGATTGCAGAAGATAGCACATGGCCTAAAGAATGATTGGCTAGAGCTGGAACCAGAGATATTGTGCTTAAAAAGGTTTATACTCTATTAAACAATAATGAAAAGAGTTATATTACTTCAAACAATAAAGTTAAGCTAAAAATAATTAATTTGTATTAAATCAGTTGAATTTTATTTTTGAGAATGATGATTACACAATCTTATATATGGGTCCAATTTCAATGACTGAATTCTATATATTAAGCCCTTTATTAATGTCTAATTAAATTCCATTAATGATAAAGAAGTATCATTCGATGTTGTCTACAGGTCGGTTATATAATGACAACCAATGACTAATGTAAGCTAGTTTACTTTTCTTTGGGCTAATATGCCCTTTATTTTCTAGCTTGCAACTGAGTCATCCTACATGTCATGCTTCTGGCCTGCTCACGTGTTCAGACTATTTTTACTCTATATAGATAATCCCTACATTTATCAGACTTAATCTTTCATATGAGAAACATTAATAAATTACTTTTCCAATCTTCACAATGTGTCAAATACCTGATTTTACTTTGAATAAAATCTTCTAGAGAAAGAAACTAAAGTATCATTTTGCATTTAATTCCTCTGGCACAAGTCATTCGTTCAAATCTTTTTTAAATCATGTGTCTTTATATGATTGGATACTAAGAGCGATTGAGGTTTTCAAAGCGTTTGTAATGATGATTCAAAATCCTAAGAAAATCTTTTTATTCCTGACTTTGGTGTTTTCTTTTAACCTATCTTTCTCTCAAAAACTTTGATCTCCCTTTATAAGAGAAAAAATGGCCAAATCATTTGTCTGACCTCCTAATTCTCTGTCTGTGCTGCGTCTTTGTCTTCTGTGGATGCTGGGGAGGTCACTGCTATTATAAATACCATTCTTCCAATAAATTTCTCTTTAGTTAATGATTATTCTGAGTGGACCCCATCAATTAAGAGTGAACATAGAGAGATGATCCATAATAATAAATCTTTTATAATACCTTCCTTTCTTTCCACTTTGCAAGAAGAGTGCCATTCAGAACATCTCTCTAAGATTTCAATCCCAAAAAACATAACTGTTTTTAAATCTGGTTTTTTAAATGTATACACTTATTCTTTTACCATAGGTTTCAAGCCAGTTATTGATCTTGTGATTATTCTCTTGTGCATAGGGTATAACATCTGCTTTAAAAAAGTTGGTCTATTAATTTGGAGGGCTGTGGCCGGCCTTAAATCCTTAGAAGTCAAAGAATATGGTCCCAAGGTCATGTTCTATTTGATCCACCTCATGCAAATTTGGAGTCATGTACCTTGTGAAATAAAGTAAATCGAGAATTATATCAAATGTGGATGATAGACATGATTGCCGATGGATAGAGAAGTTTGTGTCTATAAAGACTAGCAAGATCATCCCAAATAATTGTCTTCCTTTTTCGGAGGCTTAGAACTTGACTTGTAAGTGGATATAGCCTTTTTTTCTTATTCTTGCTTTGTCGGCTCTTATTTGACATATTTCCTAATTTGCAAGCTACCATATGGGTTTCACCTCCTATAATGGATCTTTCATAGTGAGTGATATATATCGTGGCAATTACTAACTTAGATGACCATTCTTATAAAGAGATTACAATCAGCAATAATTGGAAATCGAAGAGTCAAGGTAAGGACCTATTTGCTGCTCTTTTTGCATCTTCTCATGTCTTTAATATTGGCTATTTTCTTCACGTAATAGGTTTGTCATAAAAGTTGGGGTGTCAAACCCTAATATAGACCCTAGGGAATCCTCTCTCAAAATAGCTGAAGCCAAGGCTAAGAGAAAGGTCTTGTCTTCCTCTTCATAAAAAAGACCTCCAACGATTAACCTTGTTTGAGGAAATAGAGAAAACTTATTAAAATAAGCCAGTTGGTTCTTGTTGAGACATCTAAACCTTTACTACCTCGTAATAAACCACTTCTACAGTCTGACCCCCTTTACATTCCTGTTGTAATTAGGGGTGGACATGGTATGATATAGTACGGTATTGAAACTTCGATACGGTAATTTTGGTATTCAGTTTTTAAAAATACTATACCATTACCATACTAAATTAATTTGGTATGGTTCAATATTTTGAATCATCATTTTGGTATTTTATGGTATGGTATATCGATAATCATAGTTTGTTCCACTTTGACTAATATATAATTGTATAATAGAGTACTATGACTTCAACTTTTCAAAAAAAAGTCTTAATTGTATCATATTAATACGTAATACATGTAGAAAAATATATTAAAAAAAGTACAAATAACTCTTTTTGTTGATCAATTACACAAAAAATATATTTCAATCAAGATAGAGTAGTTAAAGTTTCAACGTCTAACCATTTAGTTTTATACTAATAGATTGTATATTTATTACTATTTTAATAATATATATAAATTATTTGTGTAACTATATACTTCGGTATGGTATTCAATATTTTGGTATATTATTTATAAATATCAAATACCATACCGAATACCAAAAAGATTTAAAATATATACCATAATACCAAAACCATGGTATCAAAAATTTTAGTTCAGTATGGTAATTCGATATATACCATATCATGCCCACTCTTAGTTGTGATCAATGTATATGAAGAAAGTGAAAAGGAAAATCAGGGGTTGGAAAGGTGGTGTCAGCCAACCATGGATGATGGGTCACTTGTAACTCAGCTAGAATCCCTTGAGTTCGTTTGTATTTGTTTCTCCTCTGTGGATCCTGAAGAGAGTGGCCTCCTTATGTTTGACGATATTTCAAGAAAATCTAATTGCCCTTCTGACTTAGCTTTGCCATGCACTTTCTTTGGTCTGCTTATTTTGGGAGCTTCATCTATCAGGATATTGGAGAATCCCTCATCAAATATATGGAGGAATGCCTATTTAGCAAAGGCGTAAAAGCTTTTGTTAGAGTAAGCTTCTTAGAGAAGCGTATTTTGGTTTTCATTTTCTTAAATTCAATCTGACCCATCCTTCTTTCTTGACTTTTGAATTCCAATACACATCTTGGTGAGTGTTTTGAAATCAGTTTAAAGATGATGAATGAGCTTAAGGTTAATCAGGAGGCCCAAGAATGGGAACTATCAGGCTTAAAGCCTGATCTTGAAAAAGAAACGAGGAGAGAATTTCTTCTAAACTTATCTTAGGTTTGAGGGATGACCTAAAAAGGGCCACTGATGGTTATGTGCAAACTATCCTTGAATGTAAGCAGCTTATCCAGCTATTTGAAATGTGCCAATTATTATTTGGTGGATGCTAGTGCTAAGAAGGAGGTGTTTTATTAACCAGTCAACCAACTTTTGCCCAACATTTGTTCTTTCAAGGCACACATGAGACCTAGGAGGGTGATCTTTGTTTACGTATTGAGAGGGGAAACCTACTTGTATCCAAGGTTTGACAGTTGGAGGCTGAACTGGCGGCCAAGAAAGCTATGAGAATCTCTATAAGTTATGAGCATTCTTGAGATAGACAAGAGTAATATTAAAGCTCAGAAGGTCATAATTGATCAAACAAATGAATTTTGCTTTATTTTTGATGGTTACAATCAGGACCTCACGCTTCAATGGGACAAGGCCCTTGATGATATCAAGGAGCAAGAGTGTCGCCTTACTTTTAAAGTTGAGTTAGCCAAATGGGGCTCTCGAAGGTTTTCTTTGGAGCAAGCCAAAGCTAGTATTCTGGATCTTGATTATGAGATCCTTATCATTCAAGGTCTTGAAGAAGAGGCTCAAGATAATTAGTTGGCCACTCCATCGTTGAGTCATGCAAATATTTATCGAGTTGTTCCCATTGAAAGGAAGGACGAGAAAGGTGAAATTGAAGTTTATCTTGTTCCTATTGAAGAAGATGATAGTGATTCTCTTATTCTAATTAAAGAAAAGGGTGAGCAAGGAGATTATGAGGTTTATCCTATTCCCGTTGAATAAGAGGGGGAGGAAAGAGATGGTGAAGCTTCTCCTAATGTTTTGGACTTTGGGTTTGGTCCCTCTTTTGCCCTTTGTAAGTTCTTTTTTATATATCTATCTTTTGCCTTTGGGCGCTGGACTAGTGTTTGAGTGTATGCTTATTTTTTGAAGTCCTTAGGGGATGTTTTGCCCCGTACGACCATTTTTATTGTTTTGATTTGTTTTTGCACTACCTTGAACTTATCGAAACCTTTGGTATATTTTGGGCTGATTGAAGCACTTTTTTGCCCTTGTATTTCAGGCAGTCTTGACTTTTATATTTGAGTTCAAACTATTTTGGAGTCAGTTACTTTTTGAGTCCGTTTCTTTTTTGGATCTGAATAGATTGTTAGTAGAAAGCGTTTGTTTATGGACTTAAGTTTATGAATGCCCATGCAGCTTTGAATAATTTTGTGAATCAGGATGTGTTTTGTTTGATCTTTTTTAGGCATTTTATGGGATATCAGGAATTTTGATATGTATGACTCCTCCCTGTTAGATTCAAAAGTGATTAACCGGTGTTTCACTAGTGCTAGACAAGGATATTTTATCCAAATTTTGTTTTTTTGACTGGGTAAATTTTTCTGATCTTTTGATAGATCAGTCAGGATTTGGTTATTTGTTTTGTCCGTAAGGAGACCCTTGATTTTATACTAGTGACTTTTAGGACGTCTCATGTTCAATTTAGGCACATTCTTAAAACTTTTAGTTCTTCAAAGTATCTTAGGACTCATGTTATTTCATAACTTCTTCATCATGTATAACTTTTGTTCTCAATCTTCGTGTTGGAACTTTTTGGTATGTATGATTATTGAGCTCTCTATTTTGAGCATTTTCGAATTCTTGAGTTCTATGTTAGCTGAAATGAGAATGCAAATGAAGTTTTCTAAATGAAGGCTTTATTTTCTTAGCCATAGATCTAGTTTGTACAATGGAATTTTTGGTGGCTCGCCAATCATAAGGTGTAAGTCATCGACCCAACTATTTCAAACAATCCCTCATTTCTTAGGTATTTAGCTTCTTCACCAGAGTAATCCCTGGTTCTTTGTTCCTTAGACATTGTTTTGGTTTTTCTATATAAAGCAGAGGTCTTAGTATCTCTTCCCGAGCAGTTCCCTATGTCTAGAAGGTTTTATGAATTTTTACCCTCTCGAAGAGTCCTCTAGTGCTCCATTGTGAGCTTGCGATGATTTGGGTACTAAATAAACTATGTTTGATCTAAAACATTTCTATCTTTATGTTGTTACATGTTTTGTTATGTTTCCTCATTAAAAACCTCGCCAGAAAAATCCTCATTTAGGGATGAAAAACCAGTCAAAGGATAAAAAAGTGCAGCATATGTTATTAAATTGGGCTAGTGTGGCTTCTTTGACGTGCTTTGATTCCTGCACTTTTAGTTAGTATTGATAACTTTAAATGCCTACCTCATAAGAAGTATCATTTTAGATGGCCAACGTTTTAATTGTTGGAGAGGTCGTCTCCTTCAAGGTTATTAAGTTTGTATGAGCCTTTGTCGATTATGTGGTATCTTTGTATGGGCCTTCCCAATTGGGGCCAAGTTTTCCCATGTTGGGATCGTTTGTGCTTTCATTTACTTTTATAAGAACTGGATCACCTTATTGAAAGTATCAGAGATTTGTAATTCGGTTATAGTATCTTTTTATTCATTGATTTTATGCTTTTATTCGAACTAAGGCTGAGTTGCGTGTTTCCTCTATTTGGTCCAATTGATGGACATTGCTTCCTTATTTTCTTCATTGTTGGAGAACTGGTAACAAAAAATTAATGCTCTAACTTCTACCTGTATGAGAGATTCAACATTGTATACCAATGAGAAAGGTACTTCTCTGGTGTTAAGACTTTGGTGTGACTATGTACACCCATAATACTTCGGGCAGGATTTCCCTCAAGATACCTTTGGTGGCTTCCAGCTTCTTTTTCAGGTTTTGGATCACCATTTTATTTATGGATTCTTCCTGCCCATTTGCTTTGGGGTGGTATATCATAGAGGTTGCCCTTTTGATCTCCATTTCTTCTAGGAACTCAATGATCTTTTTCTTGATGAATTAGGGGAAGTTGTCGCAGGTGATCTTTTTGGTTATGCCAAAGTGACATTATGTAAGTCCATAGGAAGTATATGACTTTTTTCTATCTTATCATCTTGAAACAACTTGCTTTAATCCACTTTGAAAAGTAGTTAGTTAAAAATAAAATACATTTTACCTAGCCAAATGCTGTCGAAAGTGGTCCAAAAATATCCATTTCCTACTTCATAAATGGCCATGGTGAAATCACAGGGTGTAAAGATTCTTCTAGTTGATGAATAATGAATGCATGACATTATCACTTGTCACACTTCTGAACAAATGTTTTAGCATCTTGCTCCATCTGTGAGCAGTAATAGCCAACTTTGATTAATTATTGAACAAGAGTGTCAGTGCCAGAGTAATTACCATAAATGTCTTTATAGACTTTTTTCATCACATATCCGCTGTCATTCGGGCCTAGACATCTGGCCAGCAGACTGGTGAAAGATCTACAGTATAGTAAATTATTCACTAAGAAGTACTATGCAACTTTTGTGCTGAGTGCTCGTGATTCTTTCTCATTAACCAATAAATTTCCTTCTTTTAGGTAATTAATGTACTAATTTCCAGTCCCCCATCAGGTCTGTGTGATATTTTTATCATGGTTGATGTCGAGGGCCAAATTGAGCAATTAAACTAACCTTTTATTTCTTGTGCATCTGACAAAGTCCCCAAGTTTTCTAGAGCATCTACTTTAATGTTTCGTGCTTGTGGTATGTGGGTCACCATCCATTCTTTGAAGTTACTTAGGTGACGAGCGCCTTGTCAAGTATTTTTCATTTATTCATCTTTGACTTCAAATATACCATTGATCTGGTTCACTACTCGGAGAGAGTCACATCTTGCTTTAAGGGTTTCTGCTCCTAGATTTTGGGCTAAATTCAGACGTGCAATCAATACCTCATACTCAGATTTATTGTTAGTAACATGAATAAATTTGATGGCTTGCCTGATGATGTCCGCAGAAGGAGTCTGTAAGATGATGCCTAATTTAGACCCTCGAACATTAGATGCCTCATCTGTACATAAGGTCCATATGTTGGGTTTGGCACTCGAGATTCTTAAATATTCTTTTTCCACATTGGGTGTCATTTTTTGGCTGAAGTTGGCTACAAAATCGGCTAGAAACTAGGATTTTATATTAGGTCATGGTTTGTATGTTATATCATACCCATTAATTTCTATCGCCCATTTGGCCAGACTTCCCGATAACTCAGTCTTATGCTTGATATTTCTTAAAGAATACGTGGTGATGATATTAGAAATATGGATTGAGTTTTCTAGCATCCATTATCAGCACTAGGGCCAGTTTTTCCAAGTGCGCATACCTAGTTTCTGCACTTTCCAAGGTTCTACTAACATAATAAATTAGAAAGTGTGTACCTTTATCCTATCGGACCAGGATGATGCTGATTGCTACCTCTGAAATCGCGAGGTATAAGAGTAAGAGCTCTCCCTCTTTGGGTTTGGCCAATAATGGTGGACTTTTCAGATATTATTGGTGGACTTGTCAGATATTTCTTCAAATCCTTTAGCGCCCATTGGCATTCGAGAGTCCATTCAGAATCATTCTTCATTTTAAGTAAAGAAGAACTTTTAGCTTTTCTCTAAGGATCGGGATATGAATCGACTTAGCGCAATAAGTCTTTTAGTTATTCATGCACTGCTTTTACATTATCAAGGATCTCTTTGATTGCCTTGATTTTGTCTGGGTTAAATTTAATCCCTTTGCTGGAGACAAGAAAACCCAGGGATTTGCCTAACCCAATGCCGAAGGTGTATTTTTTGGGGTTCAACTTCATGTTATACTCTCAAAGTATCTTGAAAGTTTCCTACAAATACTGCAAATAGTCCTCCGAATTTGGTGACTTGAATAGCATTTCATCTATATATACTTCCATATTTTTTCTTATTTGTTCTTTGAACATACCATTGATAGGTTGCTCTGATATTTTTTAGTCCGAAAGGCATTATGTTATAATAGTAAGTAACATATTTAGTGATAAAAAAAGTTTGATCTTGGTCTTCTGGGTTCATCTATATTTGATTATAACCATAATACACATCGATGAAACTTAGCATGTCATTCTTGGCTGTTGCATCAATCATTTGATCGATATGCCACAAAGGAAGAGAATCCTTGGGGTACAATTTATTTATATCTTCAAAATCAATGCACATTCTTAATTTATTACCTTTCTTTGATACAACCACCACGTTGGCTAGACACTTGGGGTAGTTAAGTTTACAAATGGATCGACATTAAGCAATTCACCCACCTTTTCTTTTATGAAAGTCCTTTTGAGTTTTGACATCGAGAATTTATCTAGGGTCTACGTTTAGCTTATGAGTAGATACCTTCAGTGAAATACTTGTCATATCTAAATACGACCATGTAAAATAGTTGGAGTTAGTTTTAAGAAAAATGATCAATTTAGTCCTCAGTTCCGCAGTTAATCTCAAGTATACTTTTTTTCTATCTAGTGGGCGAGCAAAGGCACTTGCTCAAGCTTCTCCAATATAGATCTTGTGGCATCGGACTTTTCTGTTACTATGATGTTTTTTGGGATCTAATAAATTTCATATTCTAATTCCCCTTCTATCGAGTCGCTGGTGTTTAAAGGGAGCTGATGTGGTTGTTTTGGAATCTCTGCTAGTTTTGATAGATCTTTTGTCCTTTCTTCATACTCATGGAATGACTATGATTGCTGTGATTGATATTTGATATCTTTATTTTCTTTATTTTCTGGGGTTTCATCTATCGTGAACATTTCTCTAAGCACTGACTGCTCTCCTCAAATTCGCCTGATTCCTTCTGGAATAGGGAATTTTAGTAGGAGGTATAATGTTGATGGAACAAACTTTATATCATGTATCCAGGGTTTTCTGAAGAGTGTGTTATATCACATGTCTCCATATATTACATAGAAAATTATTTATTTAGTCACTCCTCTTGCATCGACAAAGAGCGTGATTTCCCCTTTTATTATTTTACTAGCCATGCTGAACCCTAATAGGACTTTTGCAGTGGGGATGACTTTATCCAGTAATCCCATCTTTTCTATCACCATCCAATGAATCACGTTGGTAGAGCTTCCCAAGACTACCTATATGCATTTAATTTTGTAATTGCAAATGTTAACAATGATTACTAAACCACCATTGTGAGGTTGTATGGTGCCCTCTAGGTCATTTTCATCAAAGTTGATTGCTTCCTCCTCCTGCATTTATTTCCCTTTTCTTACTGTTATCTTAGTCTCTTAGCTGCGATGATCGTGACTCTATTTTACTTTGCTTTTCTGATGATCATGTTAGTCACGTGATCGGGTGTTGTTGGCTTAATCAAAGTTTTTGATCCCTTCTTTTCTCATAGTTTTTTCTGGCTTAGTTATTCAAAAATTCACTAGGATATCCTTCTTTGAGTACCTGTGGCACTTCCTCTCGTAAGTGGAGGTAGTCCCCAGTACGATGTCCATAGGACCCACAGAATTTACACATTAGCCCTGAATCGCGTGTGTTAGGATCATACTTGGAGGGGTTTTGGCCATCTTGCATCTTTGATTATTTTGATTGTTACGACTAGATTAAAAATGTCCACGTTGAAGCAGTATTCAGATAAATGTGGTGTTTCTATGTTGTTGATCCTTGACGTTGATGGGCCTGTATCATTTTTGCTCTCTATGCTTTGCTTGTGGTTCTGATCATTTCTATTGTTGTTCCTAGGTCTCTCCGGCATTTTTTAGTAATGGCCATGGAAACCCTATTCTGCCTATTCTTGGTTTTTTTAGGGATATAGGAACAATACCTTTCTTTCAATGGCTTCAGGTTAAAGTCCATGTTTCTTTCATGGTCACTTTGGCTTATCGACCCTGTGTACATGCGTGGAGCCAATTCATCATCTTCAACTCTAATTTTAGATTTATACATATTGTGGATGTCTGCCCATGTCATCACTGAGAACTCCAATAGGTTCTCTTTTAGCTTTAGTGAAGCACTTAAGCTTATGGGGCTCTCCATTTGTAAAATCCTTTGCCGCCCACTCATCTGGAACTTAGGGTAGTGATAAGTTGGTATTCTACCTACATATTTAACTTCTAATCTTATACCTTTGCTAGTATAAAGTGGATTAATAGTTCAATTTGACATGAATTTCTTCTATTTTATAGGTTTTTGTGTTTTAGAAGTGTTCGGGAAAGATTCGAGTGAAAACAAGTCAAATGGGAGCTAAAAGAAGCTGCTGACCACTGACACCAAGTTACTCATCGCGACCGTGAGAGTAAATCACGCAACAGTGATGCACAAGGAGAAAACTAAAGCTACACAACCATAAAATGAAGCAACGCAACTGCGTGGAAGAAGAAGTCAGAACTATGCGACCGCGAGGTTGAGATCACGCGACCACGTGGAGAGAATACATAGAACTTCACGATCGTAAAGCATGATCACGCGACCACAAAGAAGGTGTCATCAGCTACCGGACAGATTTGGAAATTCCCACTTTTGGAAACCCCAATTGATACAAAAGACTCTTCAGCCATTTGGAAGCTATCTTTGGATGGATCTTTGGCTATTCTCACATATTTTGGAAGCTTGGAGAGCAAGTTCATCAACCAACACCATAGGAGTGAAGATTTGGATGCTTTGTATTATAAAATCTTAAGTTCCATTTCTTAACCTCTTGTTCTTAATTGCTATTTTATTGGTGTATTGTTGACTTGAGATTTTGGGTATTGTATTAGAGATAATACTTGTTGGGTATTGAATTCATATATAGATTTTGTCTTGTTTGATTATTTTGGTCTCTTGAATCCTCCATGCTTGAAATTATGGCCAATGGTTGCAAACATTGACTTAGCTTGCTAATTTGGGTTTTTGCTCGAGAGAGGATTTCTCGAATTCGGAAAGATTCATTAGTGGAGATTTAGAGTTTCCACTCTAGACCAAGGCTAGAGATAGTTTGGTTGCCGAAAACTCCCATCTAAGAGTTGGGGTTAGAGATAACCCAATTCACCCAAGTTATTTGGTTTGTTTATTGCTTACTTGTGGTGGTTCGAGAGAATACACTAGATATATGCTCGATTGGTCGAAAGATGGTTAGGCATATCTTTAACCAAGACTACCTAGATTTCAATCGGGTGCAAGTCTTGTGAATTGAATTCCCATTCCCAATTCTCCCTTGTTCTCCTTTCTTGGCAAAAGCAAGGTGAAAGTCATTGATCAACCTATCTTTTATTTGATTTTCTTTTATCTTTAGTTGTAGTTCATAAATCCCCCCCTTATAGATATCTTTTCCCCTTTTTGTTAATTGAATTTCAATAAGTTGCTTGGATTCTTTATTAGCTCGATCACGACTACATTGTTCTCTTGGGTATGACCCCGACACTCGTTGGAAATTATAAATTTTATTTTGCTGCACGATCGTCGTGGCCTCCTATTTGGAGAGCACGATTTGAGCGTTTATCAAAAATGGTGCCGTTGCTGGGGAAAAAATTGGCGTATTGAGTTAGTTTAGAATTTGAGTTTACTTACTCTAGTTCAATTTTGTGAATAGTTGTTTTTTTTTGTTTTACTTTTGTTTAGTGATTGACTTCATGGAATCTCGAAATGATAGAGATGTTGGTGGTTGCAACCCTTGTTTTATTGAACCTTATTGTTATTGTGGAGGACCTCACCTTTGGCAAAAATGTAAAATTAGCCCTAGGAGAGGGAGGTATTCACCTTCTTGTTCCTATGATGGGCGTAATTGCTATTTGTGTGGTGGTCGTGATAGACATTGGAGCAATGCCCTAATGACTATCCCCCCCTCTTATGCTAACCATATTGCTAGTGGTGCTTGTGATCCTAATAGGAACCATGACGTAGCAAGCAAATGAGGCATGTATGCAAAGCTCCACACCCTCTTGGCCTCACTAGAAACCCAAGAGGAGGGTGTGAAGTCCATAAAGCAAGGCTTGGTGGTCATGAAAATGAAAGAAGAAGTGGAGAGAAATTTCACCACACAATCCATGGCAGATTTGTCCACTCCTCTTGGTCAAGTAGATCAGGAAGACACCTACCCGAAAAGCCTATTTGCCATGGTTGAAATTCTCTTGGCCAAACAAGACATCATAGAGGAGGGTGTGCAAGCCATAAAGCAAGGCTAAAGAAAAAGAGGAGAAAAATTGTGCCACACAACTCATGGCAGATTTATCCACTCCTCTCGGTCAAATTGATGAAGAGAAACCTCCAAGCCAATCAAATGAACATGTATCAAACATCAAGCTCAATCAAATTCACTTTGGGGATGATGATGAAGATTTGCAAAACATGGAATCACCCAAAAGTGAATCCGTATTGGTAGTGCTTGAACCCCAATAAGAGGAGAAATTTGTATTGGGTGAGGTTGTGAGCCTAGAATGGGTGTTAAACAAAGCTTACCAACTTGAGGCCTATGGGGAACAACGTGAGAGAATGCTACCAATGTTCGAGGTATTGTTGAAAAGGCATGCTAAGAGAAGTCAAAAAGAGAGGATGCTTGAAATTGCTATCCAAAATTTGGACATCGATTTGAATGCTTGTGTTGACACGTGCACAATTATGGGTAGTAGTTTTGAGTTGTTCCCTATCGAAAAGGAAGACATAAGAGAGGCTCGTAGCTTGAAGGTGTTGCGGCAACCAACTAATCCATACAAGGATCACGATGCCAAAAACAAACGAATGATACTAGAGTTACAACAGTTCATCATGAAAGACTCTAGTTCATTCGAAAGTGAGGATGCTATAAATGAGACAAGTTTGAAGGTGGAGACGCCTAAATCTTACTCCATCCACTTGTCAACCTTGAGTTTGGTTGAATGGACGAGAGTCGAAGTAATCAAGCTTTTGGAAGACCTTGGAAGGAGGATAGATCAAAGTTTATCCAGTTTTAAAGTTGTCATGGACAGAAGGCAAGGAGACCTTCCTCACTTGAAGGTTAAAAAGTGCAAAATGTGACACCAAGAAAATGGCCTTCTCATGTTCACACCTTCACCCCGTGACTTTCACCGGAAGTTGGATTCAAATTTGGGTTGAAGATTCAAATCTTCCAAGTGGAAATCTCGATGGTGAGGTAGCCGGTGTTGTGCCATGATGTTAAATTGTGCGCTTGATGGGAGGCAACCCATCGATTTTATGCTTTACTTCACTTTTTATTTCTTTTTTGATGTGTTTTAGGTTCCCAAAGGAATGAGAAGAGGAACCAAGTATTGAGAAGCACCAAATTACCTCTAAAAATGTGCTTTTTGCACCTGGAAGAGTGTCCATCGCACATGCCATCGCACAAGCAAACAGTGAACTGAGCAAAAATATTGGCATGTGCAAAGGAGGTGCATTTCGCACCTCCCAAAGTGCCTGTCGCACCCGACTTTTCACATCAAAATAATGCACTGTGCAAAAATTTGAAAAACTCAGTTGAAGCTAAGGCATCGCGATCGCGACACCTGACCTTCGTGATCGCGATGAGGTAAATTTTTCCTGACTCTTCGCGACCGCGTGAACATATCGCGATCGCGTGGAGTTGGGTAATTTTAACTCATCGCAATCGCATGATAGATCCTCGTGACCACGAGGCACTAAACAGTTTCTAGTTATTAAATAGTCAAACAAGCCATTTCAAAAGCAAAAATTGCTTTGAAACTTGGTTCTCTTCTCTCCTAAAGGCAAGAAAAATCCATCCATCAACCTCAATTCCATAAGCATCTTTGCAACTTCTCAGGTATGATCTCCGTTTTCTCTTCTTCAATCTACCCTCATTGTGCTTGTAAGTTCTCTAAACTCCCAAGTGGGTGTTAATCTTTTGCTTTCTTCATAATGTGCAAAATGGGTGTGTGGTATGAAATTATGAGTAAAATCTGGTTGGGGGTTAGTAATCTGTTGGTTTGCTGATTTTTGGGGTAAAATATGACACCCATATGTGTAAAAATGGTGTGCAAAAAAGTGCAAAGCACCTGTTCGATGAAAAGTCAGAATGAATTTTTCTAGGCAAGAAGATGACCATCACGATCGCGATGTCCATCACTGCGATCGCGATGAACAACTTCACTGAGCTTTGCAATCGCAATGTCATATTCTGCGATCGCGATAACTTAAATTTCTGAAAAAATAAATTGGTCTTTGCAATTGCGATGTAACATCCCGCGATCGCGATGACCAATTTTAACAGTTCCCAAAATAGCAACTGCCCAGCTCTGTCCGGGCTTGTTTCGACTCATTTCTTTGGCCTAATCATATCCCAATACATTGCTTTATATGCCTATATCATTGTTTGACAACTGTGTTCCTTGTGTAGGTACTTTAGGCTTGAAAATGGCCAGAATTAAACATGAAGATGCCAACCAAGTGGCCGATGAAGAGTACTTTGACCAAGAAACCTTTGTTTCCCTCAAGTTCTCCCAACTCTATGACCGTATTTTGACAAAACCAATCACGAGGGAGTGAGGTATTATGTTGGACGGATTGGAGGAGAAGTGGGCCGACTTCCATAGAAAGTTGGTAGCTAGTGGGTGGTTGTGTTTCACCGTCGAGCCTATCAAGGCAAACTTTGCCGTGGTCCATAAATTTTATGCTAATGCAGCTGGACAGACTTCACCAATGACTTGGTTGTGATGGTTCGGGGCAAGTTGGTTCATTTTGATTCGGAGTTGATCAATGGATACTACCACCTCCCGAATATCAATAATTCCACATACAAATCCCGAGCTACAGAGTTGGGCACTAATTGGTTTGTGGAGCACTTGAATGATGGAACAATCCCGTAATGGATAGCGTTGAACACAAGGATTGAGTCATCCAAGTTTAACATCAAAGCCCGCACTTGGCTCTCGATCATTTGTTCCCGAGTTATGCCATCCAAGAATGAATCCGATGTGACCACCAACAAAGAAAAGGTAATTTGTGCTATGATGGAGGGTCTTCCGGTGAATGTGGGATAGTTGATTGTGCAAGAATTCAACAAGTTGTGCTTGAAGGTAACAAGAGTTTGCTTTCCCCTTCATTAATCACTCACTTATGCTATGCAGCCGGGGTTCCAAAAAGGGATGGTGAAAATGAGAGGAAGCCTGAGAAATTGATTCACCCTCTGAAGAAGAGAGACCCCATGCAAGCATCGAAGAAGAGAAAGATAGATGTGGACTCACCATCATTCAGTCTATTTTTTGAGTCTAGCGAGGCACGTAAGTCAGCTGCTGCTGCTGAGACTATTGGTCCTCTCAGAATTGGGCCACCGACACTCTGCCACATCTCCATCCAGGTCTATGGCATGGATGCCCATCTTTGTCAGCTTGTAGCAGGCTTACCTTTGGGTCCGAGTGAGACTTCCACCACACTGGCATTAGAGCTACCACCCTCCACTACTCCCAGTGGCCCTACACTAGCTAGTGTAGTGAGATAGCAACAATATATCAAGGAGAGGTTAGCTAAGGTGGAAAGGCAATAGAAAAAGTAGAAGGACCATGATAGGAAGCAAAGCAAGTTCCTCATGAAGATGATGAGCACTCTGAGGAAGATATGTGGGTCTGACGTTTAGGATGATGTTGATGAGGGAGACTGGGTCCTTTCTAGACCTAGCAGTTCTGGTTCTGAGTGATACACCCTTCAGGGAGCCCCCTCAAACTCTTCTCTTATTTTATTGCAGTGAGGGCACTGCACGTTGTTAGTTGGGGGTGGCTAGCACTCTATATAGCATGTTATTTTATTTTGGATATTGTGCCCTTGTCGGGACTTGTTTTCTTTTTATTTTTGGATATTGATGTGTCCTTGTCGGGCTTGTTTTTGTTAAGTTTTTCCCTCGTCGAGTTTTTTTGTTGATATAGATGGAGTTGATGATTTAGATTGTTAGTTCTTTTCTTGTAGCTTCTTCATTTTTCTATTTATAGCAAGTGTGTTGGATGTTTTGGAGCCAGGGGAAGTCTGAGTACCCGTTAGGCTTGATAGAGCTTGTCAGAGTTGGGACACAATATCGCACATGTCGATTTGCGAACCGCACGAGCTTCGCACATGCCCATTATTGGCTTGTGCGTTGCACATGCGACCTGCACTTTGGCATGTGCAAATTGCATGTGCCTATTGATTGTGATGGTTGGGTTGATCCACTTTGTGTATCCATACCGATTTAGATAGATGAATTAGCCCAATGTAGACTAAGTGACGTCATTCTTATGGGCAAATCATCGTCTTTTGAGGTTTTGGTTGTGATTGACTTGTTTGGAACTAATGAAGTAGTCTTGCATGTTAAGTGAAATAAGCATACCCTTCCAAAAAAAAAATTGTGAAAAGTGCATGGCAAAGATTAATGTGTGACAACCCCTTTAATCTTTTTGTGACTCTTAGCCTATTAGCGGTGCTAATATGGAATGGCTCCTCCTTGTTCTTGTTTAGGAAGTTAAAATCGATCCTTCTTGAATGATTCGCATGCCATGTGTGGTGAGGTTTAGTTGAATAATTCTTGTGCTTGCTTGTGTTAACTAGAACTTGCCCGGTTAGTCTTTAAAGCTAGTCTTGATTACTTTTGGTTGGAGAAATGATCTTAGGCCTTCTTTGTGATTATCGAAGCCTACTTAGCCTTAAAAGCCACCATTGCACTTAAATTGAATCATTAGTCACCCCTCTTGAGCCTAACACCTTTTCTTTAGTAACCTTGATACAAGTCTTAAACCATTTTTGAACATGAGTCCCTCTCTTGAACCCGTCCCTCCTTGAACTCTACAAGTGTGAAATCGAGGCTAAAATCCTAAGTTTAGGGGTTGATAAAGGTACCTTGGAGGAGTGCTAAATGACTAAAATCATTGTTTGTTGCATAATAAGAATTGCCAAAAAGAAGGAAGAAACAAAGCAAAATGAAAGGAAAAGAGGAAAGGAAAAGAGGAAAGGAAAGAAAAAAAATGAATCCTCCAAGGTGAAGAAAATGATAAAAATTTGGGCTTCAAATAAAAAGAAGTGAAATGGTGCCTCGTGTTGAATGAAAATGAAAGGAATGACCTTGGTTTCGAATTGAAAAAGTTGTGTAGAGTTTGAGAAGGATATAGTCACTTGAATCCAAATGCATATCCTACTCGTCCCCGAGCCTACATTACAAGCTTAGAAAATCCCTTTGAGATCTCCAACCGATTGTATTTGAGCTAGCGGCGAATGAAAATAAGGGCAAGCCTATGGTTGATACTTATTGGTACTTGAAATTCTTTGTGAGTGTGAGTGTTTGTGTTTGTCCCTTGTGATTGTCTTTGTACATAATGTGTTTTTTTGGGACCTTCATTCTTGTGAGGGCATGCAGATTAGAATAGTTGGTGACATTGATAAACTCTGAAAAATGAATCAAAGGAGCATGACTTGGTAAGCTAGTGGTTTGAGTCACATCTTGAGGATTGGTTATGTCACTTGCTTGTTCTTATTTTTCCATGGCATGATTGAATTGTGTTGTGAATTGAAGAGAATGTTAAGAGTAAGTAGCATGCGATTGACTAATCATTAGTACAACCGAAGTCATGCTTGGTGCTTGAAATGGGTTTTCCTTGGCTTGTGGTATTGTTATTTGCACTTGTGTTGTATGCCTCTTGAATTAGAATTTTTAAGTTGCTTGAGGACAAGCAATAGTTCAAGTTTGGGGGTTTGATAAGTTGGTATTCTACCTACTTATTTAACTTATAATCTTATACCTTTGCTAGTATAAAGTGGATAAATAATGCAATTTGACACGAATTTCTTCTATTTTACAGGTTTCTGTGTTTTAGAAGTGTTCGGGAAAGATTCGAGTGAAAACAAGTCAAATGGGAGATAACCACTGACACCAAGTTACTCATCGTGACCGCGAGAGTAAATCACGCGACCGCAATACATAAGGAGAAAACTAAAGCTACACGACTGCAAAATGAAGCCACACGATCGCTTGGAAGAAGAAGTCAGAACTACGTGACCGCAAGGTTGAGACCACACAACCGCGTGGAGAGAATATATAGAACTTCGCAATCGCAAAGCATGATCACGTGACCGCGAAGAAAGCATCATCAGCTGCAGGACAGATTTGGAAATTCCCACTTTTGGAAACCCGAATTGATACAAAAGACTCCTCAGCCATTTTGGAAGCTATCTTTTGCTGGATCTTTGGCTATTCTCACATCTTTTGGAAGCTTAGAGAGAAAGTTCATCAACCAACACCATAGGAGTGAAGATTTGGATGCTTTGTATTGTAAAATCTTAAGTTCCATTCTTCAAACTCTTGTTCTTAATTGCTATTTTATTGGTGTATTGTTGACTTGAGATTTTGGGTATTGTATTAGAGATAATACTTGTTGGGTTTGAATTCATATATAGATTTTGTCTTGTTTGATTATTTGGGTCTCTTGAATCCTCCATGCTTTAAATTATGGTCAATGTTTGCAAATATTGAATTATCTTGCTAATTTGTGTTTTTTCTCGGGAGAGGATTTCTCAAATTCGGGAAGATTCATTAGTGGCGATTTGTTCCACTCTAGACCAAGGCTAGATATAGTTTGGTTGCTGGAAACTCCCATCTAAGAGTTGGGGTTAGAGATAACCCAACTCACCCAAGTTATTTGATTGGTTTATTGCTTACTCATGGTGGTTCGAGAGAATACACGATATATATGCTCGATCGGTCGAAAGATGGTTAGGCATACCTTCAACCAAGACTACCTAGGTTTCAATCGGGTGCAAGTCTTGTAAATTGAATTCCCATTCCCAATTCTCCCTTGTTATCCTTGCTTGGCAAAAGCAAGGTGAAATCCATTGATCAATCTATCTTTTATTTGATTTTCTTTTATCTTTAGTTGTAGTTCGTAAATACCCCCCTTATAGATATCTTTTCCCTTTTTTGTTAATTGAACTTCAATAAGTTGCTTGGATTCTTTATTAGCTCGATCATGACTATATTATTCCCTTGGGTATGACCCCGACACTCATTGGGAATTATAAATTTTATTTTGCTGCACTATCTCCATGGCCTCCTATTTGGAGAGCACGATTTGAGCGTTCATCAGGTAGCAACATCCATTTTCTTTTGAAGTGTATCATGAACTCTAGAGTAGTTTATTGTCTCCTTCATCGATTTTGAAGATATCAGCTTTCCTTACTTACACCTTCTTTTCCCCAGCGTGTGCTTGCTTGAAGAGTCTGTAAGATGTTCTAAAGATTTGATGGAATATTTGGGTAACATGGAATACCATGTCATGGCCCCTTTAGTCAAAGTTTCCCCAAACATTATGAATAGAACTGATTCTACCTCGTCTGGTTGCATATTGTTGCCTTTTATTGCGCATGGGTTGTCTCGTCATATTTTGGGATATCTGGCATCTTGAATCTTTTGGGAAGCATTTTTAGGGTTGCACTCAAAGGGAATGGTAGCTGTACATATCTCCTCAAGTTTGGGCCATTCAGGATAAGTGGAGCCCCCAGAATCGGGTCCATACAGGTGTGGAATTCTTTTCTACTTTGATCCACCTTACAATCTAGCATCTTCAAATTTTCCAGGACTTTGGACCAGTCCGCATTATTGGGAGCGGGCACATTGGTTTCTCTATGGTCCTCATCTCTGACTCAGTGAGGTGATTCCCCAAGAGGTTCCTGCCGGCCTAGAGTAGCCTTATCTTGTAGGCTTGTTTTGTCTTTTTTATGAGAGTCCAATGTAGCAAAGAATTTTACGAAGTTGGCCTCAATTTCTCTGGAAACGTTTTGGTAACTATTGCCTTCATCATGATGGGTGTGATTTTGATGTGAACTCTCCAGTCCTACCTCCATAGTGATTGGATCAACTCATTCTTCTGCCAGATTGTACTGGACAGGGTCAATGTTCATGTTGATTATATTTTTAGCTCCAACCATCTTACCATAGAGGTTTTTGCTTCACAACGTATATGAAATTTTGTTAGTAAAGATGTAAAGCGATCAAATCAATATCACAATTATCCTTAGCCTCATAGTGGGCACCAAACTGTTTACCCCAAAAAATATATAATTTATATGTTATTGAGGTTTAAAGGAGTAGAGGTCCTGATTCAGTCGGGCATAACAAAAATAAAGTATAATGCTGAAAAGTTAAGTAAGAGAAATGTAAGTTGTAAATAAAACAAGGTTCGATAGAGTTGAAGTTGATAAGGACCAGGGGATCACAAAAGATCATAGGTGGCCTGACGAATGCTTAGCTAGAGCTGGAACCATAGATGTTGTTAAAAGGATTTCTAAGCTATTGAACAACACTGAAAAGGAGTAATCTTGCTTCTGACAACAAAGTTAAGCTAAAAATAATTGATTTGTATTTAGTTAGTTGAATTATGTTTTTGAGGATGATGATTACACGATATTATGTAGGGGTCCATCTCCAACAGTTGAATTCTATACATTGAACCGCTTAATTAATGTCTAATAAAATGGCACAAATGATAAAGAAGTAATGCCCAATGTTGTCCATGGGTCAATTATGTAATGGATGCCAATGGCTAATGTAAGATTGTTGACTTTCCTCTGAGCTAAGATGGCCTTAAAATGAGGTATAACAACCTATACGGTGCAATTAGTTCCCAATATGTGATCTTCTCTAGGTTGTTTTGGTCAGTGAAGTCGTGAACTATTATTAGATATTATCCAGATGGCAATTGAGTCATTCCACGTGTCATGCTTCTGACCTACCCACATTTTTTGGCTATTTTTACCCAATATAGATAGTCCCTATATTTCTTGGACATAATTTTTTGACTGAGCAACATAAATGAATTACTTTCCTAATTTTTGCATAGTAACAAATCCCTGATTTTACTATAAATAGAATCTTCTAAAGGAAGAAACCAAAACGTCATTCTATAGTCAATGTCTCTGACACAAGTCATTCATTCAATATTTTTGAATTATGTGTCTTCATGTGATTGGATATTGAGAGCAGTTGAGGTTTTTGAAGCGTCTGCAATGATGATTCAAAATCCCAAGAAAATCTTTTTTCCCTTTTTTCTTTCTCTTTTATTCCTGACTTTGGTGTTTTCTTTTGACCTATATGTCTCTTAGGAACATCGATCTCCCTTTTTTAGAGAAAAAATGGACAAATTATTTGTCGACCTCCCACTTCTCCTTCTGTTATTTGTGTCTTCATCTTCTAGAGTGTCCCCTCATGTGGATGCCGGGGAGGTCACCCCTATTGTAAACACCATTCTTCCAATAAATTTCTCTTTAGTGAATGATTGTTCTTAGTGGCACCCTATCAACTTAGAGTGATCGCGAGAAGATGATCTAGAACTATAAATTTGTTACAATGCCTTCCCTTCTTTCCACTGTTAGAAAAGAGTGCTATTGGTAACATTTCTCTAAGATTTCAATCCCAGATAACATAACCATTTTTAAATCTAGTTTTTCAAATGTATACACATATTCCTTCACCATAGGTTTCAAGCCAGCTATCGATCATGTGATTATTCACTTGTGCAAAGCATACAACATCTTCATTGATAAGTTGGTCCATCAATTTAGTGGGTTCTTGTAATGACTCTTCCTGTCGTTATGGGTGAGCTATTCATGCGAAGAAATAGGTTAGAAAACTTCTGGGTTGGGTAGTTGGAAATTTTAGGCTAGGCTACTTTCTGATGAATTCTGAGTGAGGTAAGGTCTAGGACAATCGAGGAAAGGATTGGATAAAATGTCTAAGATTGAGCTAGTTTTTTCTATTAGCTAGGACGTTAAGCAGTCCGTAGGACTTTTCATAAATAAATTCGAGTGAGTAGAACTTCCGATATTGAACCTGACATGAAGAGGTTAGTCTAGAACATCAAGGTTCAAAGGTGTATTGCAAAATAGGCAAAACTAGAAAAATTCCCAAAGTTCTATTCCGTGTCAGCCACTATAGCGAGTGACACGCTGCTATGGTGACACTGTTATAGCAGAGAAATTCTGGCTATAGCGGGAGTCAAAGATAGTCAACCCCGCTATAGCGGGTGGCTACCGCTATGGCAGTGCTGCTATAGTGAGATTGGGCCGCTATAATGGGATAAGTCAATGTAAATGCAGAAACTTCCCCAAAACATTCAGAATTGCTCAAGAACATTTTGGGGAAGGGCAGAGGTGAATAGGGGCAATTTCTACTAATTTTCCACTAAGAATCTTTGTAAAGGTAAGTAATTTGTTCCTCTAGTATAGTACTTTGATTTCTATACTTTTGAATCGATAGTTATGGGCATTAGGGAGGGTTTGGCTTGACCTAAGATGGAAAATCAAGTATAACAAGGATTGTTGGGTGTAGAAACCTTGAGTTTTGTTATAAACTATTTAATTCTTGATTTTAATACAGTAATTTGCTAGTATAACTATAATGTTGGTAGTTCTAGGCAAATTATTGGTGGAAAGGCCCTAGGTTGGGTGGAATGATCATGAGTTTAGCTTGGAGTTTGGGATTAGGATATAATCCGAGAATATTTAGGCTATTTGGGTTGATTTTTATGTTGTGTATTTGTTTTTAGACCAAGAACAAGCTAGAAGTTCAAAAACGTGAAAGCTCCGATCCAGTAGAGCATTCGGGCTTGATTCAAGATAGGTGAGGTTGAATTGTTTCCCAATTACGATATGTGTACATGTTAACTGTTTCATTAGTATTACCTGTACATTTCATGTTTAGGGATTAGGAAAATGGATGTGAAATGATATCTTGTTGTTAATCTCATGCATTAAACTTGTTCCTATATGCTGATTGGTTTACAAGTGTGGTTGTGTTCACTATGTTTGTGGTTGGATGATATCTTTCTTTCTTTGGTTGGCTTGGGTACCACGCCTGGTATAGATTATTAGTTGGCTCGAGTACCATGCCTGGTATGAGATATCTATCAGTAGGCTCAGGTACCATACTTGGTACAGGTTCTATTATGGTTGGCTTGGGTACCATGCCTGGTACATGTTTGATTATGTTTCTGTGTGTTGGGTCCATGAGTGAACCGAGTTATTTCTTGTAATGTAATTATGTACATAATGGTCCATGAGTGGCTGGGTGGTTTTATTTAAATGCTAGGTTGGTTTTTGTGTAGAGCGAGATCGCATGTTAAACACTTATGATGTCTTAGGGATCCTTGAGTGGTCTGGGTTACTTGAAAGGTGCGTGTAATTGCATACATGGTTGTTGTTATGGTTTTTGACATGTTTCATGTGGTTGTTAAGTCAGGTTGATGGCTGAGAGTCTGGGTTATATTCACTGACTTTGCTTATACATGTCTTGTCCTGTTTTACTATGTTATAGTTATTTGTCCATATTTTGTATAGTTGGAGTTGGCCGATGATCCTATCAGTACATGATAACGCTCAACACACTCTCCCATAGGAGGTGATAGTGATCGCCAGAGCAAAATAAATTTATATTCCCGACGAGAGTCGGGGTCAATCCCGTTATGATGAGTCGCCAAGATATTATCGTGTATCAATCAAGAAGAGAGTAATTGGCCAAATAGCATAAAAAGTAAATTGGGGGAAAACAAGGAATTGGGAATTTGTCACAATCGCAATTCAAACAAGAAAGTAAAGTAAGCAAGGGATTTATAATCAAATGAGAGGACGACTAGGGGTCTGTTTTCGATGGGATTCAAACATGGGTTAGGGTGCTCATTCAATTATGCAAATTTTTAATAAACGATATAGGTAGCATTGGTTATAGTTATGTTTGTCAATCTCTAGATCTTTCAAACATATTTCCCATGGTCTTTATTCAAGCACCATAGGTTCATCACAAAACAACCAATACAATCTTGGAGAAATCATACTATTTCTAGCTTAGACTCTTAAATGGGTGTTTTCCGGCGATTAAGCTATTTCTAGCCTCAATCTAGGTGGAAATCCCAAGTACCCACTATTGAATTCTCATCCGATATTATGAAATTCTCTTTTAAGCAAGAACACAACCAAGTAAGATCAACCAATGTTTGCAACCATTAATTTTTAGAGTTAAAACATGGAGAATTCAATAGACCCATATCAATTTAGCAATTATAAGCACAATTAAACAAGACCCATACTCAAATTTAAATACCCATCATACACATACCCCTAGATAAGGAAATTATCCACTCATTCTAAGGAAATAAGAGATTATACAAAATGGGTAATTCAAATTTCCATTAATTAGTAGAGCCAATATCCAAATCCAGGCTCAATTTGTACAATAATAGAGGAACTCAAGGTAGAAGATGAGAAATATCAAGTACACTCACTATCTTCCTTGGGAAACTCTCTCTATGAAAACCTATTCAAAATTGTGTCCAAAACTATCAGGTACAATGCCCAATTCGAGCTTTAGAAGCTTTTCAAAACATCACATGAAAATTGACAAAAATTCCCTTCGAGCATGGTGCGATGCGATATGCGATCGCACCATGCATTGTGCGCATCGCACGCCTTCACTCTAGCCGACCAGTGACTTCAGTTGATTTCAGGCGTCATGTGAAGGGAGGTGCGGATTGCACCAGCAGTTGTGCATGTCGCACGGCGGCCGCATCTCTCAGCAGATTCTTCCTCTCTTTTGATCACCTATCACACTTCAACTCCTTTTGAGCTCTTTTGGGTCCATATCCTTGTTTTCTACTTGTGACCTGATATGCCCAAATTACACCTCCTATTAGAAGCGTAAGCGATCGCTGATCAAATATAGAACCCAACAAAGGTTGGGGTCGATCCCACAGGGAATATGGTAGGACTATGGTCGATTAATGTTTACTCGTGCTCTTAGTCATTTATTTCCCTCGAAAAGGTTTTTTTTAAAGTAACAAGTAGTAATTGTAACTAGAATGTAAACAAGTAACACGTGAGAATTTTAAGAGTTGTAATCAATGGGTGAGATGACTAGGGTAGTGTTCCCCATGAGATCATAACTTAGTAAGGCTTTGTACTTAGTAAAATAGTTTGGTGCTTAGCATGTAGAATTGGTAAGTTAGGTTCACCTAAATCCTTGGTCCGGCAGATAAATGAATTTCACCACACGCCTTGGTCCGGCCATGGGTGTATGTTGTACTAACCCTTACCCTGGATCCCAGATTGCTATTTCTGGACAAGGTCAAGCTATTAGATGAGGGTTGGTAGCCTCAAATCTCTGTTGTTAAACAACCCTTTTCCCATCCGTTACCTCCTTGGTCCGACAAGTAAGGATAAGGAGAGTTCTAACATTGAGCACCGTTAAAAAGCAATCAAAGCGAAAGAAAGAACAATACATGCATAAACACTGCCCTAAAGTACCCAGGTACTTTGCCTACTTCGTTAATCCTTCATGGTTCCCACAACCCTAGTTGTGGATTTAGCTACTCATGTTCATAAGTAAATAATCAAGAGTTATTGGTGTGTTCATGATCATATACTTACAATACGAGTTAAAGAAATCCAAAATCTTGAATGGATGAAGATGGAAGTAAGAAGAATGGACTTTGAATGTGTATATCTCTCAAAAACCAAGAACAAACTAATATCACAAAATTACGAATGTGTTTCCTACAAAATATCGTGCATAAAACGTAAAATAAAACCTAGGAAAGGTATTTATAGACAGTAAAAATCTTATCCTAATTGAACAAGGAAACTTGCATCGGCAGCTTCCACGGACACAGTCTACGGTCTGTGGAAGTTCTACGGGTCGTCATTAGCACTCATGAAACTCAGAGTATTTGTCATCATGTAGGTTCCTTTCCACAAGATCAGTCTACGACTCGTGACTTGAATCACGGCTCATGGAATTGAGTCGTAGACCTCAGACAGTTTTCTCCTTTTCTGATCAGGTTCCATGAGCGACTCGTGAACAGGTCCACAACTCATGGAAACCTTCCGTGGAACTCATGCATTTTTCTCCTTCTCTGATTAGGTTCCATGGGCAGGAATCATGACTCGTGAACAGGTCCACGACTTGTGGAAACCTTCCGTGGAACTCAGGCCCCAACTACATCTGCAGTATTCTTTCCACGTCTGACTTCCATGACTCGTGGAATAATCAATGACTCATGGTCTTGAGTCGTAGAAGTCAGTTTCAGCCCAAATATCAGTCTTTCTCTGTACTTAAGTCTCCGAACCTGTTTTCCTGCACAAGACTCAAAAACACATCAAAGCTACTAAAAATCGCTAAAAAACATACTCCAATTCCAAGTTTTAAGCGTCGAAAGTGCCGCAAACTCACAGCACATCAACACCTTCAACTTAAAACTGTTGCTTGTCCTCAAGCGACAAAACAAAACTATCCTAGAATGACACTTGAGCAAAAGAAAACTAGGAACTATGGCAGTCATATAATTTAGCAAGTCAGCTTATAACAAGTATCTTCCCCTTTTTCAACACAAACAAGTGGACAAATTTCGCCTATCAAGACAACACAAGAGGATCCATGGATGACATCATGCTATCAATAGACGACACAGTATACACATATGAGACTTACCCTAACAATCATCAGTCAAAGTTACTCTAGTGCCCTCACCACAAAGAAGTCCCACTCACTCAATATTAATTTTCATATCTGGGACTGAACTAGAATAACTCACACTCTCAAAGATGTTCAAACACTACATGCACAATACCATAGGCTTACCTTATTTTCTATGCCTCGGTTTTCGAACGGTTAGGTTAGGATCACTATAGGACTTTACTCGGCTTGTAATGCAGGCTCGGAGACGGGTATGGTAGATATGGGAAATAGTGACTAAGACCTCCTTGACACTACGCTATGTTTCTTTCACCTTTCCAGAACAACTTCATTCCTTCTTTCCTTTCTTATCCCTTTTTATTCCTTCTTTTTCATCAAGTGACGGGTGCGGCTTCTATTTCAGACTAAACTTTTCATCACACATCTCTCTCTTTTCTTTTACTTTCCCTTTTTCTTTTTCTTTTTTTTTCTCTTTTTAGCATATCTGCCACACCCGTTATTTCCCTCTTTATCACTAACCTTTTCTTTTCATACCCCATATTTCACACTTACCTTCACAGTAGCCACCCTCAACTTAGGCGATTTGCCTGAGTTGAGGTGCACAATGTCCAAGGAGGGACCAGGGCCAAACTAAAAGTTCATAGAAAATAGGGAAGGCGATTAGGCTAAACAATAAAAAGGGTCAATTTAGGCTAAAAATCATGGATCAAAGGATATTCACATCATTTGGATGGTCGTTTAGGCTCAAGTGGACTATTTCAAAAATAGCCTATGATCCTTTCTTAACCAACCATCCTACATCCTAGACAAGACTAACCGGGCAAGTTCTAGATTGAAACACAATGCAAGAACAGTACGAATGCAGCTCACACACACATGGCACAGAGTATAATAGTCACATGCTAACTTTCAGGTTCATACTCTAGCTTAAGCTGTTCATCAGATCGATCAACTTAATGTCATGCACAGATCCATAATGGTCAGTCTATCAACAACCAAATAATCTCATGTCAAGTGAAAATCGTGGGGGGGTGGTCTTCATTTTTTCAATCAAAATCCAGTTCAAAATCATACCATAGACTGCGCTAAGTTCCTTTTCTTCTTTTACTACATACAACCTATACTAAACATGCTGGTTCAATAGAAATTAAAAATCCTTAGGGAAAGAATACAGGCAAGAAAACCCCAAGGACTCAGGTACCTTATGAGTACCCTCATGGGTTGCCTCCCATGAAAAGATTGATTTTACGTCGCGGCACGATGCGGATCTTTTGGCTACTCAGGCTTTGCCAAAAGACCCATCAAAATGCGGACCAGCTGCTGCCCCCACCCCACTAAAAAGCGATGTGTATTGCTCTCAAGTCACTAAAACAATAAAGGCATAGGGAGGCGAGATCATACCTGAGGTGCCTAGGCACCGGTGTCCGATGAAGTAGGCGGGGCTGGTGATGTAGCACCCGCAGCAGTGTTAGTGGCGGCGACAGTGTCCGTCACTCTCAATCACTCAACAATAGGAGTGACATCGGTGGATGCCCTCTCAGTAGCAAACAACTCTGGAGTCTCAAGAACTGAAGATGTAGCCCCTCCACCAACTGGGGCCAAACTAGAGGATGCACCATGACGTCTGTGCCGCTCCACCTCCTCAAGGAGGCGTATATCATCAAGAGATTATCGTATGGCAGTCGTGGTATTGTGTCACAACCTCTTTGGATCCATCTCAATCTCAGAAGTTCCATCAGTGCGCACTCTCTTTGGTCTATCACTCGGAGGCACAGGCTCCATCCCAGCAAATAAGTCAACAACTCAGCGTATGGGCACTGGGACCTTAATATTCATGGAGGGCATGAGCGGGGTCTGGATAGTGTCGATAGATCTAACCTCCTCTCGGAGTCATACCAGCTCATCCTAAATATGTCCTAAGTCTGGGCTCTGTATGGACTATAACCGAGTACTCACTCGGCGCTCAAAAGCATCAACCCTTGCTGTCATCTTTCGTGCAACCCGATCGATCTCAACTTTCATCCTCTCCTCCGCAGCTGCTACAGTAGATCGCACCCATGGTTGGAGCTGGTCCAACAAATCATTCACCTATTTTTGCGTATCAGCTTGGCGAGCAACCAGCTTCTGGAGAAACTCGGTATCAATAGTAATCCTACCTGAAGAAGCTGGGCGCGAAGGTGTGGTAGGGGTGCCTACTGGTGGCTGAGAGGTCGAAGGTGCTGAAGCTGAAGTTGTGGTAGTGGCACCCTCTGCGGCTACACCTACCCCCATATCGTGCAAGTCTATTGGGTCTTATGCTGCAAAGGACCCCTTAACTCACATAGTACTAGCAGAAATGGAGGATGGCGCTCGTTAGTGTGCAACTAGGTTAGTCACATCTCTTATCAACCCGACATCCTGAATCCTAGTCACCTCCTTAGTATGGTCAATATCAGGCATCCGCGGGACTGCCGACTCCATGTATAGACAATGAATCAAACAGGGAAAGGGTATGCTAGTGTACGGTCTGAATGCCCGCTCATGTATCTCCTCCAATATGCAACGTGGGAAATTAATCTCATATCCTGCCATGATGCTGGCCACTAGTACTGCAAGGTCAGGCGTCAGGGAATTGTCCTCCTGAGTCAGATAGATGCGGGACCGGACAACGGCCCACCAGAACTTGCCAGCAAAATTTAATGTTGCACTTTTTATGTTGCTGCCGTGAAACCATTCTGCATCTTCACAATTCTCAGCTATATAACCCGCAACCCATTTCAATAAATTTGCTCACTGAACTAGGTCCCTCATCTTTGTTTTATCTCGAACAATATTCATCTTGCTATCGAACTCTGTCGTGTTGACCTGTAACTCATGCTCTGGTCCAAACAATAACCTCTGAATAGTCCTCTCAGAGATATCCACAGGTGCATGCCGCACCAAAGTACTGGTGAGTGGAGGTAAATCCTGATAGCACTATCTTGGTCTAAGTAGCCGAGTGCATGTGGCCTTATAGGAGGCATAAAATTCCCAAACTATCTTGGGACAATAGCTAACTGGGGGCTCAGCCATCCAACTGCATCTGAGATGGATGATAAGCCCTCAGTCTGGATCTGTGGCTCCTCAAATATACCCATTTTGGGCAGGCCCCTGTCAGACTGAGAAATCCCCTGTTTGTATATGGTTTGCGTCTCCAGAAGACACCATCTCCGATTATCATACGCCTCTGGTCTCTGTGCTCTGTCATCCTCTGCCTGTGTCCGAAGTGCAGCTATCGGGATGGCCGAATTAGAAGAGCTCTTATGACTGGATGCTGACTCAAAATCATCAGACTCATTTTCATTATTAGTATCGGTCCCTGTGTTGCTCTCCCGGCTACCATCACCCTCTTCGGATGACCCCTCTCCCTCTTCAGACTGGGAGAAGTCGTCATTATTGGTGGTGCTGTGGTAATGGCTAGCTGAAGTGCGGCTTCCTCAGCTGTCTGTGTTTGTGCCCCAAGTCTCGTGGTTTGACGCTCCACATCTGGGTCGGGCTGAACCTCATAAATTTCCTCCAATCCGCTTGATTCAGGTTCATGTGCGGTAGGCTCGTCAGGTTCATCATTGAGTCTAGACCTAAATTGACAAGCTGCCGCTTTGGCTGACTTTGTGTTCTTCGACCTCATTGTACTTGTGGAGGGAAACATCAGTACGACCAAACTAAGGAGAACCCAAAAAGAAAATTTTAAATTTTCATTGAACTTTGGGTCCACGAGAGGGTTCCACGACTCGTGGAATAAACCACGACTTGTGGAAGACCCTCGTGATTTCTGGTTAGAAAAATGTGATTGCAGGTCTGAGTTCCACGAGTTGCATCTACGACTCGTGATTAAAACCACGATTCGTAGATGCCTCTCGTGGAAATCAGACCTCTTTGACCTTCTGCAGGTCTGAGATTCACGAGTGCCATCCACGACTCATGGAATGAGCCATGACTCGGGGATGACCCTCGTGAAAATAGACCTGAGAGTAGGTTTCTGGTCTAATTTCTATGACTGCATTCCATGACTCGTGGAATGAACCACGACTCGTAGAGTGCACTCGTGATCACTGTGCAGCAGAAAACCATTTTTTTTTAAAATTTTGAGAATTTTTTCAACCCCAAACGAATTCTTACACACCAGTTCCTACATGTTTTATTTACTCACCCCCCACAACCGTCATCCCATAGGGTAGTTAAACAATAAACCAAGCAATTATATACCCTAGGTCAGTTGTATTCCCCATAATTTCAAATGAGATTTTAGAACAGTTTTATACCTTTGAAATTAGGGGAGAATGGGAGTGATTGATTGGTTGTGATTACGACCTTGACCCACGACTTGAAGCCACCTGTTATGCTAGTTTTTGACATTTATTGTGAGAAAAACTGTGACACAATCGATTTGGGGGAATATGGGGAGTGATTTTAGGACATTAACCGATTTGGTGGCGGATTAGATGGGATTTGGGTGTTTGAATGGAAATAGGAGATGGTGGTGGTCAGTTTTGAAGGAAGAAATGGGGGAAAGATTTGATTTTAGGGTAATTTAAACAATAGGAGTTGCGGGTCGAGTCGGGTGAAGCGGGTGAACAATGATTTTAAAAGAAAACTTACATGCGTTCCACGAGTCATGTTGACAAGTCGTGGAAGTAACCACGGCTCGTATAATATACCCATGGAACAAGTCCTGCCACTTCTATTTTTTTTGATTTCCAAGACCAGAAACCACGATTCGTGATTGTGACCACGGTTCGTGGAACTGGTTCGTGGATTAAGTTCTACAGATGGCTATAATTCTCTGATTTCTATGACCTAAAACCATGATCCGTAATTTGAATCACGACTCGTGGAACTAGTTTGTAGATGCTATTTTGCACTTGGCCATTTTTACCTGTGTTCCACGAGTTGGGTCTATGACCCATGGAATGAACCACGGTTTGTTAACTTTGCTTGTGGAACCTGACTTACCCATTTTTGGAGTTTAATCTTTTCCAGCATTCTCCCTCCACTTGTTCCTGCACACATAGAAAACATTAACCTTGGGTTGCCTCCTAAGCAGCACCTGATTTAATGTTGCGGCATGACGCGAGTGTTTTGGCTACTCAGACTTCGCCAAAACACTTTTACAAAAGCAAAAATAGAAAGATACAAAGAAAATATCCATGGGTTGCCTCCCATGCAGCGCCTGATTTAACGTTGTGGCATGACGCAGGTTGCTTGATTACTCAGAGTTCATCAAGCTCCTTAGGTGGGATGAGTTCATCAAGGCCCCAAACTTCAATAGTCCTGAGCTCCTCTGCTGTACCGAAATATGCTTTGATCCGCTGCCCATTTCCATTGAATCTTTTTCCTTCATGGTTTTCAAGTTCGACCTCCCCATGAGGAAATAATTGCACCACCTTGAATAGTCCAATCCACTTGGACTTTAGCTTGCCAGGAAACAAGCGGAGTCTAGAATTGAAGAGCAGGACCAAGTCACCCAGCTGAAAGTTTCTCTTTTCTATTTTCCGGTCATGGTACAATTTCATCCTTTCCTTATATAGTGCTGAACTCTCATATGCAATCAAGCAGAACTCATCCAACTCATTCAACTTCCCAAGCCCCGGCAACGGCACCAAAATTTATACGCCTAAATTACACCTCCTTTTAGAAGCATAAGCGGTCGCTGATCAAATATAGAACCCAACAAAGGTTGGGGTCGATCCAACAGGGAATATGGTAGGACTATGGTCGATTAATGTTTACTCATGCTCTTAGTCGTTTATTTCCCTCGAAAGGGTGGGTTTTAAAGTAACAAGTAGTAATTGTAACTAGAATGTAAACAAGTAACACGTGACAATTTTAAGAGTTGTAATCAATGGGTGAGATGACTAGGGTAGTGTTCCCCATGAGATCATAACTTAGTAAGGCTTTGTACTTAGTAAACTAGTTTGGTGCTTAGCATGTAGAATCGGTAAGTTAGGTTCACCTAAATCTTTGGTCCGGCAGATAGATGAATTTCACTACACGCCTTGGTCCGGCCGTGGGTGTATGCTGTACTAAACCATACCCTGTATCCCATCTTGGATATTCCCAGACAAGGTCAAGCTATTAGATGAGGGTTGGTAGCCTCAAATCTCTGTTATTAAACAACCCTTTTCCCATACGTTACCTCCTTGGTTCGACAAGTAAGGATAAGGAGAGTTCTAACATTGCGCACCATTAAAAAGCAATCAAAGTGAAGGGAAGAACAATACATGCATAAACACCGCCCTAGAGTACCCAAGTACTTTGCCTACTTCGTTAATCCTTCATGGTTCCCACAACCCTAGTTGTGGATTTAGATACTCATGTTCATAAGTAAACAATCAAGAGTTATTGGTGTGTTCATGATCATATACTTACAATACGAGTTAAAGAAATCCGGAATCTTGAATGGATGAAGATGGAAGTAAGAACAATGGACTTTGAACATGTATATCTCTCAAAAACAAAGAACAAACCAATATCACAAAATTACGAATGTGTTTCCTACAAAATATCGTGCATAAAACGTAAAATAAAACCTAGGAAAGGTATTTATAGACAGTAAAAATCTTATCCTAATTAAACATGGAAACTGGCATCGGCAGCTTCCACGGACACAGTCTATGGTCCGTGGAAGTTTCTACGGGTCGTCGTTAGCACTCGTGAAACTCAGAGTATTTGTCATCCTGCAGGTTCCTTTCTATGAGATCAGTCTACGACTCATGAATTGAATCACGGATCGTGGAATTGAGTCGTAGACCTCAAATAGTTTTCTCCTTTTCTGATCAGGTTCCACAAGCAAGAATCACGACTCGTGAATAGGTCCACGACTCGTGGAAACCTTCCGTGGAAATCAGGCATTTTTCTCCTTCTCTGACTAGGTTCCACAAGCAGGAATCACAACTCGTGAACAAGTCCATGGCTCATGGAAACCTTCCGTGGAACTCAGGCCCCACCTACATCTGCAGTATTCTTTCCACGACTGACTTCCACGACTCGTGGAATAAGCAACGACTCATGGTCTTGAGTTGTAGAAGTAAGTTTCAGCCCAAATATCAGTCTTTCTCTGTATTTAAGTCTCCGAACCATGTTTTCCTGCACAAGACTCAAAAACACATCAAAGCTACTAAAAATCGCTAAAGAACGTACTCCAATTCCAAGTTTTAAGCGTCGAAAGTGCCGCAAACTCAAGGCACATCATGACCATGAGTACTTGCATTTGCATCAATAAAGGCAATAAGTACCTCTAAATCTTATCAAAACATGACAATAATTCATGAATAAAGGCTCAATAAGTTGGTAGATTACCAACTTATCAAACCCTCAAACTTGAACTATTGCTTGTCCTCAAGCAAGATACTCACAAAGTAAGGAATGAATCATGCTCTAAAACACATGGGTTTCACACAAGATTACTCTAACTCTAAAAACTAAGAAAAATAATAAATAAAAGACTCAAACAAAAAGACTCAACTACAATGTTCATCTCAATTTGGACCACTACATTCTCAAGGCAATTTATTCATTTCAAATCATTCATCAAAAGGATTTCATTTATCATTCAAAAATAGGGGAATTTTCCATTCAAAACAAGATTAAGCTTCTCAAGTTATTGCCATGGACCATCAAGGTTTGCCTTGAGATTCTCCACACAACTTGTCTCATTCATTCCTCTCAATTGAAATAGAGACTTCATCATTCCTTTCAAGTGTGTGAGGCCACTTACTACAAGAGAGAATCCCACTCACAATCATGCAATTCACAAGACAAAGGGATTATAAGAGAACCAAAAGACTCTCACTCTCTCAAAGAAGTTCAAGTGTACACATATCGAACCATAGGCTTGCCTTTCATGTAATTCGCCACTAATGTAGAGTTATCGAGCTCGGAATCACTAAGAAGTTGTGAGTTACGATGTTGGCTAGGGTTAAGGTGAGGATTGCATTTGGCTCAAGTGACTAAACCTCCCTAATTCTCCTTGTGATCATTTTAAAACACCACTTATATTCCTGAACAAAATTACTTCACCTTATTTCTCCCTCGCACAACCCAAGCTTTCCCTTCAAACTTGATCATTTGACATCCTTTTATCACATTTACTTGGTAGCACCAATTTATTTATTTCTTTCATTTTGCTCATTTCATTGTACATTTTGGAGCAATTTTCAATTCAAGCATTAGGTGATACCTTGCATTAAATCATAACTCCTTTTCTTCTCTGTCTTAGTACATACACACCCAAACTTAGGCATTTGCCTATTTTATCATTTAAATTCCCCCTCCCTCCAAACTTAGGATTTTAGCCTATGTTTCACTTTCAAGCCATTAGGGAGGATTGGTGCAAAATATTAGGTTCCAAAAAAGGTCACGGTATCACCAAGGTGCCAAAGAAAGGTCACAAGCTCAAAGGGGTTTACTAGGATCAATGTGAAGGAAAGTCAATTTGGGTGAAGTGGCTATTCAAAGAGGGCCTAAGGTCATATTCCAAGCTTGGTGACATCTAGGATTTTGCCTTGAATCATATTTGAGGCAAGTTCTAAAAGACACATGAACACAAAAACTAGGTATCGCCTTACCACACAAGGCATCACAACACAAGAATTATCACAATGAGTCTCAAAATCAATTGAAACAAATGACTTTTGACAAGCTATTTTGAGTTTTTATACACACCCATTTGTGAATTGATCAAGACAAACAAGGAGTGTGCAAGTCATAATAAGATAATGATTTACTCAAACTCATTTTCCCTCTTTCCTTCAATTTTCAAAAACTTTTTACCACGAAATTTTTTTGGTGGGCCCATTTCGAGACAAGCAACTCACGGACTCAAATTTAAATTAAAACTTGGCATTTTTCCTTAAGAAAAGTTTCCTCTCACTCTATCATAGGGAAACACCAACCTGATTTGACACAAAAATAAACAAAAGAAGAGAAAAGAAAGAAAAAATAAAAGAAAATATTTTGCTCCTTGGGAAAGAACTGTGGTATGAAAAAAACCCTTGGAGTTTATTAAATAATCTAATATTAACAAGGAGACTAAGAATTTAAGCAATTTAAGCACCCCCAAACATAAACAGAACATTGTCCTCAATGACACACAAGTTTAGAAGACGAGATTACTCTTTGGGGTATTGTGCGATGTGCAGATGGGCTGGGGAAAACTGCCCATCATTGGAACCAATGGATTAGCAGTTTGTTGCTAGTGATCTGCCTATTACAGTGCAACGGACGTGCGATATGCACATCGGCTGGGGCGAAATGCCCTAGCTGGCGCATGTTGAGCTGAAATTTCTGATGAGCTGCCAGTGTTCTGGTATGAAGTGGAAATCGTCATGCAATGTGCATAATGAATGATACAGACCACATGAAAATTGCATGTCATGCTCCCAAAACTTGTAAATATTTGCCAGTTTTCTACCTCCAATATACGGTCTATGGTGTGACGCACATAATATGATATGCGATAGTATGGCTCGGCGTACGTAGTCTCAACTATTAGAAGATGAATCTATTGTGAAGGGCGTTTACTCATGCTAAGTACACTTCACAAGGTGCATTTCTCCTGTTATGTTCTCAATGTGGCTTAATGCCCAATAAACATTCCAACTCCCTTAGATTGTTTCCAACCTACAAATAGCAAACAAAAATAATACACAAAATAACACCAAAAAAAAAATACGTAAAATAAAGGTAAATGTTTGGGTTGCCTCCCAAGAAGCGCTTGGTTTAACGTCACGACTTCATGATGGTACATCTCACTCATGGTTCTTCAAAGTAAATAACTTCTAAGAATGCAACCTCTTCCGGTATGCCCAAATACTTCTTGACTTGCTACCCATTGACTTTAAATGTTGAGTCATCTTCACCCTCCAACTCTATTGCTCCATTTTCAAAGACTTGAAACACCATGAAGGAGCCAGACCATTTTGACTTTAATTTCCCCGAAAAAAGTCAGAGTCTAGAGTTGAACAAAAGCACCTAATCTCTCGGAGAGAATTCTCGCTTGAGAATTTGTTGATCATGGTAATGTTTCATGTGGGATGTGTAGAGTGAGGCACTTTCATAAGCTCACATATGAAACTCATCTATCTCGTTAAGGTTCTCAACTCTCGCATGAGCAGCTTTTTCCCAGTCTAAGTTTAATTTTTTCAAAGCCTATATGGCTTTATGTTCTAGTTCCACCGGGAAATGACACGCTTTTCTGAAGACCATGTGGTAAGGAGACATTCCAATCAGAGTTTTGTAGGCTGTCCTATAGGCCCACAGTGCATCGCCTAACTTCTGGGCCCAATCTATTCTATTGACGTTTATCGATTTTGTAAGAATGGACTTGATTTCCCTGTTGGACACCTCAACTTGCCCGCTTGTTTATGGGTGGTAGGGGGTAGCAACTTTATTCTTGACTCCATACTTTTCAAGTAGGGCACTAAATAATTTATTGTAGAAGTGGGATCCCCTATCACTAATGATGGCATGGGGGTTGACAAATCGAGCGAATATATGCTTTTTGAGAAACGTTGTGATGCTCTTTCTCTTATTATTTGGCAATGCCACAACTTTTACCCACTTGAAAATATAGTTGACAACCACTAGAATGAAAGTATTCCCACACGAACTCACAAATGGACCCATAAAGTTGATGCCCCATATATCGAATAGCTTAACCTCAAGGATTGGCGTCAATAGGAGTTCATGGCGTCGAGACACCCCCCCTTCGTGTTGACATTTGTCACATTCCTTCACTAAATCATGAGCATCTTGAAAAAGTGTCGGCCAATAGAACCTACTTTGTAACACCTTTAAGGCTATTCGTATACCCCCTTGGTGACCACCAATGGGTGAAGAATGGAAAGCCTTAAGGATGGGTATCATCTCGATCTCGGGTATGCACCTCCGGATTATGACATCGGTGCAAACCCAAAAGAGGTAGGGTTCATCCCAGTAAAACTTCCAAACATCATGAGTGAATTTCTTTTTCTGATGTGATGTTAAACCATTCGATAACAAGTCACTTGCTAAGATGTTTGCAAAGTTAGGAAACCATGGTATAAGATCATGTGAGGCAGCCAAAATCATTTATCTCAAGTTCCCATATGGGTCTTCCCTCTTTTCTAATCTTGACAAATGATCCACTACTTGATTCTCACATCCCCTTCGATCTTTTACTTCAAAATCAAATTCATGGAGTAACAAGACCTAAAAAATTAGCCGGGGCTTGGCATCTTTCTTGGTCATTAAGTACCTGATCACTGCATGATCTGTATGCACGATGACCTTGGTACCCAAAAGGTATGCTCGAAACTTTTCAAAGGTAAAAACCACAACCAACAACTCTTGTTCCAGTATGGTGTAATTGTTTGGGCTGTATTCAGTGTTTTTCTTGCATAATAGATTGGGTGGAAGAGTTTCTCTTTTCGTTGACAAAGTACTGCCCCCAAAGCCATACCACTGGCGTCACACATGAGCTCGAACAGTTTTGACCAATCCGGTGCAATAATGCTAGGGGCAGATGTTAACTTCTCTTTCAATGTGAGAAAGGCTGTCATACAACTACTATCAAAGTTGAATTTGGCCTCTTTTTCAAGCACTTACACAAGGGGTATGCCACTTTTGAAAAATCCTTGATAAAGCTCCTATAGAACCCGACTTGACCCAAGAAACTCCGTATCCCTTTTACAGTCTTCGAAGGAAGTAGTTTGGAGATGACCTCGACTTTTGCTTGGTCAACTTCAAGCCCTTTTTGAGATATTTTGTGTCCCAACACGATCCCCTCTTTTACCATAAAATGACACTTCTCCCAGTTTAGCACCAAATTTGTTTCCTCAAATCATTTTAGTACCTCCTCTAAATGCTCTAAGCAATCATCAAACTCATTCCTTACAATCAAGAAGTCATCCATAAATATCTCCATGGTATCTTCAACCATGTCTGAAAAGATGGACATCATACATCTTTGAAATGTAGCTGGGGTATTGCACAATCCAAATGACATTCGTTTAAAAGCAAACGTCCCAGATGGACATGTGAAGGTTATTTTCTCCTGATCTTCTGGAGAATTAGAAATATGGTTGTACCCAGAATATCCATCAAGGAGATAGTAAAAACCACTGCCTGCCAACCTATCAAGAATCTGATCCATGAAAGGGAGAGAAAAGTGATACTTTTTGGTCCATGAGTTCAATTTCCGATAGTTCATACACACCCTCCATCCGGTCACGAGTCTTAAGTCTATCATCTCATTCTTTTCTTTAGGCACGACAGTAATCCCGCCCTGTTTAGGCACACATTGAACTGGGCTAACCCAAGTACTATCAGAGATTGGAAAGACGATCCTTGCATCTAACCATTTGATGATCTCTTTTTAACCACCTCTTGCATAGGCGAATTTAGCCTTCTTTGATATGCAATCGACAGTGTGCATTCTTCTTGAAGATTTATTTTGTGCGTGCATATACTTTGGGCTATGCCAATTATGTCGGCAATAATCCACCTAAGAGCCTGGGTGTGCCTCTTAAAAACCTTTATTAATGCTTCCACTTGCATTTCACTTAATTTGCTAGAGATGATCACTGGCAATGTCTCATTTGCGTCTAAGTAGGCATACTTCAAATGCAATGGAAAGGGCTTCAACTCAAATATTGGGGGTTCAACTATGGAAGGTTTGGAGGAGGGAGTTTGTTGGTTCTTCAAGTCAAGGTCAAGCTCCTTCAGGGTGTGGGAGTATGATCCCATTCCCACCAAAGCACAACATACTTCATCATACTCTTCCATTTTGTCACAATCATTGTTTAATAGAACGGCTTCCAATGCTTCATCCATAAACCCTTCTTTCACATGTAATTCAATGCTCTGTTCAATTTTGTTTATTGCAAATGCCATCTGGATGTCACTTGGCTGTTTCATGGACTGACACACATCAAAGATTGTCTCTTTCTTATTTACGGAGAATTTAAATTCCCCCAATTTTATTTTACTCAATGTACGCCTCATTTTTAGACTTGGCTTCCCTAAAACAATTGGTATTTCAAAGCTCCCACTGCAATCAAGTATAACAAAATCCATAGGGTAGACAAGCCAACCCACTTTCACCAAAATGTCATACCCAATTCCCATGGGACATTTCATCGACCGTACTGCCATGAGTAATTTCATTTGTGTAAGGATGGGTTGGCGAAGTTCCAACTTTCTAAAGGTAGTGAGAGACATCAAGTTCACACTCACATTTTCATCACATACCAATCTTGTTGATCGATGCACCCCACTTGCATCACAAAAGGTGAAAATACTGGGACTTACCTCATCAATAACAAATTTGCTCGATAATATTGCATACTTTGGAGAGACACGTGAACGACCCCATAATTTCTGATGTTTTTTGTAGTGAAAATATCCATCACAAACTTGGCATACTCGGGCATCTTATTGAAAGTATCACTTGATGGAATGTTGACGATGATTTTTCTTAACATGGATTGAAATTCTCCAGTTGATCATTTTATTTTCCTTGCGTTAATCATTAAGGGAAAGGAGGTAGGCACCTAGGAAAGGGTTTGCAAACCTTGGGCACCTTGTTCCGATGAATTAGAGCTTTGGATGAACTGTTACCCCAAGTTGTCACTCCCCGGCATGAGACCATGTGAGCAACATGGAATCTAACTATATAACCCAAGTTAGCAAAGCTGACTTTGAACCTTGCCAAAGAACAAGTCACCATACCCAACTATATAACCCTAGTTGGCAAAGTTGTCCTATGCCCCGCTAAGGCAAGGACACCATACATAAAGACGTGGATCCACTCTCATAAGCCTTGAAGGCATATATCAAATCATATCATAACCTACGCTGGCAACGTAGTTTCTGGGACTAAGGGTACTCTCACCCTGTCTAACTCGGTGCTAAATACTACTCCCAAAATATGCACATATAGCTCATAATTTTGTACGGCATACTCTCATGCCAAATCTTATTCATAAAGCATGAAAACACATCGGGTATCATGTAACTTTCATATCATAGTTCATAAAGCTTAGCATAAACATAATTCAAAATATGATTTTCTTTCTAAATTCATACTTGAAGAATTAGGCATGCAATTTCATAAATACATAAAGGCCATGATATCTAATCATGCCAAGTTTCTCTTGAAAATATGCAATTTCATAGTTTCATGCTAGAAATCAACTTTCATGCTTGGGCTTTTAAAACCAATAAGAGAATCATAATCAAATCATGAATAATCAATAGGAAACCATGAATTTAAACATAGAAACTGATTTCACAAACTTTCCCCAAATTTAGATCAAAACCCTAATTTCATAAGTTCATAATTCAACATAAAGATTGGAGATTTTTGGAACAAGGGCGAGAGGAACCCATTGTTGAAGGCCCACATACCTTAGAAGAAGATAACCCACTTCAATGGAAAATACTTAGGAGGCTTGACTTGGAGCTTGGAGACTTGAAGCTTGAGAGGAACTTTACCCTTTTGGGTGAAGAATGAGGAACTTAAGAGAGACTTAGGATAATATGGGTGAAAACCCTACTAGAAATAGTCAAAATGACTTCACTTAGTAGTAAAAAGAGTGGGGAATGACTAAAATACCCCTGGGACTTAAATAAGAAAAGCTGGGAAATGGTCGGTCTCAGGGACCACCGGTTGGTCGACGGTCTATCGTCCAAGAGGACTGACCGTCAAAGGGGTCCGTAGTTTGACTGGAGGAGTCTGGAAGATTCTGGATCTCAGGTACTACGGGTGAAACGATGACCCGTCGTCAAGAAGGATGGGCCATCCTATAACCCGTTATCTCTTCGACCTGAAGGGGAGGCTTCTGAACTTTGAACGATGAGTCTCAGCCTAGGGTGGGATGACAGTCCATCGTCCAGAAGGACGGACCGTGCTTCGACTCGTCTTCTCTGGAAATCTTTTCTGGGGTTTCTAAAACTTGGACAACGAGTTCACAGGACGAATCGTGGTTCAAAAACCACAAACCGTCAACTGACTCGTCGTCTCTGGGAACTTGAAATTTTTCTGCGATTTTAACTTAGACAGCTGAATAGGTTTCTGGGGTGTTACAATATCTCTCATTTGGAATCATTCGTCCTTGAATGAGGACTAAACAAGGAAAAACTGAGGAGAAAACAGCCCAACCAAATATCAAAACATGGAAATCAAGGAAACATCATGAAAACTGAACTTCTCAACTTTAAAACATGATAAACTAACTTCGTAAAACATGGATGCATGCTAGAATCATAAGAGGAACTGATGGAATAGAATCAGAGGGACATACTAAGGAGGAAACTAGTACCTCAAGCTGGAACTAAATAGAAAGGAAAGAGATGAGGATATTTGGCCTTCATGGCCTCTTCCGCTTCCTAAGTAGCACTCTCAACAAGTTGATTCCTCCAAAGGACTTTCACTGAAGAAACTTCTTTATTTCTCAACCTCCGAACCTGACGATCAAGGATCTCCACAGGAACCTCCTCATAAGTGAGACTATCCTTCACACCCACATCTTTCAAAGGAACAATCAAGGTTGGATCACCAACACACTTCTTCAACAACGAAACATGGAAAACTGGATGAACCGCTTCCAACTCCGATGGCAAATCCAACTCATTAGCGACCTTACCAACCTTCCTTCAAATTTGATAAGGACCTACAAAACAGGGACTAAGCTTTTCTTTCTTGCCAAATATCATCACACCCTTCATGGGTGACACCTTAAGAAAAACCCAATCATCAACCTCAAATTCCAACTCCCTTCTCCTCACATCCGCATAAGATTTTTGTCGACTCTGAACGGTCTTCAACCTTTCCCGAATAAGCTAAAATTTTGCCATAGTCTCATGAAATGAATCCGGTCCAATCAAGGCTGCCTCACCAACCTCGAACCAACCAATAGGAGATCTGCACCTCCGGCCATAAAGTGCCTCATATGGAGCCATTTGAATGATAGAGTGGAAGCTGTTGTTGTATGCAAACTCGATAAGAGGTAAGTGATCATCCCAATTACCTTTGAAATCAATAACACAAGCCCTCAACATATCCTCCAAGTCTGAATAGTACGCTCGGCCTGGCCATCTGTCTGAGGGTGAAAAGTTGTGCTAAGCTTCTCCTTAGTACCAAGACCTTTCTAAAATGACTTCCAAAACTGAGATGTAAACTGAAGACCTCTATCCAAAATGATAGACAAGGGAACACCATGCAATTAGACTATCTCCCGAATGTAGAGTCTAGCATAATCATCCGCTGTATCCATAGTCTTAACAGCCAAGAAATGGGATGACTTGGTCATCCGGTCAACGATCACCCAAATGGACTAATGTTGCCTTCGAGTACGAGGCAACCCAGTAATGAAGTCCATATTGATTGCTTCCCATATCCAAGTGGGAAGGTCAATATTTTGAAGCATACCACATGGCCTTTGATGTTCCACCTTTACCTGTTGACAGTTGGGACACTTAGCCACAAACGCGGCTATGTCCTTCTTCATACCATTCCACCAAAAGACTTCCCGTAGATCACGATACATTTTAGTGGCACCCGAATGAATGGAATATCTAGAACTATGGGCCTCAGACAAAATCTACTGTCTCAACCATCAATATCTGGCATACATAAGCGACCCTGATAACGAAGCACACCATCTCCCACCGGGAGAAAACCTCAACCATTTGCTGACGAACTGCACCCTTAAGCTAAAGTAGAACGGGATCTTGGTCTTGCTTTGCTTTCACCCTGGCCACCAAGGATGATTCAGCACCATTGGTCACAATCACACCACCTTCGGTCGAGTCCATAAGGCAAACTCCCAACCGAGCAAGCCTATGAACTTCTTTAACCAATTCCTTCTTTCCATCTTCAATAGAAGCTACACTCCCCATGGAAAATCTACTCAAAGCATCCGCCATAACATTGGCCTTACCCGGATGGTAAAGCACACTCATATCATAATTCTTAAGAAGCTTAAGCCATCTTCTTTGTCGTAAATTCAATTTCCTTTGAGTGAATATATACTGAAGACTCTTATGATCGGTGAATACATCCATATGCACCCCATACAAATAATGCCTCCAAATCTTCAAAGCAAAGACCACGACTGCCAACTCAAGATCATAAGTAGGATAGTTCTTCTCATGAGTCTTAAGCTATCTAAAAGCATAAGTAATCGCCTTACCACCCTGCATCAAGACACAACCAAAACCAATCCTAGAAACATCACAATACACAACAAAATCATCTAAGCCCTCGGGTAGATCTAACACTGGAGCGGTGGTTAATCTAGTCTTCAATTCCTGAAAGTTCTTCTCACACGAGTCGGACCACTAAAATTTTACCTTCTTCTGAGTCAATTGGGTCAAAGGGGTAGCATTGGAAGAAAAGCCTTCCACAAACCTCCTGTAGTAACCAACCAAACCCAAAAAGCTCCTAATATCAAATGGAGAAGTAGGTCTAGGCCAGATCTTTACTGCCTCTATCTTTTGAGAATCAACCCGAATACCATCTTTAGTCACAATATGGCCCAGAAAAGCAACAGACTGCATCCAAAACTCACACTTGCTAAACTTAGCAAACAACTATCTATCCTTGAGAGTTTGCAACATAACCCTCAAGTGATTCGCATTCTCATCCTCACTCCGAGAGTAAATGAGGATATCATCAATGAATACAATCACAAACATATCCAAATACTGTCTGAATACACGGTTCATCAAATCCATAAAGGCTGCAGGAACATTGATTAGATCAAAAGACATCACTACAAATTCATAGTGACCATAACTAGTTCTGAAGGCTGTCTTCAGAATATCACACTCTTTAACACGAAGCTAATGATACCCGAGCCTAAGGTCAATTTTGGAGAAGAAACTAGCACCCTGAAGCTGATCAAACAAATGATCAATCCTAGGAATGGGATACTTATTCTTGATTTTGACCTTGTTCAACTGAAGGTAGTCAATGCACATTCTAAGAGAGCCATCTTTCTTTCGAACAAACAAAACAGGGGCACCCCATGGAGAAATGCTAGGTCTGATGAAACCTTTATCAAGAAGATCCTTGAACTGATCCTTCAACTCCTTAAGTTTCATGGGAGCCATTCTATAGGGAGGAATAGAGATGGGATTCGTATCCGGAAGAAGATCTATCCCAAAGTCTATATCTCGCTCGGGAGGGACTATGGGCAAATCTTCGAGAAACATTTCTGGAAACTCATTCACAACAGGAATAGACTGAAGGGATGGAGTTTCGGACTCCGTGTCCATAACCTGCACTATGTGATAAACATACCCCTTTGAAATCATCTTCCAAGCCTTAAGATAAGATATGAAATGACCTTTCGAGGAAAGGGGACTACCTTGCCATTCTACAACGGGTTCATTAGGAAACTTGAAATTGACAACTCGAGTACGACAATCAACAGAAGCATAACATGCATAAAACCAGTCCATACCAAGAATGACATCAAAATCAGTCATCTCCAACTCTACTAGATCCGCTGAAGTGACTCTATGAAGGACTGAGATAGGGCAATCTCGATAGATTCTTTTGGCTAAGACTGATTCACCAATCGGAGTAGAAACACAAAATTATTCTAAAAGAAATTTAGGACATACTTCGAATTTGTATGCTATATAAGGGGTCACAAAAGATAAGGAGGCACCAGGATCCAACAAGGCATACACATCAAGAGAGAAGACTTTCAACATATCGGTAACCACATCTAGAGAACTCTCCTGATCCTGATAGGAGGACATAACATAAAGACGGTTCTGGCGTTGACCACCAAAGCTAGAAGTTGTGCCGTGCCCTACTAGGCTGGTCTACCTCCTGAAGCTGCTGGGGCAGACTTAGTCCTACCACCTCCCTGCCCCTTCCTAGCTGATGGGCAATCCCTGATGCGATGTCCAACTTTACCACAACTGAAGCAACCACCTGAACTGGCCAAACACTCACCAACATGATTCTTCCCACACTTAACACAAGCTGGGTAGGAAGGTCCCTTGGTGACACTACCCTGAGACTAGGAATAGGAACCAGATCCTCTACCACCCTGATCATGATGAGGCTTCTGAGCCTGGGTAGAAGCACTAGTAGAAGAATGAACAGACCCTGGTGACTTTTTCTGGAAATTAGAGCGATGTCCACCTCTGGACCTGCGATGACCAAAACCTGATCCCTCGGATCTAACCCTCTTGTTCTCCCTTGCCATCTCTCTAAGCTTGTCACCCTCAATCTGATGGGCATGAGTCATGAGTCGAGAAATGTTCATATCACTCAACAACAAAGCAAACCTACACTCTTACTTCACCACGTCAGAAACCTCATATATAAACTTGCTCATTTGATCATGCGGGACTACTACCATGGAGGGAGCATATCTAAAAACTCAGTGAACTTCAAACTATAGTCTTGCACCGACATCAAACCCTGTCTCAAGTTCACAAATTCCTCCACTTTTGCTTACCTCAACTCACGGGGAAATAACCTATCAAGGAAGGCCCTCTCAAAACACTCCCAAGTCATGGGTCCCTCACCCTAGTCTCCTTCCATTGAGTGAACCAAATATGAGCTACATCCTTGAGTTGATAGGATGCAAGCTCAACACAATCAACCCCCACTACTTGCATAACCTCAAAGATCTTCTTCACTTTGTCAATAAAGTTGAGCGGTTCCTCACTCACTTTTGAACCCCAAAATTCAAGTGGGTTCATCCGGACAAAGTCACGAACCCGAGGCGCCACCCCACCTTGAGGATGGATGGGGGTAGGAGCCTGCTGATTGGCCTGAGTGGCTGAATTTTGGGCTAGCAAATGAATAGCATTCCTGAACTCATCATTCATGATATCGATAATCGAAACTTGAGGAGCAGCATTCCGAGCAGCTCGGGGAGGCATAGCACATCGAGGAGGCATAATCTGAAACGTACAAGATAAGGATTAGAGGAACATAAGAGTTAAGATCTATCACACAACATGATCATGAAAGAAGTGAAGTTTTTCTAAGACATCTCATAGCTTCCCTCTCATATGTGTGGCGGGCTTCACACACATGAAAAAGACTCTACTCGATATGGCTTTCAGATATCCTAGGACTCTTGAACCTGAGGCTCTAATACCAAGTTTATCACACCCCGAGGTTACCCCCTGGATGTAATACGGGACTCGAGACCACGAGGATCCTAAGCTAACCCTTAGTCATAGCATTCTCAAGAAACATAAGGCAAAGCATAGCGGAAGCATCATAAGGAAATCCAAAATGGGAAGTATAATCATAGATAGAGTACTAAATAGGGAATACAACCCAAAGATCATCCGATAACATCTATGTCTGAAAATCCTCTAAAACTAGCATAATGAGTTGATGGAACAATACCCCAACTAACTCGACAATCTGAAAAGAAAAGGGAAAATAAGAGCTAGAGTAAAGTCTAGTCCTCGAACCATGAGGACTCACCAAAGCTGACTGAGAGTGACCGGGAATCCTAGCCATGTATCTGTGAAGGAATACTTGAATTTGCATCATCAAAGGATGCAACGCAATATGCGTTAGTACTATGGAATGTACTAAGTATGCGGGCAATGCATGAACATGAAGAATACATGCTAAGTATACTTTAACAATTAAAATCATGCTTAAAAATGTACTTGGACATAATCCATACGTAATAGGGTATCATGAGAAAATATCATAATGAAAAGCTAAATTATGAGGCAAGAGCCAATTTCAAAATAGGAGCTCTCATAAGAGAGTTCATAAAGCTTGGAAAACTTGAAAACATACATAAGGGAGTTTCTTATAACCAACATGAGACCATGTGAGCTACATAGAATCTAACTATATAACCCTAGTTAGCAAATATGACTTTGAACCTTGCCAAAGAATAAGTCACCATACCCAACTATATAACCCTAGTTGGCAAAGCTGTCCTATGCTCCGCTAAGGAAAGGACACCATACATAAAGACGTGGATCCACTCTCATAAGCCTTGAAGGCACATATCAGATCATATCATAACCTACGCTGGCAACATAGTTTCTGGGACTAAGGGTACTCTCACCCCATCCAACTCAGTGATAAATACTACTCCCAAAATATGCACATATAGCTCACAATTTTGTACGGCATACTCTCATGCCAAATCTTATTCATAAAGCATGAAAATACATCGGGTATCATGCAACTTTCATATTATAGTTCATAAAGCTTAGCATAGCCATAATTCAAAACATGCTTTTCTTTCTAAATTTATACTTGAAGTATTAGGCATGCAATTTTATAAATATATAAAGGCCATGATATCTAATCATGCCAAGTTTCTCTTGAAAATATGCAATTTCATAGTTTCATGCTAGAAATCAACTTTCATGCTTGGGCTTTTAAAACCAATAAGAGAATCACAATCAAATCATGAATAATCAATAGGAAACCATGAAATTAAACATAGAAACTGATTTCATAAACTTTCCCCAAATTTAGATCAAAACCCTAATTTCATAAGTTCATAATTCAACATAAGGATTGGGGATTTTGGGCACAAGGGTGAGAGGAACCTATTGTTGAAGACCCATATACCTTAGAAGAAGATAACCCACTTCAATGGAAAAGACTTAGGAGGCTTGACTTGGAGCTGGAGACTTGAAGCTTGAGAGGAACTTTTCCCTTTTGGGTGAAGAATGAGGAACTTAAGAGAGACTTAGGATAATATGGGTGAAAACCCTACTAGAAATAGTCAAAATGATTTTACTTAGTAGTTAAAAGGGTAGGGAATGACTAAAATACCCCTGGGAATTAAATAAGAAAAGATGGGAAATGGTCGGTCTTAGGGACCACGAGTTGGTCGACGGTCCATCGTCCAATAGGACTGACCATCAAAGGGGTCCGTAGTTTAACTGGAGGAGTCTGGAAGCTTCTGGATCTCAGGGACTATGGGTGAAATGATGACCCGTCATCCAGAAGGATGGGCTGTCCTGTAACCCATTATCTCTGGGACCTGAAGGGGAGGCTTCTGAACTTTGAACGATGAGTCTCAGTCTAGGGTGGGATGACGGTACGTCATCCAGAAGGATGGACCGTGCTTCGACTCGTCTTCTCTGGGACTCTTTTTTGGGGTTTCTAAGACCTGGACGACGAGTGCATAGGACAAACCGTGGTTCCAAACCATGAACCGTCAACTGACTCGTCGTCTCTGGGAACTTGAAATTTTTATGTGATTTTAACTTAGACAGCTGAATAGGTTTATGGGGTGTTACAATCCTCTTATTTCTAGGCGTGTTCATACTTGGTTCTGTGATCTCTACGGTGTCGGTTTGGACTCTTATCTCATCAGCTCCCTCATATCTCTTCATTTGCTTAGATTCAAATTGAGAGGTGAGACATAGTATTCTATCTTTGAGCCATTTGATGGCGATTGAGTGTGAGTGTACAGTTTGAGTCAGACTCCCAAGTTTGTATCTCAACTCTCGGATGGCTTCATTCGTAGACTGCACCTTCTCTAACACTCTCACAAGCATGTTTTTTACTCTAGAACCATCATTCTTTACGTTCCAACCTTGAGAAGACATATATAACATAAGGCTCACATACATGTGACATATCTATATGTCAAAGCTTATTCATAAATGTGTTCATAATCTGGAACTTCATACTACTCACAAACCTTAGTTTAGAAAATAAGTCATGAGCATTGATGGTACATCGGGTATCTTGTCTTGCATAATAATTCATAACTTGAAAACTTGCATAACTCTAGTTCAATTTCATAATAACATATATTTTCATAGAACATAGGAACTAGGCATGCACTTGCTTGAAATTCATGAAAACATGCTATCAAATACCCAATTTACTTAAATCAATTCATGCATGTATAATTTGTCATAATTAGCCTTCAATTCATGAAATAGGAGTTCACATGTAAAAACCCATGAAAAATCATGTAATTTAATGGTAATTTCATAATAAAATCATGAGAAGACAATTTATAGCAAAACCCATAACAATTGGGTAAGAACCCTAATTTGAAAGTTCATGAAATCAAAATAGAAATTAGGGGTTTTGGACACAAAGGTGAAAGGAACTCATTGTTGAATACCCACATACCTTGATTGAAGCTAACCCAACTAAAATTGAAAAGACAAGGAGGCTTGAACTTGGAGCTTGAGACTTGGAGTTTGAAGGAGTTCTTTTCCTAATTTGGTAGATGAATGAGGAAATGAGGAGGGGCTTAGGCTAATAGGTTTAGAAATTATGCTAAGAATGGCCAAAATGACCTCACTTAGGAGTTTAAAGGTTGGGTAATTATAGAAATACCCCTGGGATTTAATTAGAGAAAAACTGTTAAAAACCTCAGCTTCAGGTTCCACGGGTCCCTTCCATGAGCCGTAGAAGGAACCACGGTTTGCAGACTAGACTCGTGGTTCCTGAGCCCAAAATTCAAGTTGTAGATGAGCTCCTACAACTCAACAGGATGACCCGTAGAAACTTCTATGAGTCGTGGAACCCACTCATGGTTCCGGGGAACTTGACCACTCTCTGTCTGATTTCCACGGGTTCGTTCCATGACTCGTGGAAATTTCCACGAACCGTGAAACTGGCTTGTGGTTCTTAGACCTGAGGGTGGCCTGCAGGACTGAAATCACAAGTCCTTTCCATGACTCATGGAACTACCCACTGCTCGTGGACTTGACCCGTGATCCCTAGAAGTTCAAAATTTTCAGCAAGTTTCTGAGATTAGAAGCTGGATCGAATTCTGGGGTGTTATAATATCTCCCCCTTGGGATCATTTGTCCTCGAATAAAGACTAAGTAAGGAAACTTGGAGAGAAAATAGCCCAACCATACAATAACACATGAAAACCAAGGAACTACATGAAAACTGAACTTTTCAACTTAAAACATGATAAAACTAACTTCAGAAAACATGAATACATGCTAGGATCATGAGAGGAACCAATGGAATAGAATCGGAGGGACATATTAAGGAGGAAACTATTACCTCAAGCTGAAACTGAATTGAGAGGAAAGAGATGAGGATACTTGGATTTCATGGCTGCTTCTTCTTCCCAAGTAGCTCCCTCAACAAGCTGATTCCTCCAAAGGACCTTCACTGAAGCGACTTCCTTATTTCTCAACCTCTGAATCTGATGATCAAGAATCTCTATGGGAACTTCCTCATAAGTAAGGTTATCCTTCACACTCACATCCTCCAAAGGAAAAATCAAGGTCGGATCACCAACACACTTCTTCAACATAGAGACATGGAAAATTGGATGAACCGCTTCTAAATCTGTTGGCAAATCCAACTCATAAGCAACACTACTAACTCTCCTCAAAATCCAATAAGGACCTACATAGAGGGTACTAAGCTTCCCTTTCTTTCCAAACCTCATCACACCCTTCATGGGTGACACCTTAAGAATTACCAAATCATCAACCTCAAATTCCAACTCTCTTCTTCTCATATCTGCATATGATTTCTATCGGCTCTGAGCGGTCTTCAATCTTTCCCTAATAAGTTGAACCTTCTCCATAGTCTCATGAACCAAATCTGGACCAATCAAAGCTGCCTCACGTACCTCAAACCAACCAATAGGAGACCTACACCTCTACCCATAAAGTGCCTCATAGGGAGCCATCTGGATGCTAGAATGAAAGTTGTTATTGTAGGCAAACTCGATAAGAGGTAAGTGATCATCCCAATTACCTTTGAAATCAATCACACAAGCTCTCAAAATATCCTCCAAAGTGTGAATAGTATGCTCTGTCTGGCTATCCGTTTGAGGGTGAAAAGTTGTGCTAATCTTCACTTGGGTACCAAGACCTTTCTGAAATGACTTCCAAAACCTGAATGTAAATTGAGTACCCTTATCTGAAATGATAGACAATGGAACACCATGTAATTTGACTATCTCCCAAATATAGAGTCTGGCATAATAATCCGCTGAATCCGTAGTCTTAACACCCAAAAAGTGGGATGACTTAGTCATCCGATCGATAATAACACGAATCGAATCTTGTTGCCTTCGAGTACGAGGCAAACCAGCAATGAAATCCATATTGATCATTTCCCACTTTCAAGTAGGAAGATCAATATCCTGAATCATACCACCCGGTCACTGGTGCTTTACCTTCACTTGTTGACAGTTGGGACACTTAGCCACAAAACCTGTTATGTCCCTCTTCATGACATTCCACCAATAGACTTCCCATAGGTCACGGTACATCTTGGTGGCATCGGGGTGAATGGAATATCTGGAGCTATGAGCCTCTGTCAAAATCCCCGGTCTCAGCCCATCTATGTCAGGAATTCACAATCGACCCTAGTATTGAAGCACACTATCTCCCCCTTGGGAGAAAACCTCCACCCTTTATTGGTGGACTACAACCTTCAACTAGTGTAAAATAGGATCATTGTCTTGCTTTTCTTTCACTTCTGCTACCAAGGATGATTCGGACCCATTCTAAACAATAACACCACCTTCTGTCGAGTCCATAAGGTGAACTCCTAGTCGATCCAATCGATGAACATCCCTGGACAATTCCTTCTTTTCTTCTTCAACTGAAGACACACTACCCATGGACATTCTACTAAGTGCATCCACCACAACATTGGCCTTACCCGAATGGTAAAGCACACTCATATCATAATCCTTAAGAAGCTCAAGCCATCTCATTTTGACAAAGATTCAATTCCTTCTGAGTGAACACATACTAAAGACTCTTATGATTGGTGAATACATCCACATGGACACTATACAAGTAGTGTCTCCAAATCTTCAAAGCAAAAACCATGGCCGCTAACACAAGATCATGAGTATGGTAGTTCTTCTCATGAATCTTAAGTTGTCTCAAGGAATAAGCAATCACCTTACCACGCTGCATCAACACATCACAATATATAACAAAGTCATCTAGGCCCTTGGGTAGAGCCAACACTGGAGCTGTGGTCAATCTAGTCTTCAATTCCTGAAAGTTCTTCTCACTTAAATCAGGCCACTGAAATTTTACCTTCTTCTGAGTCAATCGAGTCAAAGGGGCAGCAATAGAAGAAAATCCCTCCACAAATCTTTTGTAGTAACCAGCCAAACCCAAAAAGCTCCTAATATCAGATGGGGAAATGGGCCTAGGCCAGTTCTTTAGTGCCTCAATCTTTTGAGAATCAACTTGGATACCATCTCTAGTCACAATATGACTCAGAAAAGCAACAGACTGCATCCGAAACTCATACTTGCTGAACTTAGCAAATAACTGTTGATCCTTGAGAGTTTGCAACACAACTCTCAAATGGCATGCATGCTCCTCCTTACTCCAATAATAGATAAGAATATCATCAATGAAAATAATAACAAATATATATAGATATTGTTTGAACACACGGTTTATCAAATCCATAAAAGCTGCAGGAGCATTCATTAGACCGAAAGACATAACCACAAATTCATAATGACCATACCGAGTTCTAAAGGCTGTTTTTAGAATGTCACACTCTCAAACACGAAGTTGATGATACTCGGATCTAAGGTCTATCTTGGAGAAGAAACTAGCACCCTGAAGCTGATCAAACAAATGATCAATCCTAAGAATGGGATACTTATTCTTGATTGTGACCTTTTTTATCTGACGGTAGTCAATGCATATTCTAAGAGAGCCATCTTTCTTTCGAACAAACAAAACTAGGGCACCCCATGGAGAAATGCTAGGTCTGATGAAACCTTTATCAAGAAGATCCTTCAACTGATCCTTCAACTCCTTAAGTTCCGCGGGAGCCATTTTATAGGAAGGAATAGAGATTGGATTCGTATCCGATAGAAGATCTATCCCAAAGTCTATCTCTCGCTCAGGAGGGACTCTAGGCAAATCTTCGGGAAACACTTCTGGGAACTTATTCACAACATGAACAGACTGAAAGGATGGGGTTTCGGACTCCGTGTCCATAATCTAAACTATATGATAAACATAACCCTTAGAAATCATCTTCTTATCCTTAAGGTAAGATATGAAACAACCTTTCGAGGATGGGGGACTACCTTGCCACTCTAAGACATGTTCATTTCGAAACTTGAAACTGACAACTCGAGTACGACAATCAACCAAGGCATAAAAAGCATACAACCAATCCATACCAAGAATAACATCAAAATCGGTCATCTCCAACTCTACTAGATCCATTGAAATGACTCTATGAAGGACTGAGATAGAGAAATTTCGATAGATTCTTTTGTCTAGGACTGACTCACCAACAGGAGTAGAAACACAAAAGGGTTCTAGAAGCTGATCCGGACAAATCTCAAACTTAAAAGCAACATACAGGGTCACAAAATATAAGGAGGCACCGGGGTCTAATAAAGCATACACATCAAGACAAAAGAATTTCAACATACCAGTAATAATGTCCAGTGAACTCTCCTGGTCCTGGCGAGAGGACATGGCATAAAGGCAGTTCTGGCGCTGACCACCAGAACTAGAAGCAGTGCCCTACTGGGCCGGTCGACCTCCTGGGGATGCTGGAGCAGACTGAGTCCTACTACCTTCTTGCCCCATTTTAGATGAAAGGCAATCCCTAATCATGTGTCCAGCCTGTCCACACCCAAAGCATGCACCTGTGCCAAAATGACACTCTTTCGGGTGATTCTTCCCATACTTGTTGCAAATAGGGTAGGAAAATCCCTTTGCAACACTCCCTTGAGACTGCGAATAGGAACTAGATCCTCTACTAGTCTAATCATGATGAGGCCTAGGGGCCTGGGTAGGATCACTAGCAGAAGAATGAATGGGTCCTGATGATTTCTTCTGGAACAAGGAGCGATGTCCACCTCCGGACCTCTGATGGCCAAAACCTGAACCCTTGAATCTAACCCTCTTTTTCTCCCTTGACACCTCTCTCAACTTGTCTCTCTCGATCTGTTGGGCATGAGTCATAATTCGAGACATATTCATGTCACCCAAAAGAATCGCGTACCTACACTCCTTCTTCACTAAATTCGATACACCATAAACAAACTTACTCATCGCATCCCATGGGTTAGCCACCATGGAAGGAGCATACCTAGAAAATTGGGTAAACTTCAACCCGTACTCTTGAACCATCATGGAACCTTGCCTCAAATTCACAAACTCTTTGACTTTAGCTTGTCTCAACTCTCTCGGGAAAAATAGGTCAAGAAAAGCCCTCCCAAATCATTCCCAAGTCTTAGGGACCACATCCCTAGCCCTAGCATCTTTCCATTGAGTGAACCAAATATGAGCCACGTCCTTGAGTTGATAGGAAGCTAGCTCGATACAATCAACACCATCCACTTGCATCACACCAAAGATCTTTTTTATCTCAACCAAGAAATTTTGTGTATCCTCACAAACTTTTGAACCCCAGAAGTCAGGTGGGTTCATGCGAATGAAATGTCAAACTCGGGCTGCTATTCCTCCTTGAGAGTGGATAGGGATAGGAGCCTGCTGATTGGCCTGAGTGTCCATAGTCTGAGCTAGCATATGGATGGCATTTCTGAACTCCACATTTATGACCTTAGGGTCTAAAATCGGAGGATCAACATTTTGGGTAGCTCGGTGAGGCATAGCACGATGAGGAGGCATAATCTGAAAAGCATAAAGAACAGATTAGAGGGTTAATAGAGTTAAACTCTATCGAATAATATTGATCAAGAAAGAAGTGAAGTTTTTCCTAAGACACTTCATAGCTTCTCTCTCATAAGCATGGCGCACTTCACATACATGAAAGAGACTCTACTCGATGCAGCTTTCAGACACCCTAGGACTCTTGAACCTGAGGCTGTGATACCAAGTTTGTCACGCTCCGAGGCTACCCCTAGACGTAACATGGGACCCGGGACCACAAGTGTCCCAAGCTAACCTTTGGCCATAGCATACTCAGTCATTCATAAGAAAACATAGTGGAAGCATAAGTAGAAATGAGGCAACCCAATCCATAAATGATAAGTCAAGACGAAACATAGTTTGAAAGAGAAACTCGAATACTATCTATGTCTAAAAAACCTCTACACATAACATAAGAAGTTGCTAGGACAAGACCTTAGCTAACTCAAAGTACGAAAGTAAGCAGCCATAAACTAACTAGGATCATAAGTAGCCCTCAAACTATGAGAACTCACCAACACTGATTTGAAACGGCCTGCTGTCTCTAGCCATATGCCTGGGGGAGGGAACTTGAATCTGCATCATCAAGAGAATGCAACAAAAAATATGCGTTAGTACTATAGGATGTACCAAGTATGTGAGATATGCATGATCATCATAAAAACATACTTAAAACCTGTTTAAAATGAGCTCGTTCGTATAAAGAGATAGCATAAGTAAACATCAAGTTATAAGACATAAAACATAAAGTAAAGTCAAGATTCAAAGTAGAGTATCATATAACTTTATAGCTTGAAAATAATCATGTGGGAATTTCTCTTAACCGACATAAACCATGATGAGCTACATGAAGTCCAGTTTCATGCACCCACACTGAAAAAGGTTGTCCTAACCGGCCAAGGTTAGAACCATGTCATAAGGATCCTTTCATAAGTCACGTAGGGAAACCTATGGTGGCAACGTAGTTTTGGACTTGGGTTAGCTAGAACCCTCATTGCTCGGTGCTAAATACTTCTCCCAAAACATATATAACATAAGGCTCACATACATGTGACATATCTATATGTAAAATCTTGTTCATAAACGTGTTCATAACCAGGATCTTCATACTACTCACGAACCTTAGTTTAAGAAATAATTCATGAGCATTAATGGTACATCGGGTGTCTTGTCTTGCATAATAATTCATAAATTGAAAAATTGCATGACTCTAGTTCAATTTCATAATAACATATATTTTCATAGAACATAGGAACTAGGCATGCACTTGCTTGAAATTCATGAAAATATGCTAATCAAATACCCAATTTACTTAAATCAATTCATACATGTAGAATATGCCATAATTAGCCTTCAATTCATGAAATAGGAGTTCACATGTAAAAACCAATGCAAAATCATACAATTTAATAGTAATTTCATAGTAAAATCACAAGAAGACAATTTATAGCAAAACCCATAAGAATTGGGTAAGAACCCTAATTTGATAGTTCATGAAATCAAAATAGAAATTAGGGGTTTTGGTCACAAGGGTGAAAGGAACCCATTGTTGAATACCCACATACCTTGATTGAAGCTAACCCAACTGAAATTGAAAAGACAAGGAGGCTTGAACTTGGAGCTTGAGAGTTAGAGCTTGAAGGAGTTCTTTTCCCAATTTGGTAGATGAATGAGGAAATAAGGAGGGGCTTAGGCTAATAGGTTTAGAAATCATGCTAAGAATGGCCAAACGACCTTACTTAGGAGTTTAAAGGGTAGGTAATTATAGAAATACCCCTGGGATTTAATTAGAGAAAAACTGTTAAAAACCTCAGCTTCAGGTTCCACGTGTCCCTTCCACGAGCCGTAGAAGGAACCATGATTCTTGGACTAGACTCGTGGTTCCTGAGCCCAAAATTCAAGCTTCAGATGAGTTCCTACAACTCAACAGGATGACCCACTAAAACTTCTTCGAGTCATGGAACCCACTTGTGGTTCCTTGGAACTTGACCACTCTCTGTCTGATTTCCACGGGTTGGTTCCACGACTCGTGGAAATTTCCACGAACTGGGAAACTGACTCATGGTTCTCATACCTGAGGTTGGCCTATAGTACTGAAATCATGAGTCCTTTCCACAACTCGTAGAACCACCCACGGCTCATGAACTTGACCCGTGATCCCTGGAAGTTCAAAATTTTCAGCAAGTTTCTAAGTTTAGAAGCTGGATCAAATTCTGGGGTGTTACAATATCCTTGTTTTCTACTTGTGACCATGAGTACCTTCATTTTCATTAATAAAGGCAATAAGTACCTCTAAATTTTATCAAAACATGGCAATAATTCATGAATAAAGGCTCAATTTGTACAATAATAGAGGAATCTCAAGGTAGAAGATAAGAAATATCAAGTACACTCACTATCTTCCTTGGGAAACTCTCTCTATGGAAAAATACTCAAAATTAGGTCCAAAACTATCAGGTAAAATGCCCAAATCGAGTTGTAGAAGTTTCCCAAAATGGCACTTAAAATGGACAAAAATTCCCCTCGGGCGTGGTGCTACGCGACATGCAGTGCAACGTTCGGTCGCACTATGTATTGTGCACATCACACGCCTTCACTCTAGTCGACCAGTGACTTCAGTTGATTTCATGCATCATGTGAAGGGAGGTGCGGACCACACCAACAATTGTGTATGTCGCACGGCAACCGTATCTCTCGATATATACTTCCTCTCTTTTGATCACCTTCACACTTCTACTCTTTTTGAGATCTTTTCAGTCCATATCCTTGTTTTCTACTTGTGACCATAAGTACCTATATTTGCATCAATAAAGGCAATAAGTACGTCTAAATCTTATCAAAACATGTCAATAATTCATGAATAAAGGCTCAATAAGTTGGTAGATTACCAACTTATCAGTACACTATTGTTTTTGTATACTGATATTGCACTTGCTCTTCTTTTGTTGAGTAAAAGGCATATTCTGGTGTCTTCTGCGTGACCTCAATTGTGATACAGACGCTTCCCGAATCCAAGAGTGAGCTGCGTCTTCCGGTTTACCATGGGTTCATCTATCTTCTTTCTAGTCCATTGTTCGGACTAGGAATCTCTTTTGTTTTGGGGTTGCATCCTTGTGTTCTAGACTTATTAGAAGTTTTGGTATACGACTTTCAGATTCTAGGGGTTATTTTTACAGGGATTTTTATCATTTACTTTTAGTTATGAATCTTGATTTAAATTAGTGCAAACTTATTTTAGCTGCTTAGTTTTGATAAGTGTTGACTTGGGTACTTTGTTCATTCACCAGGAGTTTAGGGTGGGTGCCACTCATGGCAGTTTAGGTCATGAAAAAGATGGTATCAGACCCTTAGGTTCATTGATCTCGTCATACCAAAATAAGTCTAGTAGAGTCTTGCAAAATGGTATGGAGACGTCTATACTTTTCTTCGAGAGGTTACAGGACTTTAGGAGACTATATCTTCTACTTTACTTCATACTATAACTTAATTTCAATTGGTATATGGCGATCCAAATTGGTATCTAACTTCCTTCATTCTTTTTTCCACAGATAGTTAACACTAGACAAAATGGAGCAAGGGCAGCAGCTCCAGCTGCGAAACCAGTGGTTCAAGGGCAAGAGAGAGTCAAGGGCAGGGGCAGAGGGAGAGAAACACCTACCAAGGTTGGAGCTCAGGCGGCTACTAAACAAAGGGCGGCGACCCCTCCCCTACCCTAAGGTCATGTTGAGGAGGAGATTGAGGTAGTACATGAGAATGGCATGGAACTAGAGGTGGCAGTACTGGTTGGAGGTACAGGTCTTCCCCCTATATCCTCTAAGGTTATTTAGCAGGTACTGGCATTCTTGAGTGGGTTGGCGGGTACTGGAGCCACTCTCACTATGCCGTCTACTCAAGTTTTGGGTGCCTATCTCGGTGTTGCCACAGCCTCCAAGATGGATGAAGCTTTAGGTACATATGCATTCTTCTATCCGGTACTAGGCCCTATCATAACCAGGAGTAATCATGAGTTGTTGACTAAGTTCTTACAGTTGAAACCTCTGTCGTTTCATAGTATAGAGAATGAGGATGATTTTGAGTTTATTATGGATTGTCATAAGAGGTTGCATAAGTTGGGTATTGTACAACATCATGGGGTGGAGTTTGTTACTTTTTAGCTATAGGGTAATGCCAAGCAGTGGTGGAGGACTCATGTAGAATATCGATCATCAGCTTTTCCTCCGATGACTTAGGCTCAGTTTCATGCCTTGTTTTTTGGAAATATGTGCCCCATACTCTCAGGGATTGCAAGAAAGACGAGTTTCTGGCCCTTGAACAGGGCAACATATCTCTTGTAGCTTATGAGGCTAAGTTTCATGCCTTGTCTCGCTATGCTACCCAACTATTAGGCACTAAGAAAGAGAGCATTTGTCTGTATATTAAGGGTTTGAATACTGAGTGGCAGGTTCTATCTGTTTATATGAATTCTACATGGAAGAGTTTTAATAAGGTAACTGACTATGTGAAGAAACTGAAGGGGGTTAAGCAAGTTGGGCAGGCTAAGGTATTTGCTAAGAAGTACTGGAATGTGGGTAACTTCAACAATTTTTACTCCAGAGGTCCTGTCCAGAAGAGTTATTTGGCTCGTCCTATCTAGTCAGTCCTTCCAGCTTCTACAGATGGTTATTCAGGGGCCAATTAGTAGTTTTCAGCTCCTAGAGGCCAGGGGGCTTCTTATTCTTCTGCCAACAGGCCCTCTCTTGATCGAGGATGTTTCTATTATGGTGAGCCAGGACATTTTAAGAGGGAATTCCCTCTCAGACAGGCAGGTAATCAGGCACATCAGCAGATTAAGGTTGTAGTCCCAGCAGGTAGAGGTGGTAATGGCAGAGGACGCCCATAGGGTGGGTGAGGTAATAATCAGGGAGGGCGTGGAAATAGAAGTAATGATAACACAGGAAGAAGAGTAGTGCAGCCATCTAGAGATATTGCTCGGATTAATGAAAGAGCTCATTGTTATACCTTCCTGGGAAAGTCTGAGGCTGAGGTGTCTGATGTGGTGATAACATGTACAATTCTCATCTGTGATCGGATGGCTTCTATTTTATTTGATCAGGGTTCCATATTTTCATATGTATCTATTAAATTTGCCTTGGGTCTGGACTTGATTTGTGATGTTCTTATTTCCCTATTTATAATTCTACTCCGATTGGGGAGTCAGTAGTGGTAACCCATGTATATCATTTGTGTTTTATTATGTTTATGGGTTTTCGTACTTGGGTAGATTTGGTTATCTTAGATATGCTGGATGTTGATGTTATTTTGGATTTGACCTGACTATCTCCTTATCACACCGTGTTAAACTATAATTCTAAGATAGTAACTCTAGAGATTCCGGTTATGGATAGACTAGAGTGGGAAGGTGTGTACATGCCTAAGCCGACGAAGATCATATCCTTTATTCGGGCTAGAAATCTAGTGGGGAAGGGGTATTCAGCTTTCCTGGCTCATCTTTGGGATGTTAGTTTGGAGTCTCCCTCTATTGATTCAGTCCCTGTGGTTTCTGAGTTTTAGGAGGTATTTTCTACGGATCTGCCTAGTATGCCTCCGAACAGGGACATTGATTTCTATATAGATTTGGTGCCTAACACTCACCCAATCTCTATTCCTCCTTATCATATAGCTCTGGCAGAGTTGAGGGAACTTAAAACTCAGCTTCAGAAACATCTAGATAAGGGATTCATTTATCCCAATGCTTCGTCTTGGGGTTCTCCGGTGTTATTTGTGAAAAAGAAGGATGGTAGTATGAGTATGTGTATAAACTACAGGTAATTGAACAAGGTTACCATTCAAAATAAGTATTTGTTTACCCTGCATAGATGACCTTTTTGACCAGTTGTCGGGCGCTTTGGTGTTTTTAAAAATTGACTTGAGGTCTGAGTATCATAAGTTGAAAATTAGGCTTGAGGATATACCTAAAATAGCTTTTTGGACTCGGTATAGGCATTATGAGTTCTTGGTAATGTCATTTGGGTTGATGAATGGTGTATTCAAGTTATTTCTGGATTCCTTTGTAATTGTATTTATAGATGATATTTTGATTTACTCCAAGAGTAAAGATGAGCATGTAGAGTATTTTTGTATTATTCTAGGGATTTTAAGGAGCCAGAAATTGTATGCCATGTTTTTGAAGTGCGAATTTTTATTGTCTTTGGTTGCCTTCTTAAGAAATGTGGTTTCAAAAAAAGGGGTGATAGTGGATCCCCAAAAGATTGAGGCAATTAAGAGTTGGGTTTGGCCTAGCTCTGTGATGGAGGTTAGGAGTTTTGTGGGTCTTGTTGGCTATTATCGCAAGTTTTTCAAGAACCTTGATTCCATTGCTACTCACTTGATAAGATTGACTCAGAAAGAGGTACCATTTGTTTGGTCTGACAAGTGTGAGGAGAGCTTCCAAAAGCTCAAGACACTCCTGACTACAGCTCCTATCCTATTATTGCCGGTTGAAGGTAAGGATTTCATTATTTTTATGATGCTTTAAATTCGGGTTTGGGTGATGTGTTAATGCAAGATAGAAATGTGATAGCTTATGCTTCGAGGTAGTTGAAGCCTGACGAGAAGAACTACCCAACCTATGATTTGGAGTTGTCAGCGGTGGTATTCACACTTAAGATCTGAAGATGCTATCTCTACAGTTTCAAGTGTGAGGTGTTCACAGACCATCGCAGCCTGCAGCATGCATTTATACAGAAGGACTTGAATCTCAGACAAAGGAGGTAGATAAAGTTGGTGAAAGATTATGACATAACCATCCAGTATCATTCGAGAAAGGTCAATGTGGTGGCAGACGCATTGAGACAGAAAGTGGTTAGCATGTGCAATTTGGCTTGTTTGGGAGTGTCTAAGCGACCCTTGGCTAGAGAGATTCAAACTCTAGCATCCAAGTTTATGCAGTTGGGCATTTCAGAAAAGGGTGGAGTATTTGCCAGTATTGAGGTCAAACCCACATTTCTGGAGGAAATCAAAGCCAAACAGTGAAATTGAACAAGCTTTGGAACAAGGTGGTGTCTGAGGAGGCCTCAGACCCCACACATGATGCGTATAAGGTGTTATATTTTAGAGGGCATATTTGTGTCCCTCGGATTGATGACTTGATACAAAATGTGTTGACGGAAGCTCATGGTACTTGATTCATCTGGATGTAACCAAAATGTACCAGGACTTGAGGCGACTTTATTGGTGGTCTGGGATGAAGAGGGACATAGCTGAGTATGTGTCCAAGTGCCAAGATTGTCAGTATTTGAAATATGAGTGGAAGTGGGAAAGGATAGCCATGGACTTCGTGGTGGGTCTTCCTAAGACCTTGGAAAAGTATGACTCAATTTGGGTCATCATGGATAGGCTGAAAAAGTCAGATCATTTCATTCCGATCAGGGTGGATTACAACTCCTAGCAGTTGGCCAAGATCTGCGTTAAGAAGATAGTGAGGTTACATGGGGTTCCCCTTTCCATTATTTCAAATAGAGATATACAATTTACTTCTAAGTTCTGGGGCAAGTTACAGGAACAGTTGGGCACCCAACTTACTTTTAGCATAACTTTTCATCCTCAAATGGATGGTCAGTCAAATAGGATGATTTAGGTGCTGGAGAACATGCTGAGACCATGTGTGATTGATTTTGGGGGCCATCGGGATCAGTTCTTACCATTGTGTGAATTCTCATACAATAACAGTTATCACTCCCTTATTGGCATGGCACCATTCAAGGCACTTTATGGAAGGGGATGTAGATTGCCTATAGGATGGTTCGAGGTAGCTGATGTGAAACTTTGGTAGTTGACTTGGTGAACGAAGTTCAGGAAAAGGTAAGAGGAATTCAAACCAAGTTATTGGCAGCCCGGAGCAGGTAAAAAGAGTATGTGGATCGCAAGATAAGGGACATGTCTTTTCAGGTTGGTGAGCAACATCTGTTGAAGGTGTCACTGATGAAAGTGGTAATAAGGTTTGGCAAGAGAGGTAAGCTTAACCCTCGGTATGTTGGTCCATTTGAGGTTCTCAAAGTGTGGGTCCAGTAGCTTACAGGTTAGCATTACCGGCAAGTTTGTTCAAAATCCACCCAGTTTTCCATGTATCCATGTTGAAAAGATACCGTAGGGATGGGGAGTACATCATCAATGGGATTCGATGGTGCTAGATAAGGACCTTTAGTACGAAGAAGAGTCAGTTATTATTCTTGACCAGGATGTTTGAAAGTTGAGGATAAAGGAAACCAGATCGGTGAAGGTTCAATAGAAGCATCATCCGATTGAGGAAGCTACTTGGGAAATTGATAAGGACATACGAGACAAGTACCCTCATTTGTTTCAGGATTCAGGTACCTACACTTTTCTTTTTTAGCTCATCTTTTTTGTGTTTGATTATTTGGTGATGAATGATGGGTAAATTTGTATCTATTGTAATAACCCTTCTCATTATTATGGGTGAGCTATTCGTGCGAATAAATGGGTTAAAAAACTTTTGAATTGGGGAGTCGAAAATTTTAGGCTAGGCTAGTCTCGAATGAATTCTGGGTGAGATAAGGTCTAGGTAAATACAAGAAAGGATTGGGTAAAATGTCTAAGGTTGAGCTAGGTTTTCTATTAGCTAAGACATTAAAGAGTCCGTAGGACTTCTCAAAAATAAATTTGGGTGAGTAGAACTCCCGATATTGAACTTGACATGAAGGAGTTGGTCTGGAACATCAAGGTTCAAAGTTGTATTGTGAAATGTGTAAAATTGAGAGAATTACCGAGGTTCTGTCTTGTGTCACCCACTATAGAGGGTGACATACTGCTACGTTGATACCACTATTGTGGAGAAATTTTGGATGTAGAAGGAGTCAAAGGCAGTCAACCCTGCTATTGCAGGCAGCTACCACTATGGCAGTGTTGCTATAGCGAGATTGGGCAACTATAGTGGGATAAGTTGTTGTAAATGCAAAAACTTACCCAAAAACATTCAGAATTTCTCAAGAACATTTTGGGAAAGAGCAGAGGCAAATAGGGGTGATTTCTATTGATTTTCAACCAAGAAACTTTGTAAAGGTAAGTAATTTGTTCCTCTAGTATAGTACTCTGATTTCTATACCTTAGAATTCATAGTTACAGGCTTTGGGGAGGGTTTGGCTTGACCTAGGATGGAAAATTGGGTATAACAAGGATTGTTGGGTGTAGAAACCTTGGATTTTGGTATAAACTGTTTAAATCATGATTTTAATATCGTAATTTCCTAGTATAACCATAATATTGGTAGTTCTAAGTGAATTATTGGTGGAAAAGCCCTAGGTTGGGTGGAATGATCATGAGTTTGGCTTGGGGTTTGGGATTAGGATATAATCTGGGAATATTTAGGCTATCTGGGTTGATTTTTGTATTGTGTATTTATTTTTAGAACAAGAACAAGCTAGAAATTCAAGAAATGGAAAAGCTCCGGTCCAGTAGAGAATTTGGGTTCAATTCAAGGTAGGTGATGGTTGAATTATTTCTCAATTATGATATGTGTACATGTTAACTGTTTCATTAGTATTACCTATACATTTTGTGTTTAGTGATTAAGGGAATGAATGTGAAATGATATCTTGTTGTTAATCTCATGCATTGAACTTGTTCTTATATGATTGTTGGTTTACAAGTGTGGTTGTGTTCACTGTGCTTATGATTGGATGATATCTGTGTTTCTTTGGTTGGCTCGGGTACCAAGCCTGGTATAGATTATTAGTTAGCTTAGGTACCACACCAGGTATAGGATATCTATCAGTTGGCTCAGGTACCACGCCTGGTACAGGTTCTATTATGGTTGGCTCAGGCACCACGCACGGTCCATATTTGATTATGTTTTTATGTGTTGGTTCTATGAGTGAACCGAGTTATTTCACATAATGTAATTATGTACATATTGGTCCATGAGTGGCCGGGTTGTTTTTTTTAAATGTAGGGTTAGTTCTTGTGTAGACCGAGATTGCATGTTAAACAGTGTAGATGATGTCTTAGGGATCCTTGGGTGCTCTGGGTTACTTGAAAGGTGCATGTAATTGCATACATGGTTGTTGTTGTAGTTTTTGACATGTCTCATGTGGTTGTTAAGTCAGGTTGATGGCTGAGAGTCTGGGTTATATTCACTGACTTTTATTATACATATCTTGTCCTATTTTACTAAGTTATAGTTATTTGTCCATATTTCATATATTTAGAACTGACCGATGATCCTACCAGTACACTATTATTTTTGTAATCTGATACTGCACTTTCTCTTCTTTTATTAAGTACAGGGCATATTCGATGGCTATTGTGCGACCTCAGTTGTGATACTGACGCTTTCTGAATCCAAGGGTGAGCTGCTTTTTTTGGGCTACCATGGGTTCATCTATCTTTTTTCTAGTCCATTGTTCAGACTCAGATTCCTTTATGTTTTGGGGTTGTATCCCTGTGTTCTAGACTTATTAGATGTTTTGGTACACAACTTTCAAATTCTAGAGGTTATTTCCGCAAGGATTTTTATCATTTACTTTTAGTTATGAATCTTGGTTTAAATTAATGGAAACTAGTTTTAGCTACTTAGTTTGGATAAGTCTTGACTTGGGTACTTGATTTTCTCACCAGAGGTTTATGGTGGGTGCCACTCGCAGTGGTTTAGATCATGACAGTTCTGGATGGCCTTAAATCCTTATCAATGAAAGAGTACGATCACAAGGCCATGTTCTCTTTGATCCACCTGATGCGACTCTATTCCTTAAATGTTTAGGAGTGGATTCATATACCTCGTGAAAAGAGGTAAATCGGGCCTTATCTCGAGTGTGGATGATAGAAACAATCGCCGATGCATAGAGAGGTTTGTGTTTATGAAGACTATAGAAATCATTCCAAATAATTGTCTTCCTTTTTCGGAGGCTTGGGACTTTATTAGTTAGTGGATGTAGTATTTTTTTATATCCTTGCTTTGTTGGCTCTTAATTTGACATATTTCTGAATTTGCCAGCCCATATGGGTTTTCCCTCCTGTAATGGATTTTCCACAGTGGGTGAGAGATATTACGGTTTAGTTTAGTTTCTTTCAAATTTGGTTTGGTTTAGTTCAACCTTTCTAAAATGGTTTTGAAATGTAAATTGTTACACAACTCTATCAACTCCTATATCTCATTTTTTTTAATTGTCGCAAAGAAACCAATTCATGAATCAACAACTATCAACCAAAACAACAGCCAACACATTCAGTGAAGACTATACATTAACTATCTCAGCAACAAAATGACGCAAAATTCTCAGCACTGTATCTTTAATAGGTTAACTAAATGAGAACTTCACTTCAATAGTCTAATCAAGATATGTAAAGTTTAACTTTTATATCATAATTGTGAGAGAAAAAAACAAGGAAAAGTTGAGCTATGGAATATTTTAAATTATTTTAGAGGACATTCATCCATTACCATACATTATGTAAATAAGAAAAATTTAAAAAGGCTATCCTTTCAACATTACCCAGACCTTCAGTGAACACTATTGCACTATACATGGACTTTTGAGTTGGATATCAGAAGCTTAGTCTAGTTATAATGGCAAATGAGTTTTTATATTTTTTAACCTATGTTACAAAAGTTTAGTTTTTCAATATATGGATTTTGGATCAGCTCCGAACACATCTGATGTATGATCACCTCCACGGATCTCACAGAACAACAATGCATATTGCACTTGCTGAACTTGAGCTTGCGATTGCACTTGCCCCATAAGCAGATTGCTCAGTTTAGTAAAATTGTTGTTCATAGTGACGATCTATGCTTGCAGACTATTCATCTTATCAACTTCCAAATTCCCTACCATCTTTTTTATAGGACTTTTGTTGGACTCACTGGTCCACTCTAGATTGCTTGTTGCTAACCTATTATACAAAAGCACTAATTCATCAGAAGTTTTCTCTAGTGCTTGTCCACATGTAGTTGAATAAAGCAACAATTTAGAATGAATATCTAAACTCTAAATGAAAGTGTTTGCTAAAACTTTCTAAGTATAATAGAGATGAGGACAACTTAGCAATACCATTTTGATACGCTCCCATGCTTGGGTAAGCCTTCGTCTTTTTTGTCTAAATCTCAAAATCTCACTTCTTAACTTGGTCGTCTTCTGAAAATGAAAAAACCTTGTAATGAATTTCTGGGCTAAGTTAGCCCATGAAGTGATAGAATTTGGAGGCTAAACTTTTAGCCACCTCTTTTCTTCCCTAGTAATAAGAATGGGAACAATTTGAGTCTCACATAGTCCAATAAGACTCCTGCCATGATGTAGGTATCAACAATCTCCAAGAAGTTCTAGAAATGCACCTATGAGTCCTCATGTGGTATACCTATAAATTGCTCGCTTGAGGGATGCACCATATTGTTGGTTTGATAATGCTGGAGGTTACATTATCGGCGAGTGGAACTGCAACTTTGCAAACTGTAACTGGGACTAATGGTGGGTTCATTGTTGCATCATCTGCCATTACTATCGGTGATTGTTTGCTCTATGTCTTCAACAAATCTTTCTCCCTCACTCTTTTAAGGGAGAACCTTTTGAGTTTTGACTGTAATGGTGTTACGCTCTCTTCAATTTTGGAATTGTCTACTTTATTGTCAGCACTTTGCACAAACCTGTAACCTATAATTATAAGCTAAGATCAAGTTGTTAACACTTATAAAAATAAAAATAATATCAAAATCAAGTTGTTAACACTTATAAAAATAAAAATAATAGCAAAATCTTAACTTGTAATTCTTTAATTTCCCAGCAATGACGCCAAACAAATATTGGGGTCGGTCATAAGCTCTCATGAAAGTATACGTGATCTCAAGTAATAAAGTGAAATAATCGAGATTGTTGATCCCACAATGACTTAGTTGCAAAAAAGTTAGTAAGATGTTATTATGGTTGTGAAAATAAGTGTTTTCGATGCAAAATTTGGTTGAGTGTTTACTATAAATTCTACTAATGATATTAAAACAATTGCGATTAAGATTTAACAGTTATTCAAAGAGTTGTTAAGACTTAGGGTTATAGCTCTTGCATAATTTTATCATATTTTATATATATTCGTTAAGCATGACTAAGACATCTACCAAATTATTGAATCACAGGGTTAATAGTATGATCATGGGCTCTCTCTCCTCTAACTGTCTACTAGAATTAGCCTTTTAACTATATTGTTGAGTGGGGATAGTTGAACTAATCTGAATAAAATAAGATATCATTCTGTATTTGACCAAAGTAGGGTGGTCTAGGTGCATCTCCATCCTAACCGCAAATTCGGCAGTTGACGGATCCTACTTCTCTTACTATATTCAATTTCTAGTCTCTGTATCGAGTTCCACTAGAAATTATCCATTTATCTTATTGGCAATAGAATAGTAATCACAAGGTTAAGAGAATAAAATATAATGGTCGATTCCATAAAATAAACTATATATAAATTATGATATTTATGCTATGGTCACATTCCTCGATGGAGGGCTTTTAGCCACTCATAATTCGATTACAAAGTAATAAGAATGTATAAACAATAAATTATTCTAGGTAAAAGAGTATAAGAAGTAACTCTAAGAGTTGTATCAAAGTTATGTGCTCCTATAATCATCTCTGCCATAATCAGAGCTAAAAATAACCTAGGGGTATTTATAGTATTTAAAAACACCTAAGAGACCCTCCAAGTTGGACTAAGAAAACGGCAAAATTTTCCATTTCCATCACTAACTTGTTGCGTGAGTCTCCTTCACTCGCCCTGGGACTCGCACCGCGAGCTCCTTTCACTCCTTATGGCTGTAGGGTGTAAAATTTTGAGGGTGTGTATTTTTTACCCCGATTTACTTTGGAACTCGTTCTACGACCCTCCGGCTTTGCCTTAAACTTTTTTTTTTTGAAAATTAGCCATTTATGCTCCACTTTAGTCCTATTTTACCTTCTTTCACCAAAATTGCTCAAAACATCTCTAATAAGTGAAAAATAATGAAATTAAGCATATACCATACGTATCAAGCCAAATTATCCTCAAAACAAGGCATAAATATGGGCAAAAAATAGTGAAAAGAGTATATAATATCCCCACATAACAATCCCATACTTCAACCTTTGCTCGTCCTTGAACAATCACTAAACACTTCTATTTTAACCTTAATTCTACTATTCAAGCATGATAGGATACCTTCACCTAGATTGCTAAGATATTTCAAGAAAGGAACTCTCAGACAAGGTGCATTGAACAATTCAAAACAAGAGACTTCTATCAAGATAATGCAACTTCTAAACTGACTTTTTACTCAATATATAGGGCAAAGTTCAATCAAATAATCAAGCAAAGAAATCAAATAGATCACCAAGTTTGTTTCACCTATGTACCCTCACTTCAAGAGATATACTCCCTTACACATTCACAATATATAATAATTTCTAGGGCATATATATGAAACAATATTGCTCACTTTCTCAAAAAAAATCACATGTATGCAAGATATACCACACAGCGGGCAAGTTCTAGATATCAATGCAAAACAAAAAATATACAAAAATTCATTATCCAATGACACAACTAGTTCACTATCAATTCTCTACCTAATAATATAATTTAATTCGATTTAAACATTTTAAGCCCTTTACTATTTGTTTAGAGTCAATCTTAGATCCTACATGTATCAACTAGAATATCCATTTTTATGCAAAATATTTTTACGAGAGATACCTACGCATTTTTAGCTTATATAGATTAAGAACCTAGATTATTTAAGGCGTTCGGGTTACTCTACTCTTTTTATTCCTAAAAAATAAAAAAAACTACAATTGTCCTAAAAATTTACTACAATGTACGGTTCAAAGGACTCCCTCGAAAAAGAATCAAAATAAAAACTAAGGGTTGTATCAACAAAAAGAACTGTTAATACGACACACTAATAATAATACTACTATGATATAAATTAATTAATAACTACTTAATTAATAAGCTACTTAAAATTATTTAAATCTTATATTACGATTACAAATCAAAATAAAAATTTACTTCCTAGAATGCATGAAACAAATCAAACATAGGGTCAAGTGACCAAAAGAAAAATATCATTCAAGTATCATAATAGTACAAACCCAATATCAATGAATAGGAGTTTCTCAATCCCTTACCCCCACACTTAAAGACAATCATTGTCTCTAGTGCCACAAATAAATCCAAAAGTAAGAGAGAGGGAAAAATAAGTCCCTATTCCTCATTATTGTCATTGGTCGGTGCAAACTCAGAGTCGCCCTAATCACTATCGCAATCTGAGATCTCCCCATCCTCATAATCGGGGCGGACCTGTGTTGGTGGAGTGAGAATGTCTTTATCCAGCGGATCCTCGAAGCTATGCAATATCATCCTCAGTCACTTCCCTACTTATCTCCTAAGGTCCTCTCTTAGCTGTGACATCCACCAAAATACCACTCGTAGCAGGGTGGTAATCTGCTCGCTCTATCCTAACTTGCTACTGCTAGAAAAACTGAGTCAATGTCCCACGACTAGTCTGTGCTTATGTCATCATTATCCTCATAATGGCTTCCACATTAATCTTCTTCCCTATCATCAATAGTAAACTTAAAACACATAATATCTAGTGACCATTGTGGTGGTATGCTCACATTGCTACAACCTTGTGCATATAATCTTTAACCACAGTCTGGCCTTCTTTGTAAAGTTTCTCATGCCAAGAGTACTGTGTACCCCATTAGTCTTCTCGTGGACCCATCTATCAGTAGAATATACACCATAGAGTATGTGGCATATTTCCCAATAAGGTGGACATGCCTATAGCTCCAGAAATGGGTCATGAGAAACAACCGGTGCCCTGAGTATTCTACAAAGCATCTCATCTCTGAAAGAAATTAGCATGTCCTCACCTTAACCTCATTAGTAGTATCTATAGGATGCCACTTAGCATAAAATTCCTGAATGAGGCTGAAGTTGCACTCATTGGGATCCTCAAAGATAAACTATTAGACTGATTCATGCACTCTAGCTCAAATTTACAAATACTGAGCATGGAGCCTTGCCTTGTTCATTGGTACTTCATCAAAATATCTCTCCTTAGTGAATTTTTGTACCACTCTCTACTACTCTCTCAAAGCACTTGATTCTATATTGTTTGCAGCTCTATGCTTGTGATGGTGCTGCAGTAGGCTATGTTGGGACTGCCCTTCTGGATGCCTGAACTATGTGATCCCTATTTGTTCTATGTCTCTCATGACTCATCCCCTTACTTTTGTTTCAGTGTATTTTTTCCATTATACCTTGTTGAAGCTTTGGAGAGTTTGGAGAAAAGTTTTGAAAGTCTTTAGCAATGGATGAGGGAGGGAATTGGGTAGAGAGAGAGAGAGTGAAAGAAGAAGAAAAAGGGTTTAGGGGGTTTTAAAAAGTGTGAAGGGACGTGGTCCCTACAAGGAACCCATACCTTTTTGGTCATGGCAGGTGTGACTTTCCCAGCAAGCCTAGGCACAGGTTTGGCCACTCGTACAATGAGTCCAAGGCACTCGCCCTGGGGCTCGCATTGGCAATCTTAAATATTGCATGCTCAGTCTAATTATTTTATGTTTTTGTCTGTGTACTCTATTTTTGTGATGTATTATACCCCTGCACCTACACATAATCTTAACAAGCATTATTAGAGTGGGTTTTCTCCCATGAGTGCCTCATTTAACGTCGTGGCATAACAACTTTTTGAGCTTTTTTTAATATTTTTCTTTATTTTATACTAATTACAACTACTAAAATTAATATAAATTTGGTTTGACTTCCATGAAGCGCTTGATTTAACATTGTGCCACAATAAAGTTTTACCTCATAATAAACTATGTTCCTTGAAGTGGCTTGGATTTTCTCACAGAAGTTATAGTCTTTGAATCTATTTTTATGCTTTAGAAGTCGCTCTATTAAGGATTTTATTTTGGCGTTCCAATCTTCACCATGTCTATCCACATCATTTAGCAACTTAGTGGTTGCATTTAAGAAATTATTTCTAAATTCTCCTCCTACTATTAAGTCAGCTATTGACCAGTTTGACGGATCCAAGTCCAAATATAAAGAACCAATCATTTTGAAATAATTAATTCCATGATTTGAAGGTACTACTAACGATTTGAATCAGCACCAAGTTTCTGATAAGAGTTCACCTTTCATTTTCTTGAAGACAAAGATGTTGCTACCATCTTACATTTTACCTCATAGTGGGCACCATTTGTACACGAATACATCAATTAGCATGTGTCATGATTGGATAGAGTTTGGCAGTATACTTTTGTAATGACCAGGTCCGTCGTTACGGGTAATTCGTGCCAAGTTTTAGAGTTAGAAAACTCTGGGTTTGGGAGTTTGAAATTCTGGACTAGGTTCACCTCAGCCAAATTTGGAGTGTGGTATAGTCTGGGGAAATCCGGGTAAGGATTGGGTGAGATATCTTGATTTGAACTAGTTTTCCATGTAGCTAAGATATAAAGGAGTCCAGGGGACTTTTCAAAATTGAATTTGGGTAAGTAGAACTCCTGGAATTGAGGTTGACGTGAAGGGGTTGTTTCGGATCATCGGGGGAAGTAAGTGTGTTGTAAAATGGACCAATTTTAGAGAATTCCCGACATTCTGTCCGTGACGAGAACCACGGCTCTACCATAGAGACATCTGCTATAGCAGAAGAAAATCCTGCTATAGCAGAAGTCAAGGCAGTCAACCTCCGCAGTAGCAGTTGACTCCGCTATGGTGGTACCGCTATAGCGAAAGTTGACCGCTACAGCAGAGCATGATGAGATTTAATGTAGAAACTTCCCCAGAACAGTTCAGGTTTCTGCAAGTCATTTGGGAAAAAAACTAGGGCAATTTCAGGCGTTTCTCCTCCATTCTTCATCATTTTTCTTCCCTAAGGTAAGGCTTTTACTCCCCGAACTCCGTATTACTTTTTCTATGAGATAGAATTGCTAGGGGTGGACTTGGGGGGAGGTTTGGAATGACTTAAGGATGATAGAATCCGGGAATAAAGGGGGATTCTAGGGGTGGAAGTTCTTGGGTATTGTTAAATTTACTGTTTATTGATCATGTGACCTTAATTTCCTAATTTTATCCATAAAAAATGATAGAACTAGGTGAATTAACGGTGGGAAAACCCGGGAAGAGGGTGGAATCATTATGGGTGGCCTGGGGTTTAGGATTTTTGCGTAATCCGGGTAAATGGTAGGCCATAAGGATTAATTCTTGGTTATTGTGTATTGTTTTAGACCAAGAACCGGCAAAAACTTCAGGAAATGGGAAAGCTTCGATTGTGTAGAGCTTGGATCATTTCGAGGTAGTTGATGGTTTTATTTCTTTATGCTTTGTGTGTTTGAGTACTTATATCTAAGTATTTGTATGATATGCATGGCTTAGGGAATGTTTAGGAGTATCTAATAGTCCTATTTTATCAGTCTGGTTAAACTGTGCATTTTTTTTGTTGGTTTTACAAGTTAATTGTTCATTGATGTGACTGTGGATTATTTGACATTCGGTTGGATCGGGTCATATGCACCGATAATACCGAAAGAAGGATGAATTCCACGCTCTATTTGTGAAGGGTTTGAATACTGAGCTACAGGTATTATCGGTGCATATGACTTCTTTAGGGAAGGGCTTCAATGATGTGGTATATTATGTAAAGAAACTGGAGGGAGTTAAGCAAGCGGGACAGGCTAAGGTGTTAGCCAAAAAGTCCTGGAATGAGGGAAACTACAGTGATTCGTACTCCAGGGGTCAGAATCAGCAGGTATACTCAGCCCGACCTATTCAGTCAGCTCTGCCAGCTGCTACAGGTGGTCGTCCGGGAGCTAATCAGCAGTCTTCAGCTCCTAAGGGCCACGGAGCGTCTTACACATCTGCTAGCAGCCCTGCACTTAATCGTAGTTTTTTTCATTGTGGTGATCTTGGTCACTTTAAGAGGGAGTGCCCTCATAGGCAGATCGGTAATCAGGTTCAGCAGCAACCTAAGGCTGTGGTCCCGGCAGGTAGAGGTGGTTATGCTAGGGGTCGTCCACAGAGTGGGCGAGGCAACTTTCAGGGTGTCCAGGGAGATAGAGGTAACGGCGCACGGGCAAGGGTGCAGTGCAGCCATCCAGGGAGGTTGCCCATATTGATGATCGGACTTACTGCTATGCATTTCCAGGGAGGACCAAAGCGGAGGCATCAAATGCGGTGATCACAGGTACCATTCTTGTCTGTGAGAAAATGGCCTCGGTACTATTTGACCTAGGTTGTACATATTCTTATGTGTCTGTGAGTTTTGCACTGGGTCTAAACTTGACATGTGATATCCTTGATTCTGATATCCATGTTTCTACCCCGATTGGAGAGTCTGTGGTTGTGACTCATGTTTATCATGACTGTTCTGTTATTTTTGTGGGGTTGCACACTTGGGTAGACTTGGTAATCCTGGATATGGTTGATTTTGATATTATCTTGGGCATGACCTGGTTATCCCCTCATCATGTTGTGTTAAATTGTAACACCAAGACTGTGGCTCTAGAGATTCTGGGTAAGGATAGGCTAGAGTGGAAAGGTGTGTACATGCCTAAGCCAGTTAAGATCATATCGTTTGTTCAGGATAGGAAGCTAGTAGGAAGGGGGTGTCTAGCCTTCTTAGCTTATCTCTGGGATGATAGTGTGGAGTCCCCATCTATTGAGTCAGTTCTAGTTATTTCTGAGTTTTGAGAGGTGTTTCCAGCGGATTTGCCTGGTATGCATCCGGACAGGGATATAGACTTTTATATTGATTTGGAGCCAGACACTCGTCCCATTTCCATTCCTCTGTATCATATGGCTCCGGCAGAGTTAAGGGAACTTAAGACTCAGCTACAGGAACTCTTAGATAAAGGATTTATCCATCCCAATGCTTTGCCTTGGGGTGCTCCAGTCTTGTTTATAAAGAAAAAGGATGGTAGTATGCATATGTGCATAGATTATAGGCAGTTTAACAAGGTTATTATCCGAAATAAGTACCCGCTACCCCGTATTGATGATCTGTTTGACTAGCTCCAGGGTGCATCGGTGTTATTGAAAATTGACTTTAGGTCAGGGTATCACCAGTTGAAGATAAGGCCATAGGACATTCCTAAGACTACTTTTCAAACTCGGTATGGGAATTATGAGTTCTTAGTGATGTCGTTTGGGTTGACCAATGCGCCAGAAACATTCATGAGTTTGATGAATGGGGTATTTAAGTCATATATGTATTCCTTCGTTATTGTGTTTATCGATGACATTTTGATCTACTCCAAGAGTAGGGAGAAGCATGCTAGTCACCTTCGTATTATGTTGGACATATTGAGACGTCAAAAGCTTTATGCGAAGTTCTCCAAGTGTGAATTTTGGTTGACTTCAGTCACATTCTTGGGGCATGTAGTGTCAGAACAAGGGGTGATGGTGGATCCCCAGAAGATTGAGGCAATCAAGAGTTAGGCCTGGCCTAGCTATGTGACAGAGGTGAGGAGTTCTATAGGGCTCGCGGGGTACTACCAAAAGTTTGTTAAGGATTTTGCATCTATTGCTACTCGCCTGAAAAGGCTGACACAAAAGGATGTACCATTTGTATGGTTTGACAAGTGAGGGGAGAGCTTCCAAAGGCTCAAAACACTTCTGACCACTGCTCCTATCTTGTCCTTGCCGGTTGAAGGTAAAGACTTTATTGTTTACTGTGATGCTTCACATTCTGGTTTGGGTGTTATGTTGATGCAGGATAGGAATGTGATAGCCTATGCCTTCAGGCAGTTGAAGGTGCATGAAAGAAACTATCCGACTCACGACTTAGAGTTGGCAGCGGTGGTTTTTGCACTCAAGATTTGGAGACACTACCTTTATGGTGTCAAGTGTGAGGTGCTCATCGATCATCATAGTCTGTAGCATGTGTTCACGTAGAAGGACTTGAATTTGAGGTAGAGAAGGTGGATGGAACTGCTGAAGGACTATGATGTGACTATTCAGTACCATCCGGGTAAGGCTGATGTGGTGGCAAACGCATTGAGCTGAAAGACAGTTAGCATGGGTAGTTTGGCTTATTTGGGGGTGTCCAAATGACCACTAGCAAGGGAAGTTCAGGCATTGGAGTCCAATTTCATGCACTTGGGTATTTCATAAAGAGATGGGCTATTGGCCAGCTTTGAGGTCAAGGCCACTTTCATAGAGGAGATAAAGGCCAAGCAGTTCCAGGATTCGAAACTGAGTAAGCTTTGAGGTAAAGTAATATCCAGGAAATCCAGGGACGTCACGCTAGACTCTGGTGTAGTACTAAATTTCAGGGAGAGGATTTGTGTTCCTCGAATTGATGATATAATTCAGAATATCTTGGCAGAAGCTCACGGTTCGCGGTACTCAATTCATCCGGGTGTGACCACAATGTACAGGAACTTGAGGCAGCGTTACTGGTGGCCCGAGATGAAAAAGGACATAGTGAATTTTGTGTCCAAGTGTCAGAACTTTTAGCAGGTAAAATATGAGCATCAGAGACCTGCAGGACTACTTCAGAGAATGCCAATTCCAGAGTGGAAGTAGGAAAAGATAGACATGGATTTCGTGGTGGGTCTTCCCAAGACGTTGGGGAAGTATGACTCAATTTGGGTCATTGTTGACAGGCTTACCGAGTCTGCATATTTCATTTTGGTTAGGGTAGATTACAATTCGCAGCAATTGGCTAAGATCTACGTGAAGGAGATTGTGAGATTGCATGGGGTGCCACTGTCCATCATTTTAGACAGGGGTACACAGTTCACCTCTACGTTTTGGGGTAAGTTGCATGAAGAGTTGGGTACACAACTCACCTTTAGTACAACCTTCCATCCTCAGACTGATGGTCAGTCAGAGAGGATGATCCAGGTATTAGAGGACATGCTGAGAGCATGTGTGATAGACTTTGGGGGTCATTGGGACCAGTTTCTACCATTGTGCGAGTTCTCGTACAACAATAGCTACCACTCTAGTATCAAAATGGCACCATTTGAGGAATTGTATGGGAGGGGTTGTAGATCACCTGTTAGATGGTTTGAGGAAGGTGATGTAAAGACTCTAGGCATGGATTTGGTAAGGGAAGCACAGGAAAAGGTAAAAGGCATTCAGACCAAATTGCTAGATGCCCAAAGCAGGCAGAAGGAATATGCGAATAGCAAGGTCCGGCACATGGAATTTTAGGTTGGTGAACGGGTATTATTGAAGGTGTCACCAATGAAGGGAGTTATGCGGTTTGGTAAGAAGGGTAGGCTCAGCCCTCGGTTCATCAGTCCATTTGAGGTTCTTGAGATTGTGGGGCCTGTGGCTTACAAGTTGTCACTGCCGCCTAGTTTGTCGGGTGTCCATCTGATATTCCATGTATCCATGCTTAAGCGATACCATGGGGATGGGGACTACATTATCAAGTGGGATGAGGTGCTTTTCGATAAGGATCTTCATTATGAAGAGGAACCAGTTTTGATTCCTGCTCGGGATGTCCGGAAATTGAGGGAAAAGGTGATTAATATGGTAAGGTTTCAATGGAAGCATCGTCCAGTTTAGGAAGCCACTTGGGAAACCGAGAAGGACATGCGGGACAAGTACCCTCACTTGTTTGAGGATTTAGGTATTACACCTTCCTCCATTTATTTTTATGATTTTGGGTTTGATCATTCAGGGATGAATGATGGGTAAATTGGTATCTGTTGTAACAACCAGGTCCGTTGTTATGGGTAATCCATTCGTGCTAAGTTTTAGAGTTAGAAAACTCCGGGTTTGGGAGTTTGAAATTCTGGGCTAGGCTTGCCTAGGCCAGATTTGGAGTGAGGTATAGTCTGGGGAAATCTGGGTAAGGATTGGGTAAGATATCTTGATTTGAGATAGTTTTCCATGTATCCAAGACATAAAGGAGTCCGGGGGGCTTTTCAGAATCGAATTTGAGTAAGTAGAACTCCCGAAATCGAGGTTGACGTGAAGGGGTTGTTTTGGATCATCGGGGGAAGCAAGTGTGTTGTAAAATGGACCAATTTTGGAGAATTCCCAACATTTTATCCGTGATGAGCGCCACAGCTCTGCCATAGCGACCTTATCTATAGAGGAAGAAAATCCTGCTATAGCTGAAGTCAAGGCAATCAACCTCCGCCACAGCGGTTGACTCCACTATGGCGGTACCGCTATAGCGGAAGCCGACCGCTATAGCGGAGCGCAATGGGATTTAATGCAGAAACTTCCCCAAAATAGTTCAGTTTTCTGCAAGTCATTTGGGAAAAGAACTGGGGAAATTTCAGGCATTTCTCCCCCATTCTTCATTATTTTTCATCCCTAAGGTAAGGCTTTTACTCCCCGAACTCCGTATTACTTTTCCTATACGATAGAATTGCAAGGGGTGGACTTGGTGAGAGGTTTAGAATGACTTAGGGATGATAGAATTCGGGGATAAAGGGGGATTCTAGTGGTGGAAGTTCTTGCGTATTGTTAAATTTACTGTTTATTGATCATGTGACCTTAATTTCCTAATTTTATCCATAAAAATGGTAGAACTAGGTGAATTAATGGTGGGAAAGCCCGGGAATAGGGTGGAATGATTATGGGTGGCCTGGGGTTCAGGATTTTTGCATAATCCGGGTAAATGGTAGGCCATAGGGATTATTCTTGGTTATTGTGTATTGTTTTAGACCAAGAACCGGCAAGAACTTCGGGAAATGGGAAAGCTCCGACTGAGTAGAGATTGGATCATTTTGAGGTAGGTGATGGTTTGATTTCTGTATGCTTTGTGTGTTTTAGTGCCTATATCTAAGTATTTGTATGAGATGCATGGCTTAGGGAATGTTTAGGAATGTCTAATAGTTCTGTTTTATCAGTCTGGTTGAACTGTGCATTTTGCTTGTTGGTTTGACAAGTTAATTTTTCATTGTTGTGACTGTGGATTGTTTGACATTCGGTTGGCTCGGGTACCACGCCTGATACAAAATATACTAATGGTTGGCTCGGGTACCATGCCTGGTACGAGATAACACTAATAGTTGGCTCGGGTACCACGCCTGGTACGGGATAACACTAACGGTTGGCTCGGGTACCACACCTGGTACGGGTTTACTTTATTGAATTGATTGCATCTTTATTAATGGTTCCATGAGTGGATCGGGCTGTGTTATTGGAATGTGATATTTGTTTATGGTCCTTGAGAGGTCGGGTTATTATTGTATCCAATTTTTAAAGTTGGTCTTAGTGTAGATCGGATTTTGCTTGTTAACACTTGGGTGTTGGTTAGAGGGGATCCCAGAGTGGGTCCGGGCTATATAGATAAGAAGATGTTGTTCACGTTGACTTTCCTATAAAATTTGGTTGGTATGTAGAGATAAGTTAGGAGGATATTTGTGGTCTAGAATTTATTGGTCACTGGATTATGTATTTCTTGTACTTGTACTTGATTTTTGTACCACTCATTCATTGTATATTTTGAATTGGCTGATGATCCTACCAGTACACGGTGGTTGTGTACTGATACTGCACTTGCTTGTCTTTTGTGAGTACAGGAAATCTTCTGGCGGTTGATGCACGACCTCACTTGTAGGCTTGACTGTTCGTGATATCAAGGGTGAGCTGTTCGACCAAGCTGCCTTGATTTCCATCCATTTGAGTTGTAGCCCAATTGTTTCGGGCTTAGACTATTTCATTATTGTCTTTGGGGTTGCATCCCCGTACTCTAGATTTGGTAGCGTTTTGGTATGATGACTTTCAGATTCTAGGGGAGATTTCCGTAGTTTTATTTCAATGAAATTACTTTTGCTTAATTTGAATTGCTAGTTTATTTCATGTTGGTGGTTTTAGGCTGTTAGTCTAGGCTAAGGGTTGAACTCTACTGGTTCGCTCATCCGGGGGTTGGGTGGGTTCCACTCATGACGGTCTGGGTCGTGACAACTTTGGTACCACTCCTTCGCTTCCTTCATAAGGGAATGAATAAATAGTTGAAATTTGAATACTTCATCCAAAATTTATGGATTCCAAAGTGTTACAACCCAATATTAGGCCATGATGGTGCCTACACAACCCCCCAGTAGGCAAGGCAAACCCAATAATGCGGAAAATAAATAACATAATTAATATAATAAAAATGGAAGAGAATAACAAGGGAATGGGTCCAACTGTATATATACATACCAACTGTAATAAATATAAAAACATGGTCCCAAAGTGACCAGAAGATGAAATGACAAAAGAACTAGCCCAGACCTGGTGTCATTGGTACAAGAGAGACTAAAGTATGGAGTAGCTATACAACAGACTTTGTCTATCCAAAATACAAAATATAGACAGAAATACAAGATTGAAAGCATATAACATCTCCAAGACGCCAGGAGCTCACCGCGATTCGAGCTGCAACAGGCCTCGAATGATGGGAGGATCAGCGAGGGTGGCTCGTACTAGGTGTTGCATAAGAAAAAGATGCAGAGTATAGTATGAGTACCAATACAAAGGGTACCCAGTAAGCATCATAGGCCGACCGAGTGCAGAAAGATAATATATAATATAAATTATAGTAAAGTACGCAAAGATACAGGAATCCACCAAAATCTAGTTTTAAAACTGGAAACAGAGCTAATCGAACCAACAAGAAGGAAAATAACACAGAATCAAGCCAAGTAACCGGAAATCCAAATACACCAAAGTTAATACAATGCAATGGGGGGATGATGTAATGTATGAATGCATAATAGTATAAACCCAGAATACCGCATCGGGCACCCAAAATACCGCATTAGATTATGCATAAATAGTATAAACCCTAACGCATTGGGGGTCCGGAATACCGCATTGGACTATAGTATATGCATAAAAAAATAGTGTTTTCCCTTTTTTCCTTCCAAATTCCGTAGTAAGACTCAAGATAGCTCATTTAAAATACGAAAAATTATAGCTGCCGAAGTGAACCTCACTTTGAACCAAAAACCTTTGAAACACCCTTCTTTTCTGTATCAATGATATGCAATGCAGTATGAGCATGAAATATCCATAATCAGAGAAAGTAGCACACGACAAGGCAAAACAGGGCAAAATGCCCCCAAATCAAGAGAACTGACCTGGAAATCCATCCAAATCCCCGCTATAGCTTCGGGCCCATAGTTACACATACAATCTATAATAAGGCATCATAACGGGAAAATAACAATGAAAAAAACTACAGACATCTACTCTACCTCTAAAACCTCCTAATAGCATACTAAGGATTCTATGCTAGGCATAACGATACTACGGGCTCCTAGACTAAGGATAGCATGAATAATTCAAATCTATGATCTGAAATGGCCAAAATAATACAGGTAACATGATTTAAGCCTAATTTTATCCTAAGGTACAACCTAACGTTCCAGAAATACATAATATATATAATCTAACTAAACTCAGTCTAGGAAGTAAACTGTAACCTACCTCGAGACCGAATCACAAATACGAACCATCACTCATGTGCCTTCTCCTTTCGAACAGCCTCAGAAAGCTGCCACACTATCAAAAACACAATCTAGGTATCAAGACGAGAAGAATGACACCCATATTACTATATGGAAAATTGGGTCAGAAAATGACCCTCGGGGCTTGCACAACAAAATAGAAAATAAAATTCACAATTATGTTTACAATGGGTTAAGGAATCTATACCCAAAAGTTGAGCACGAACGGGACTCATTTCAGGGCTCAAAACAGCCTCGAGGTCATACTAGTTCAAGAGAAACACCAAAGGAAAACCAACGGAAAATAACAAGGATTAAATAGGATTTTACAATGGAAAGGAGAAGAGGGATCAGAAGGGACTTTCCAGACCAAGTAGACTGAAAGAGGAGGGTTGGAACCGAAGCTTGAATGATCACAATGGTGGAAATTAAAGTTTTTGGAGGAGAAAATGAAGTTGGAAGCTTAAATAGTTGTCTGGGGTCCTTCATCGCGATGCAAGCGACCCCACGTGATCGTTAGGAAACGTTGGCCAGACCATCACCGTTTCGATGGTCCAGCAACGTAATCGCATAGAGCAAGCTGGACCGAGTCCCAGCCTGCTTCATTGTGGTCACGAGGAGAAACCCACGCGATCGTGAGGTCAAGAAACTAGACCATCACGAATGCAATGGCCACCTCGCGGTTGCGATGACCAAACTAGTCTGCAACAATATAGCAGCAACCAGCAATTAACCAAGGCTAAAAAGTCTCTCGACGGACCCTCAAGATTCATTCAGAACCCCATGAACATAAACCAACCATGCTACCCTACTAGAAACAGCATTTTGGACTTAATGGAATCGGCAAAACTCCCAACAGAGATCGTTTTAATGAAAAGTGGACCCCATGCACAAAACCAACTCGAAACTCAATACCCCAAAATAAGTCTAGAAGCCTCGAGACCTGACCCAAAGGTCCCCCTAGCCTAAAGTTGACATTCTGGAGCTAACAACACTGACAGAGTTTCCATCTGAGGCCGTCTTCTCCAAATTTTGACCAAAGTCAACCCTACCAACCAAACTAGCTTGAAAATACAGAAAGCAATACGAATCCAAACTGAAAGTACTCAAACCCAGACCAAGGGTCCCACTAGAACAAAAAAACCATTTCAGATCCAACTGAACTGTTAGAATTTGATTTTGAGCACATTTACCAAGAAAGTTGATCGAAGTAAAAGATTTTCTAAGTTCAAGTTCTAAAATAGGGAAATGGTCATAACGACCTAACGAATGACTCGGGCACTAAATTGTCAGTCCCGGTAGGTCATAAATGACCTGTAGCCACTGTGGGAAAGCTCAAAATATGAAAAAAGAATGAAAAACTAGAAAATAACCTGAAGGGTCATTACACAAAGTTAAACCTTCATGAAAATCTTTAGGTGCTCCTTAGGATCCATCTCCTTTGAAGTTTTGAATTATCCTTGAACCTCAAAATATTTCTCTACTATAGCCCTGATCAGTGAAGGTGTTTTTTAGGCTCCTCTTTGATATCTTGTAAGACTAAAAGTTCTTCAATGATCACCGATTGTACTTGTGGCTTGTAGGCTTCAAATACCTCAACTTTGTCTTGTGCTTGAATTATAAGATTGACAGAAGCCACATCAATAACTGCTTTTACCATAACTAAGAATGGACATCCTAAAATAAATGGAACTTTAGGATCAAGCTCAAAATCAAAGATAATAAATCTATTGGGAAGATCACTAATCCAATATGAACCAATGCATTCTCAATAATGCCCTCAGGTCTAGTCATATACTTGTTATCCAGCTAAAACAAAACCAAAGTTGATTAGGGACTACCTAATCCTAAAATTTTGAATAGTGACAAGGGCATCAAATTGATGCTTTCCCCCAAGTCACACATTTCAATACCTTTTCCTGTAGCCCATAGAGAATTCCATATTGAAACTTTTGGGGTCCTTCCCTTATGCAGGGAGAGGGTTTTGAATCTGCGATGAGCATTGTTCAGTGAGAGTTACTATAGAATTTTTAGTTAGTTTCCTCTTTTTGGTTACTATATCTCTCAAATACCTTGCATATTGGGGAATACCTTGCAACATTTCAACAAGAGGTAATTAATGTTCACATTCTTTAGTAGATTAAAGAACTTGGTGCATGTCGTCTCCTCTTTGTACTATATATGATTATGTGGGAATGAAAGAGGTAGGTTCATATATCTCAACTGAGACCACCTTGCATCTGGTTCTTTCCTCACTTTATTCTTTTGCCTCTCAACTGTTATTCTTATCACTTTTTCTAGTGTAGCTTCACCCATCTTTGTTCCCTTTTTAGCAACAATTGCATTTATTTATTTTCAGTTGGAATCCAGATCACCAGGTAGACTTCCATAGGGTCTCACATTTTTTGCTTCATCTAGTTAACCCATTTGTCTCTTAAGATCTCAGATTGCCAAGTCATTATTTTTTAGACTAGCTTCTTATTTCTATTGGCTTTCAGTCAGCTTCTTTAACACTTCTTTTATCTCATCAAGCTGGACTTACACTCTATTATTCTGATTTTGTTGATAGTCTTGCTGCTGGCTTTGAACTTTTAGTGATTCTGGTTTCCACCCTATGAGATGTTAGGGTGATTTCTCCAATTTGGGTTGTAGATGTTCCTGAAATTCTAATTTATTGTACCTCTACATGTAAAGCCCACAAAGTGTATGAACATTGTATTAGATCGGCATACATCATCTGTATGATCACCTCCAGAGACCTCAAAAAATAATGATGCTCGTTGCACTTGCTGAACTTCAGCTTGCGATTGCACTTGCCCCATAAGCAGATTGTTCAACTTGGTAAAATTATTGTTCATAGTGGCAATTTGTGCTTGTGTACTAGTCATCCCATCAACTTCTGGAATCCTTGTCATCTTCTTTATGGAATTTCTATTGGACTCACTAGTCCACTATGAATTGTATGTTGCTAACCTATTCAACAAAACCACTAATTTATTACAATTTTTCTCTAGTGCTTGTCCACCTGCAGTTGAATCAAGAAATAATTTAGAATAAATATCTAAACTGTCAATGAAAGTGTATGCAACATCCCAGGTCTGATAGTGATGAGGACAACTTAGCAATAACATTCTAAAATTCTCTCATGCTTGGGGTAAGCCTTTTTTTTAATATAAATCCCAAAATCTCACTTTTTAACTTGGTTGTCTTTCCAGAAGGAAAGAACCTTGCAATGAATTAATGGGCTAAGTCATCCCATGAAGTGATAGAATTTGAAGGCTCAACTTTGATCCAACTCTTTGCTTCCCCCGGTAACGAGAATGGGAACAATGTGAGCCTCACATAGTCCAATAAGACTCCTTCCATAATGTAGGTATCAATAATCTCCAAGATGTTCTAGAGATTCACATGTGGGTCCTCATGTGGTAGACTTGTAAATTTCCCACTTGAGGTAGTAGTTGCACCATATTCTGCTCAGCTCCCATCTTTCAGTGATTGTTGGTTTGATAATGTTGGAGGGTATCTTATCGGTGAGTGGGACTGCCACTTTGCAAACTGTAACTGGGGCTGATGGTAGGTTTTTTGCTGCATAATTTACTATTACTATCAGTGATTGGTTTCTCTATTCCTGCAACAAAGTTTGTTCTCTTAACCTTTTAAGGGAGAACCTTTTAAGTTTTTAGTGGAATGGTGTTAGGCTCTCTTCAATTTCAAAATTCTCTGCTTCATTGTCAGCACTTTACATAAACCTGTAACCTATAATAATAATATAAGATCAAGTTGTTAACACTTATAAAAATAAAAACAATAGCAAAATCTTAACTTTTTAATACTTTAGTTTCCCAGCAATGATGCCAAAAACTTATTGGGATTGGCCAATGGCCCTTAAGAATGCGTACGTGGTTTCAAGTAACAAAGTCATTGTAAAACAATCGAGTGTGTTGATTCCACATGTACTTAGTTGCAGACAAGTTAGCAAGATGCTATTATGGTTGTAAGAATAAGTATTTCCAATTCAAGAGTTGGTTGAGTGTTTTTTATAGAGTCTATTAATGATATTAAAACAATTTTGATTGATATTTAGAAGTTTTTCACAAAGCTGTTAAGACTTAGGGTTATGGCTCTTGCGTAATTTTATCATATTTTATATATATTTGTTAAGCACTATTAAGATATCTACTAAATTATTGAATCATAGGGTTAATAGTATGATCATAGGCTCTTATTCCTCTAATCGTATACCAGAATTAGCCTTCTAACTACATCATTGAGTGGGGATAGCCAAACTAATCTGAATGAAATAAGTTTCATCTCGTATTTGACCCAAGTAGGGTAATCTAGGCGTGTCTCCATCCTAGCCACAAATCTGTCAGTTGATACATCCACTCCCCTTAATTTACATTCTATTTCTAGTCTTCGTCTTTCGAGTTCCTCTAGAAATTATTCATTTATCCTATTGGTCATGAAAAAATAGAATAGTAATCACAAGATTAAGAGAACAAAAAGTAATGGTAGATTTTGCAAAATAAACTATATGTAAATTACTGTAATAACCAGGTTAGTCATTACGGATAGACCAATCGTGCTAAGTTTTAGAGTTAGAAAACTCCGGGTTTGGGAGTTTGAAATTCTGGGCTAGGCTAGCCTCGACCAGTTTTGGAGCGAGGTAGAGTCTAGGGAAATCCGAGTAAAAATGGATTTAGATGTCTTGGAGTGAGCTAGTTTTCCACGTAGCCAAGACATAAAGGAGTCTGGGGGACTTTTCGGAATCACATTTGGGTAAGTAGAACTCCCAGAATCGTGTTTGACGTGAAGGGGTTATTTTGGGACGTTCGGGGAAACAAGTGTGTTGTGAAATGGCCAAAATTGGCAGAGTTCTAGACTTTCTACCCATGACGAGCATTGTCACGCGCGATAGCGGCCACCACTATAGTGGTAGAAATTACCACTATAGCGGCGGTCAAAGGTTGTCGCTATAGCGGGACCGCTATAGCGGAGCGAGGACCATCGATGGGTTTTTAATGCAGAAATAGCTCTCAAAACATTCAATTTTCACAAGTTTGTTTTGGAGAAGGACTGGGCGATTTCCAGGCAATTTTCTTCATTCTCCCGTCAAAAATCTTCCCTAAGGTAAGGCTTTCATTCCCCAAACTTGGTAATACATTTCCTATGCGGTAGAATTGCTAGGAGGGAAATTGGGGAAAGGTTAGAATAACCTAGGGATGGTGGAATTCAGTGAAGGAAGGGGATTCCAAGCATGTGTGTTCTTGGGCATTGATAAAAGTACATTAAAATGATCATAGGTTGTTTAATTTCCTATTTTTATCAGTAAAAATGATAGAACTAGGGAAATTAACAGTGGAAAAGCCCGGGAAAAGGGTGGGATGATCATGGATGGCCTGGGGTTTGGGGATTTGGTATAATTCGGGTAATATGCAGGCCTTGTGTGTTAATGGTATGTATTATGTGTTGTTTTTAGACCAAGAACGAGAGAGGAATCTGGAACACGGAAAAGCTCGGGTCGAATAGAGCTTGGATCATTTTGAGGTAGGTGATGGCTTATGATTTTTTGTGAATGTGTATATTGATGTACTCATGTCTAAGTGATTGTATGCATTACATTACTTAGGAAAATTGTGTGGAATGTCTAGGTCCTGTTTACAGTCTGTGATTGAACGGTTTACTTGTTGTTACAAGTTGTGTGTGTTCATATATTGATTGTGGTTGTTGACATTCAGTTGGCTTGGGTACCATTCCTGGTATAAGTATAACACATGGTTGGCATGGGTACCATTCCTAGTACGGGTATATCATTCGGTTGGCACGGGTACCACGCTTGGTACGGGTTTACTTTATTGCATCTTGCATTGTTTCATTGACTATTGTATTGCATTGGTTGATATTGGTTCCATGAGTGTACCGCGTTATTTTACTGAATGTAATACTTGATATTGGTTCCGTGAGTGGACCGGGTTGTTTTACTGGATGTAATACTTGGTATTGGTTCCGTGAGTGGACCGGGTTGTCTAGTTAAAGGTGCTATTGTTGATGGTCATTGGTATTACCTTTGGTGTTGTCTAGAGGGGATTCTAGGGTGGGTCCGGGCTAGACGGAAAGGAGAGTTGTGGTTACATGTTTGTCGATTAGAACTTTAAGAGATGGATTCATGCGGTAACAAGATAGGTAGAGACATGTAGGCTAGATGTGCCTATGATTATTGTTGCATGTTTGCCATACTCCTTACTTGATATTGTTGTACTAATTATATACTGTTTACTTGAAAACTGGCTGATGATCCTACCAGTACACAGTGGTGGTGTATTGATACTGCACTTGTCTTTCTTTTGGTGAGTACAAGAAATCTACCAGCGACTGAGACGCGACCTCGCATCTAGCACCGGCGATTTCTAACTTTCAAGGGTGAGCTGCTTGATTCGAGCTACCTTGGGTTATCTTTAGAGTTTCAGTCTAATTGTTTCAGACTTAAAACTATTTTAGTTTATCTTTTGGGGTTGCATCCCCGTATTCTAGATTTGGTATTGATGTTTGGTACAATGACTTTGAGTTCCTAGGTGGGAATTTCCGCAGAATTATATTAATGATTAGTTTTGGTTACTTTGATTTCTAGTTTACATTTATGCTTGCTGATTTTAGGCTGTTAGTCTAGGCAAGGGGTGGAACTCTATTGGTTCGCTCATCCGGGGGGATGGGTGGGTGTCACTCATGATGGGTTGGGTCGTGACAATTACGATGTTCATAATATGCCTACAACCCTGGATGGAGGACTTTTAGCCACTCATAATTTGATTATAAAGTAATAAGAATGTATAAACAATAAATTATGCTAAGTAAAAGAGTATAAGAAATAATCCAAAGAGTTGTATTAAAGCTCTGTGCTCCTATAATCTTCTTCTACTAAAATCTAAGCTAAAAATAACCTAGGGGAAATTTATAGTATTTAAAAACACCTAAGAGACCCTTCCAACTCGGAATAAGAAAAGGTCAAAAATTGCCCTCGCCATCACTAACTCGCGGTGCGAGTCTACTTCATTCACCCTAAGACTCTCACATCAATCACTTTTCACTCACCCTGGGAATCTTCTTTGCAAGGTGTAAACTTCTGAGGGTGTGTATTATTGATCCCCATTTGCTCCGTGACAATCCATCTTCCCTTGGACTTTACTTATGCTCACTTTAGTATTATTTTAGCTTCTTTCACTAATTTACATAAAATACTTCTAATAAGTGATATATCATGAAATTAAGCATAAATCATAAGTATCAAGCCAAATTATCCTCAAAACTAGACAAAAATATGGACAAAAAGTAGTAAAAAGAGTGTATAATACCCATACATCATAATCTTATTAGGGTAAGAAGATATTGTAGTCCTAAATTAACTCAAGTTCATACGATAAAAAAACATTCTCTTTTATCTCTTTCATGCAACCTTAACCCCAACATATGACTGAACCTTAATCTGTATGAAGGCCAAGGCCATTGGTCAGTTGTTGGTGGTGGCTGGTCAACCCTACTCTTTATCGTCTCCACCAGCAACACAGACCTTGAACCTTATGCCTAACACCATCACCAATATAAAGTAAGTGAAATTATTGAAACCCCAGACATTAAATAGCTCCATGAAGAACCCTAATACCTCCATAATTTTTATAAAAATAAAGCCAGTTATGATGTTACATAGAGCACCATATATTAAATGGACAGAGGCTAGAGTAGATAGTACGAACATCATTTAAAATCTCTGACATGCTATCATTGATAAGTTTTCCTATGGGTGGACTATCTTGATGAAATACGATATATAATACCAACTCAATGCAATATAAAAGGAGACTACTAGATTGGTATATTTTGAAATTGACATAATTTGATTAGATTATCACTCATGGAGGACTTTATTAAGTTGACCTCGAAGGTTGCTTACTATATTAAATCAAAGGATGGAAGTTCATATCAGATGATGCCATTTATATATGATTCCAGATTCAAAATTGAAGAAGAAGAGTCATGGTGTGGATATTGTTTCCAAACCTCTTTCCTACCTACTATGTGAAAGAATCTATATTTCACTGGCAACTATTGTAGGAACTCTTTTACACCTTGACATGGCCACAATTAACAGAATGTGGCCTAGTTGTGTCAAAGTAAAATTCCTAGACAACTTGTTAGTTGATTTGCCTAATCATGTTTCTATGGATATCGAGCACAAAAAAAACTGGTGCAATAAGGTATGTCTTGGTATCCATACAATATGATTATTTGCCTAAATATTGTAGAGAGTACAGGTTGCAAGTACACAATGCTTATGAATGTAGAGTCTTGACTCTTAGGTTAATACCAAAGAAGGCAGCTAATACACATGAAATTCCAAAAGGAAATATAGATTGTTACACCCTGAACGAGATCGGCACCTGAAGCCACCTGGTAACTCGAGCATATCCTTGGACTGTCATGCTACTAAGGAAACTAAAAATTAAATGTGGATTCTATGAATGTAAAGCTAAGACTAAGTATATTTAAAATAAAACAAAAAGATATGCTTTCATAAAACTGGGACATGAGGTCACTGAAAATCTGAATAACAATTGTGTTGATTGAAATGACTAACTATCTAATGAAGTCTCTACAAAACTGAACTGAACAATGTGTACTGGGACAAGGCACGGGTCTACCTTTATTTGAATTAAACTGAGCTAAACTGAACTACTAAACTAGACATGAAATAAGTCCTCTGAATGTGAGGAGAACTCATCATAAGCTGAGGAGATGAGAGTCTAATGGAGCACTTGCTGATGGTTCTGAGTACCTGAATTTGCATTATAAAAATATGCAACTCTAAATGGCATAAGTACATAGAATATATTGTATGTAAAATAGCTTAACTAAAACTATACTGATAACTGAAAAATAAGGCATTCTGATTATATAAATCAACAATGCAACTAAAAGACTATCAATGGTATAAACTGAGTGTATGAATCTGATAAACTGAATGGCTGAAATATGCAATTGAGCAACTGAAAGACTGATACAGTAAGTAAACTGTATGCAATGCATTATAAAATACTTTATAAATTTATGGCGTGTGCCAAATATATATTATCTGGAAATAGTTAGATTTTCTGTTGGGGAGTTTCTTATAACCAACATACATCATTTGAGCTCATGATGTCCAAACTATGGCTCGATTGAGAGAGTTGTTCTTTACCTTAATAAGGTATAGAAAATGAACATAACTGAACTATAGATTCAAACTAAACTTGTACAAGGGGATTAAAGAGGAATTTCCCGAGTCAACGGCACGATCCTATCCTATGCTGACATGTACAATTTGAGGGCACGGGTTATCTAAACTCATACCTATCGCAGTGTTTAATAATCCTTCCAAAGCTTTATATGTTCATACTATACTAAAATCATGTTGGTGGCCTTTGCTCGAAAATCATATGAAAACCCTACTGGTGAGCCTTGAACATGAGATCATATGAATATACTGTTGTTTGAGCCTTGTGCTCTATTTTATCTGAAAATGATGTTGTTTAAGACTTGTGCACTAGTTCTTTATGAATAATGCTAACTGAGTTTTCAAGATAAGAGGCATTCTTCCTTTTATTACAATATGCATAATAGAATTTGTAGACATTTTATAAAGTAACTTTCAAAATCATAGACTAGTTTCATAGAAAATCATGTGATAGTTATGTAAAATATGAGATAACTTTCAAATCATTTGAAATAGACTCCATGAACATCAAATATGATATATAATCAAGGGTGGATTCCAATTTATGATATTTTCACAAATTTTATGAAGGTTCAAGAGATATAATTAAGAGATAACGAAACTAGAATTCTAGGATTCAATTCACAACCCTAACTTGATTTATGAGCGAAATTGAATGTTTAGAACATTCTTGTGGGAAGAATAGGGTTCCCATACTAAGGGTTAGACTTACATACTTTAAGCACTCTAAATCTTGAAAGAGGGTCTGCATTTTTTGTTCTTAGAACTTAGGGGAAGGTTTTTCTGAAGAACTCTAGGATTCGAGGTAAAGATTCTTGTTAGAATCCATAATATCAGAGTGGGAACCAATAAGTTTGCTTAGAAAATTCTGGAGAAAACTTATCTAGCCTTAGGGAGTGGGAGAGAGCTCTTGGGTATGTTGAATTCAATCTGAATATGGGGAAGTGGGGAAGGGAATGTACAATGCATCTTTTAATACACCTGGGATTTTTGGCATACGGTCCACTGTATGAACCGTGCAATAGACGTACAGACCATAGCACCCTTAGAAAATCTCCCTCCGCTGGATAGGTAGTATATATGGTCTACTATACAAACAGTACAACTTGAGTATGGATTGCACTTTGGGTCGTAGAACCACACATCCCAAAATTGGCACCACTTTAGGGTATGACTGGGGGTTACAACCCATAAAGGCCTGTTATGGATCGTATGCTCGTCCATATAACTGGGGTCAATTTTCTTCACATTGGATAAGGAGCATTACTTATGCTATGGATCGTACTCACCAAGTATGGACCTAGGATCGTCCATGGTCACATGGGTTCAAGTCCGAGTTAGACGTTGGGTGGTTTAAGTGCTAGTCCAAAAGTCTCAGGTGTTACAATATCTCTCTTTTGGGATCATTCATTCTCGAATGAGGGTTATGGATGGAAGGAACACATTTGAACTGAACTAGACCTAATGCATTCCCTTGGGCTATCTAGAACTAACACTTATCAATTTAAACTATACTAACATGAGGGATTTATAACAAACTATGAAGGATCGTATAAGCACGAGTTCTAAATGAAAAAAACCAACATAGACATGACATAAGGTATGAGTTCATAGAATCAAACACGTAAATTGAGATCATTAACTTAGACATCTTCCTCTTGAGGAGTGAATAAATAAGGATATTTGCTTTCATGACTTCCTCAGCTTCTCATGTAGACTCTTCAATATTCTCACTTCTCTATAACACTTTCACTGAAGCTACTTCCTTGGTTCTCAACTTTTGAACCTGATGATCTATAATCTTAATTGGAATTTCCTCATAAGATAAACTATCTTTCACATCAACACTTTTTGACAAAACTATAAGTGAGAGATCTCTCACACACTTCTTTAACATGGAGACATGGAACACTGGATGAATGTGTCACGACCCGAAATTGGACCATGATGGCGCCTACACAACCACCCGGTAGGCAAGCCAACCCAAAGATGAGAAAGATAATGATACAATATAAATAAGGAAACGAAAGAGAAAACATAAGGAAATAGGGACCAACAGTATAGATACACACCAACTGTAATAGATATACAATAATAGCCCTAAAGTGATCGAGAAGATAATATATATACACAAGAACCAACTTCGGACCTGGTGTCTCCAGTGCAAGAGCGTCTAAAGTATGGAGTAGCTGTACAATAAGTACTATCTATTCAAAATATAAAATATAGACAGAAAGATAGATGGAAAGAAGTAAAAGTCTCCAAAATATCGGGAGCTCACCATGATCTGAATAACAGCTGGCCACGAATGATATGAGGATCAATAAGAGTGGCTCATACTAGGTGCTGCATCAGATAAAGATGTAGAGTGTAGTATGACTACTAAAATAATGGGTACCCAGTAGGCATCATAGGCCGATCGAGCTCAGAAAGATAATATATAGTATAAACTACAGGAAAGTAAGCTAACTATAGAGATCAACCTAAATCTAGTTATCAACAGAAAAAAATCAAATTATCTATTTGATGGTGAAGATAATAATGATAAACAGGTAAAAGCACTCTAAGTACACATAGGCAATGCAATGAAATGTGATAAATGTATCGTGAGATGATATGCTATAGAGTATGGCTAATGCAAAAAAGTAAAACCCAAAATCTGGTACCCCGAGCGCCCGGAATGTAACCTCGAGCTCATCATCATATGCATAAAAGTAAAACCTGGATATGTGCTCCTCGGGTCACCCAGAATCATACCTCGAACTCATTAACAGGAATGTAAAAATAGACAAAGGGTTCAGAAACATCCCTCGTACCATATAACAGTAGTATTTCCTTTCTTTCAAAAAATAGTGGTTTAAATAAAATCTCGAATCTTTGAATTGAAAATCTTGTATTTCTTTAATTTCCAAAACCAATTTCCATGATTTGCAGTAATTAGATATGATTCCATGTTCATAGAATATCATTTAATCAGGGTAAAGCACCCTACAAACAAGGTAACTGACCTGGCACTCCATACGATCCATGTTATGATCTCGGGCCCACAGATATACAAATATAGCAAATAAATGGAAAGAATGGAGAATAACCATGAAAATAACTAAAAGCACCTACTCTACCTCTAAAACCTCCTAAAAGCATTCTAGGCTAGTCACAAAAATTCTACAAGCTCCTAAACTAAGGATGAACAGTATAATTCTACTCTATGATCCCGAAATGGCCAATTTATACAATCACAGGATTTAAGCCTATTTCTACTCTAAGATACTACCTAACATTCCAACAATTTATAAAATATAGAATCTAACTAATCCAAGTCTAAGGAAAATAAATTGTAACCTACCTCGGGGTTGAACTGCAATCATGAACCATCACTCATATGCCTTCTCCTTTTGAACAGCCTCAGAAAGCTGCCATACTATCAAGAACATAATTCAGGTGTCAATACGAGAAGAATGACACACATATTACTATACTAAAATTCAGGTCAAAAGTGAGGTCGAAAAATGACCCTCAGGGCCCTTGCAATGGAATGGAAAACAAAATTTACAATTATGTTTGCAATGAGTTTAGGAACCCATGCCCAAAAGTTGAGCTCGAACAAGACTGATTTTCGGGGACTAAAATAGCACCGACGTCCACTTGATCAAGAAGAATTTAACAAGAGAATTCTACAAAATGAAGAAGAAAATTTGTGAATGAAATGATGGAAAAACATCGGGGGAACATAACGAACTTACCCGAAATGTTTGAGATAAATAATGCTCTAATCCCAGCTCTTGAAGATGAATAATAATGGAGGATTCGATTATAATGGAAAAGAAACCAAAGTTGGTAACTTAAATAGTTGCCAGGGGTCCTTCATCGCGATCGCGAAGGACTCCACGCAGTCGCAAAGATGAGCTGGCCAGACCACCATGATCGCGATGGTCCAGCCACACGATTGTGAAGAACAAGCTGGACTAGGTCCTAGCTAGCCTTCATCGCGATCACGAGGAGCCACCCTCTCGATCGCAATGGTAAAAAAGCTAGAAAAGTCACCGAATGGACCCCCGGGATTCATACGAAACCTCGTAAACACAAACTAACCATGCTAACCTAAAAAAATTGGCATTCTGGACTCAATGGAATTGATGAAACTGCCAACGGAGATCATTTTAACAAAAGTAGGCCCATGCCCAAAAACCAACTTTTACCAAAATGGAACCCAATAGCCCAAAATGAGTTCAGAAGCCTTGGGACCCAAACCAAAGGTCTCTCTAGCCTAAAGTCGACATTCCAGAGCTAACAGTACTGACGAAATTTCTATTTGAGGTTGTCTTCTTCGAATGTTGACCAAAGTCAACTCTACCTGGCTTAAGAGTTGCAAAATAAGAAAATAAGCTTAAAATACAAATGAACGGCTCAGGAACCAAATTGTCAGCTTTGATAAGTCATAAATGACCTATAGACACTGTAGGAAAGCTCGAAATGCGAAAAAAGCACAAAAAACAAGAAAATAACCCAGAGGGTCATTACAATATCCACTACTAAAGAACTTTCATCCTCAAAAGTTAAAGAAAGGAAGATACCTGAAGGCTCAAAAATGTGAGGATAGAGGGTCCGCATATCAGTTCTGATCTCCTAAGTAGCCTCCTAGACAAGATGATGCCGCCACTGAACCATAACTGACAAAATCTTCTTGTATCTCAACTTCCTAACCTGCCTGTCCAAGATAGCAACAGGCTCCTCCTCAAAAGCCGGAGACTCATCCAACTGGACTAAATCCCACTAAAGCACGTGAGACTCATCCTAAATATATCGCTGCAATATAGAAACATGAAAAATTGGGTGAACATCAGAAAGAGCAAGAGGCAGGGCCAACTCATAAGCAACCTCCCCAATGCGAGAAAAGATCTCAAATGGCCCATTGAATCTAGGACTGAGATTACCCTTCCTCCCAAACATTATCACACCCTTCATGGGTGACACCAAAGGAACACACGGTCACTAACCATAAACTCTAAATCTCAAACTCTCCGATCAGCATAACTCTTCTGCCTACTGTGGGTAGTGCGAAGTCTCTACTAAATGACCCAAACTCTATCCATCGAATCATGAAGAAAATCAGTACCCTATGGTCTAACCTCAAAGGCATCACACCAACCCACCATAGATCTGCACTGCCTACCATACAAAGCCTTGAACGAAACCATCTGAATACTGGAATGACAACTATTATTGTAAGCAAACTCTGCCAAGGCCAAGAACTGGTCCTAGTGACCTCCAAAATCAATAACACATGCCCATAATATATCCTTCAGAACCTGAATAGTGCACTCTGACTAACCATCAGTTTGCAGATGAAAAGCAGTGCTAAGCTCAACTCTAGTACCCAGCTCTCTCTGAATAGACCTCCATAAAAACAAAGTAAACTGACTGCCATGGTCAGACATGATAAAAACTGGCACCCCATGCAAATGGATAATCTCACGGATGTAAATCTGAGCCAACCTCTTGGAACTGTAGGCAATATGAACCAGCAAGAAGTGAGCAAACTTTGTCAACTTATCCACGATGACCCAAATAGCATCAAATCTTTTCAAAGTACGTGGCAAACTGAATATAAAGTCCATAGCTATCCGCTCCCATTTCCACTCCATAATAGGTAGCCTCTAAGTCAAACCACCTAGCCTCTGGTGCTCAAACTTCACCTGCTAACAGTTCAAGCACCTAGACACGAAATCTCAGATATCCCTCTTCATTCCACACCACCAATAGTGCTGCCTCAAGTCACAATACATCTTAGTTGCCCGGGATGTATGGAATACCTAGAACAATGAATCTCTTCCAAGATCAATTTAACTAGGTCACCAACTCTAGAAACGCAATATGACCCTCATTCCTCTGAACACCCTCCAAATCTAAGGTTGCCTTCCAAGCCTCACCGCTCAAAACCTTATCACGAATGATGCTTAACCTCACATCATCAAATTGTTGTGCCTGAATCTTCTCCAACAAGGAAAATCTAGCCTTAACACAACAAAAATATGGCCCTACTCAAAAATATCAAGCCTATTCAACTTGTTAGCCAAGGACTGGATGTCTAAAGCTAAAAGTCGCTCTCCGCTGCTAAGAAAGTCAAGCTACCCATATTCACTGCCTTCCGGCTCAAGGCATCCACTACCACGTTTTCCTTGGTCGGATGATAAAGAATAGAGATGGCATAGTCCTTCAGTAACTCCAACCACCTGCGCTGCTTCAAATTTAGATCCTTTTGGTTTAATATGTACTGAAGACTACAATGGTCAGTGAAGATTTCACAATGTACGCCATACAAATAATGCCTCCATATCTTCAATGCAATGACTACAGCTGCTAACTCCAAGTCATGAGTGGGGTAGTTCCTCTCATGAACCTTTAACTGTCTGGAAGAATAAGCAATAACTCGACTATAATCCCATCCTTGGACACTACGTGCCCCAAGAATGCCACAAACTCAAGCCAAAACTCACACTTAGTGATTTGGCATATAATTGATGGTCTCGCAAGGTCTAAAGTATAACTCTCAGATGCTGCTTATGCTTCTCTCTACTTCTCAAATATACCAAAATGTCGTCAATGAACACAATCACAAAGGAATCCAGGTAGGCTCTGAACACACAGTTTATCAACTCCATAAAAGTTGTCAGGGCGTTAGTCAACCCAAGAGACATGACTAGAAACTTATAGTGGATGTATCGAGTCCTAAATGCAGTCTTTGGGATATTCGCAACCCTAATCCTTAATTGGTGATACCCGAACCTCAAGTCTATCTTAGAGAACACTTTTGTACCCTATAGCTGGTCCAATAGATCGTTAATACACAGAATCAGATACCTATTCTTAATTTTAACCTTATCCAACTGCCTGTAGTCAATACACATACGCATGGACTCATCTTTCTTTGTCACAAATAAAACTGGAGCACTCCATGAAGATACACTAGGCTTGATGAACCCTCTATGCAATAGATCCTGGAGCTAATCCTTAAGCTTCCTCAACTCAACTAGTGCCATCTGATATGGGGGAATAGAAATGGGTTGAGTGCCCGGCTCAACATCGATGGCAAAGTCAATATCACGATCAGGAGAAAGACTCGGTAGATCAAAAGGAAACACATTCGAATACTCGTAAACCACAGGAACTGACTCAAGAGAAAGTGTGGTGGCACTAGTATCACAGATGTAAGCAAGATAGGCCAAATACCCCTTCCCAACCAACCGTTAGGAACTTAAGAAAGATATAACTCCGCTCGGCATATGGCTATCAGCACCCTTCCATACTATAGGAGGGATATCGAGCATCCATAGAGTAACGATCTTGGTGAAGTAATCTAAGACCGTATGGTAGGGAGACAGCCAATCCATGCCTAAAATTACATTGAAATCCACCATATATAGCATAATCAGGTCTACCACGTGTCATACCCCAGGATAGTCACCACATAAGCTCGCTATACATGATCCATTACTAAAAAATCTCCTAATAGGTAGCTACAGGCAATAACTCATAAGTAGACTCCAGACTAGTAGCATAATAAGCAAACACATAGAGAATGTAGACCCCAAATCAAACAAAGCAGAAGCTGACTGATGACAAATAAAGATCGTACCTATGATGATAGCATCTGAAGCCTCAACCACTAGATGGCCCGTAAATGCATACATGTGGTTCTGACTGCCACGACCACCTGATCTACTAGACTGAGGACTACCTCTAGTACCCTGAGGACCACCTCTTCTACCCTGTGCACCACCTCTGGCTGGTGGTGCTGGAGCTCTGGTGGCCTGAACCATCTGATCATATCACCTATGGTGCTACGCCGAAGGACATTCTCTAGCAAAGTGGCCTAACTCACCACACTCATAACAAGCCCAGCCAACCATACCCTACTATGAATACCCAGCTTAATTAGATTAACTACCGTGACCTGTGGACCCAGAACGAGCACCTCATAAAGACTGAATCACACCCTGGATACTCTGACCCTCAGCAATCTATAATATTGCCTGACCAGGCCAGCTTGGCTGGAAATGCTGCTAATATTGACCCCTATCAAACTAGCTTTGGTCACGTGTCTGTGAGCCATTTTAACTTCCCTGATAGTGAGGCCTCTTAATGTTGCCCCCTTGGGCCTCATGAAGTACACCTTCAATAGTGTGGGCATGGTCTACTACCTCCAGGAAGGAATGGCCTGATGCTACTATATCCTCTGTAGCCAAGTGGAGCTATAAAGTCAATCCTCGAAAAAAGCGATGCACCCTCTCATGCTCGGTAGGCAGAATCATGGTGGCATGCATAGCCAACTCATAGAAATGGACCTCATATTTGGAAATAGATATGGAGCCTTGCTCCAACCTGGAGAACTGATCCATCAATCGCTCTCTCAAGCTGCACAGTACATACTTCTCCAAAAAAGTTGTGACAGTGACTCGGCTGTCCTGTAAGCTATATACGACCTCCGCTATTATTTTATTGGACCATCTAACTAAAACATAGTGTAATCTGCTTTGTGTGATTCAACTAGCCCAATATTATGCAATCTCTCTTGGCAACTAGTCAGAAACTCATGTGCATCCTCCCTAGGAGCACCTGAAAACCTCAGGGGACCCAACCTCAGAAACCTACCAAGCATCTTCGTCTCCTCAGAAGACATAACGGGCCCAACTGGAATAGGCAAGATAATAGTAGGAACTGGCAATACCTCTAATCGGGGAGCCGCAGTAGCAGGCTGCACTTCTAAACCATGTGTCGCTGTCTGGGCTAAAGTCTGAGTCTCATCTCTAACCTGAGAACTAAGTAGAGTATCGAGCGAAGCTTCTGGATGTGACATACCCTCGAGAAACCTAAGCAAGTGAACCAACGTGTCTTGTAGCACTGGAGTAGCTACGAAACCTGTTGAATGCTGGGCTGACCTCAAACCCTCTGGCTCATAATGTACCTCCTCAATACCAATATCCTGGTGATGACAATCTAGTATGGGCCCGAGCTGGAGCCATAGCCCATTCCTTACCTCAACCTCTAGGTCGACCTCTATCCCATCCCCTAGCTGGGGCTCTGACTGTAGGTGTAGGGGTCTCGTCTTCACCCGCTGCTGATCTCGTCCGAACCATCTGAGAAAGAGTGAAACAAAAGATACTTAGAAGTTGATATGGTCAGGGATGCACGACAAGGAATCAAAAATATGGAATCTTTCCTAAGAAGACCCTATAGCAACTCACAGATAGGATACGAATGTCATCGTACTGATTCATAAGACTCCACTAGACACTTTGCTCTTGTACTGGCAAGACCGGTGAACCTAGAGCTCTGATACCACTCTATCATAATCCGAAATTGGGCAGCAATGGCGCCTACATAACCCTCCGGTAGATAAGCCAACCCAAGGATGCAAAAGATAATGATATAATATAAATAAAAGAAACAGAAGAGAAAACATAAGGAAATAGGAGCCAACAGTATAGATACATACCAACTGTAATAAATATATAAAAATGGCCCTAAAGTAACCGGGAAGACAATATATATACACAAGAACCAACCCCAAACCTATTGTCACCGGTACAAGAGCGTCTAAAGTACGGAGTAGTTGTACAATAAGTATTGTCTATCCAAATACAAAATATAGATAGAAATATAGATGAAAAGTAGTAGAAGTCTCCAAAATACCGGGAGCTTACCACTATCCGAATAGCAGCTGGCCAAGAATGATAGCAGGATCAATGAGGGTGGCTCGTACTAGGTGCTGCATCAAAAAAAGATGCAGAATATAGTATGAGTACCAAAATAATAGGTACCCAGCATGCATCATAGGTCGATCGAGCTCAGAAAGATAATATATAATGTAAACTACAGGAAAGTAAGCTAACTACATAGATCCACCTAAATCTAGTTAGCAACAGGAAAAAAATCAAACTATATATCCGATGGTGAAGATAATAATGATAAACAGGTAAAAGCACACCAAGTACAAGTAGGCAATACAATGAAATACGGTGAATGTATCATGAGATGATATGATATGGAGTATGGCCAATGTAGAAAAGTAATACACGATATTTGGTACCCCGGGCACCCAGAATGTAACCTCGAGCTCATCAACATATACATAAAAGTAAAAACCAAATATGTGCTCCTCAGGCCACCCAGAATCGTACCTCAGACTCATCAACAGAAAAGTAAAAATAGATAAAGGGTCCAAAAATGTCCCTCAGACCGTATAACATTGGTACTTTCCTTTCTTTTGAAAACCAGTGGTTTAAATAAAATCCTGAATCTTTGAACCAAAAATCCTGTATTTCTTTCATTTCCAAGACCAATGTCATGATATGTAGTAATGAGATATGATGCCATGTTTAGAGAATATCAATCAATCAGGGTAAAGCACCCTAAAAACAAGGTAACTGACCTGGCACTCCATCCGGTCCACACTATGGCCTCGGGCCCACAAATATAGCAAATAAATGGAAAGAACGGAGAATAACCATGAAAATAACTAAAAGCACCTACTCTACCTCTAAAACCTCCTAAAATCATTCTACAGATTCTAGGCTAGTCACAAAAATTCTACAAGCTCCTAAACTAAGGATAAACAGTATAATTCTACTATACGGTCCCGAAATGGTCAATATATACAATCACAGGATTTAAGCCTATTTCTACTCTAAGATACTACCTAACATTCCAACAATTTATAAAATATAGAATCTAACTAAGCTAAGTGTAAGGAAAATAAACTGTAACCTACTTCGGGGCCAAACTGCAACCACGAACCATTACTCGTGTGTCTTCCCCTTTCGAACAGCCTTAGAAAGTTGCCACGCTATCAAGAACATAATCCAGGTGTCAAAATGAGAAGAATGACACTCATATTGCTATATGGAAATTCAGACCGAAAATCAGGTCAGAAAATGACTCTCGGGGTCTCCGCAAGGGAATAGAAAACAAAATTCATAATTATATTCGCAACGGGTTTAGAAACCCATGCCCAAAAGTTGAGCATGAACGAGACTCATTTTAGGGCCCAAAATAGCCTCAAAGTCCACTTGATCAAGAAGAATTTAAAAAGAGAATTCTACAAAATGAAGAATAAAATTCGTGAATGAAATAATGGGAAAAGAGCAGGGGAACATAATGCACTTACCAGAATTGTTTGAGATGAATAATGCTCTAATCCCAGCTCTTGAAGCTGCATAACAATGAAGGATTCAATTATAATGGAGAAGAAACAAAAGTTAGTAGCTTAAATAGCCGCCAGGGGTCCTTCATCGCGATCGTGAAGGACCCCACGTGGTTGTGAAGATGAGCTGACCAGACCATCACGATTGCAATGGTCCAGCCACATAATCGCAAAGAACAAGCTGGACTGGGTCCTAGCCAGCCTTTATCACAATCACTAGGAGCCACCCTCGCAATCATGATGGTTAAAAAGCTGGACCATCGTGAATGTGATGGTCACCTCGTGGTAGCAATGACCAAAATGGTCTGCAACATGCAGCAACAACTAGCAAAACTCTAAGGCTAAAAAGTTACCGGATGGACCCCTGGGATTCATTTGGAACCCCATAAACATAAACTAACCATGCTACCCTACCAAAAATGACATTTCAGACTCAACAGAGTTGAAAAAACTCCTAACGGAGATTGTTTTAACGAAAAGTTAGCCCCATGCCCAAAAATCAACTTTTACCAAAATGGAACCCAATAGCCCAAAATGAGTTCGGAAGCCTCGGGAACTGAACTAAAGGTTCCTCTAGCCCAAAGTCAACATTCTAGAGCTAACAACACTGACAAAAATTTCATTCGAGGTCGTCTTTTTTCAAATGTTGACCAAAGTCAACTCTACCAGGCTTAAGAGTTGTAAAATAGAAGAATAAGCTTAAAACACAAAAGAATGGCCCGAGAACCAAACTGTCAGCTTTGGCAAGTCATAAATAACTTTTAGCCACTGTGAAAAAGCTTGAAAGACAGAAAAAGCATGAAAATCAAGAAAATGACCTGGACCCCATTTCAGAATGACGACCAAATATGTTTGCAACTCTACCTCATAGGCTACTTTTCCAACTCACTTCAGGATTTGACAAACCAATATATTAGGGACTAAGATTCCAATTCTTTCCAAAATTCATGACGCCTTTCATAGGCAAAACTTTCAAGAACACCCAATCATCAATATCAAACTCTAAATCTCTTTGCCTCAAATTGAAATATGACTTTTGGCAACTCAGAGCAGTCTTCAATCACTTCTGAATGAGCTTAAATTTATCCATAGTTTGGTGAACTAGGTCTTGCTCTAAAAACTCTGCTTTACAAACTTTGAACCATCCTATTGGTGATCTACCCCTCCACCTAAATAGGGCTTCAAAAGGAGCCATATGAATACTAGAGTGATAGTTTTTGTTGTAGAATACTCAATGAGGGATAGGTGATCATCCCAACTACCTTTGAAATCTAGGACACAAGCTTGCAACATATACTTAAGTGTCTGAATAGTTTTCTCTGCTTGACCATCGGTCCGAGGGTGGAATGTGGTACTATAGTTCACTTTCGTATCTAATCCTTTCTGAAAATACTTACAAAAGTACGCAGTGAACTGGGAACCTCTATTTGAAATGAAAGACATTGGGGTACCATGAAGCTTGACAATTTTCCTTATGTAAAGCTTTGCATAATCCTCAACGGAATTTGTTGTCTTAACTAGCAAAAAATGGGCTAACTTTGTCAACCGATCTACAATCACCCAAATTGAGTCATGCTAACAGCGTGATAGCAGTGAACCTATTATAAAGTCCATATTAATCATCTCCCACTTCCATTCCAGAAGCTCTATACATTGAGCCAAACCACCAGGTCTTTGGTGCTCAACCTTGACTTACTAACAATTCGAACACTTAGCCACAAAATCATCAATGTTCTTTTTTATGTTATTTCACTAATAGACCACTCTCAAATCATTGTATATCTTTTTGGAGCCTTGGTGAATGGAATACTTTGAATGATTCTCTTCTGACATAATCCTTTCTCGGATTTCATCAACATTTGGAATGCAAAATCTACCTTGGTGCCTCAAAGAACCATATCCCCCTTTTTCAAATGCCATAACTTTCTACTTGTGAAATCCTTCCTTTAGCTGATGTAAGTGGGATCATTGTCTTGTGTTTCCTTGGCTTCTGAAACTAGAGATGATTAAGACCCATTCTGAACCACTATACCACCATTCTCGGATCCTAAGAGATGAACTCCTAAGTTTGCAAGTCGATGAATATCCTTTTTGAGCTCTTTCTTTTCTTCCTCAACATCAACAAGACTTTCCATGGACAATCTGCTAAAGGTTTTGGGACCCATATTTGCCTTTCCTGGGTGGTAAAATATGTTTATATATTAATCCTTGAGTATCTCAAGTCATCCTCTCTAAGGTTCAACTCTTTCTGACAAAAGACATATTGAAGGCTCTTATCATCCGTGAAAACATCAATATGAACACCATATAGATAGTGATGTAAGATCTTCAAGCGAACACTACTGCTGCCAACTCAAGATCATGAGTCGGGTAGTTCTTCTTATGATTCTTAAGTTATCTAGAGGCATAAACTATTAACTTACCATGGTGTATCAAAACACATCGGACACCAACTCTAGAGGCATCAAAATACACAACAAAATTATTTGTTCTCTCTTGTAGGGTCAATACTAGAGCAGAAGTCAACCTTATTTTCAGTTCTTGAAAACTTTTCTCATAAGCTTTAGACCACTGAAACTTAGATTTCTTCTAAATTAGCTTTGTTAAAAGAGCAGCAATAGAGGAGAAAGCTTCTACAAATTTTCTATAGTAACCAGCCAGACCCACAAAACTTCTAATGTCAGTCGGGATCGTGGTTTTAGGCTAATTCTTAACTACATTAATCTTTTGAGAATCAACCTTGATACACTCACTAGAAATAATGTGACCAAGAAACGCCACAGACTTTAACCAAAATTCACACTTAGAGATTTTTTTATAAAGGTCACGATCCTTAAGTGTCTATAACATAATTCAGAGGTGACTGGTGTGGTCTCGAACTATGGGAATAAATCAGGATATTGTCAATGAAGACAATCACAAACATATCAAGATACTACTTGAACACTCTGTTCATGAGGTCCACAAAAGCTGCTAGTGCATTAGTGACACTAAAGGACATGACCAGAAATTCTAAGTGACCATATCTAGTCCTGAAGGCTGTCTTTGGAATATCACATTTCCTAACTTTCAACTGATGATAGCCGAATCTAAGGTCTATCTTAGAGAAACACTTAGCATCCTAAAGTTGGTCAAACAAGTAATCTATTCTAGGGAGGGGATACTTATTTTTTATAGTGACCTTGTTCAACTGACGGTAATTGATACACATTCTGAGAGAATTGTGTTTTTTACTCATAAATAAAACTAGAGCACCCCATAGAAAGACACTCAATTTAATGAATCCTTGTCAAGGGGGTCCTTCAACTGATCTTTTGACTTTTTTAGTCTTGTTGGGTACATTTTGTATGGCATAATAGAGATAGGTTGGGTATCGGGAAGGATATCAATTCCAAAGTTTATCTCCCTATAAGGAGGGACTCCGAGAAGATCATTTGGAAAGACTTTTGAGAATTCACTAACTATTAGGACTAACTAAAGGGATGTGACTTTAGCATTAGGATCCCTAACCCAAACTAAAAGATAAATGCACCCCTTGAAAACCATCTATCTAGCCTTAAAGTACAAAATGAACTTGCTCTTTGGCACAACTAGACTACTTTCTCCCACTAGGACTGGCTCACTAGGTAACTGGAATTTCACCACTCTGGTTCTATAATCAACTGAGACATAAAATTAATACAACCATTGCATACCTAGAATAATATCAAAATTAACCATATCCATCTCAACTAAGTTAGTTGTAGTATCTCTGTGGTGAATGGTACTATGCAGTTTCTATAGACTCATCTAACTACAACCAACTCACTGACATAAGTAGAAATAGAAAAAGGTTTAAGAAGATATTGGGGACTAATTCTAAACTTCATAGCAACATAAGGAGTTATAAAAGACAAAGTATCCCCCAGGGTCTAGTAAAGCAAAAACATCAATAGAGAAGAGTTTCAACATATCCGTGACAACCTCTAGAGAATTCTAGTTCCTGGTGACTGGATAATGCATACAAGCAGTTTTGTACCCCGCATGTTCTTGATGTAATACCCTTATATGCAACTCAGCCTACTGGAGCAGATGAAGTAGTAGACTGGGCTCTGTTGCCCCTATTTCCCTGCCTAGCAAATAAAAAATCCTTTAGAAAATGCCTATTGGTTGCAACCATAACATCCATCTTTACCTAAATCACTCACTCCTAGATAATTCTTACCACACTTGTTGCAGGTGGGGTATCGAGGGGGCCCTTATACTATATTTCCCTAGCACTGGGAGCCTGGTGCTCTATAACTCTGATTGGTTTGAAACCTCTAGTCATTCCTGGGCCTCTAAGTAAGCGCACTAGCTGAATATAGAGAAGGTCTTAACAACCTCTTATGAAAGAAGGACCTATTACTGTTCTTCTAGTGACTCACCTTACGGCCAGCTAACCTAGCCCTCAAATTCTATTTTGTCTCCTCTATTTGTTGGGCATAAACCATCAACCTGGATATGTCCATGTCATTATGGAGCAAGGCTGCAATATATTCCTTCTTCAAATGTCTTCCTATCCCAGACACAAACTTCTTCATCCTTGCTCGCATAGTGGAAACCACATGTAGAGAATACATAGATAGTTGGGTAAGCTTTAGATTATACTCCCTCACACTCATAGTGTCCTTCTTGAGATTCATAAGCTCGTCATTCCTAGCTTCCCTCAACTCTAAGGGTAAGAAATGATCAATAAAGACATCCATAAAATGTCCCCACTCTGCAAGGGTTTCATCCTCACCATGGGTCAGCTTCCACTACTCATACTAGGTATTAGAAATATCCTTCAACTGAGAGGCAAGCTCAACCCCCTCTGTGTCACTCACATGCATGACTCTGAGGATTTTTGAATTTTATCAATAAAGTTTTAGGGATCCTCCTCTACCTTGGACCCTGTGAACACTGGTTGATTCATTCTAAGGAATTCATGAATCCTGAAGGTGTCTGAAGAGTCACACAAACTAGAACTTGTAAGGATTGCACCCTATTAGCATGACTGAGTTGTAATAAGCTAAGTGAGCATCTGGATAGCTCTCCTAAACTCAGCATCTAAAGTACGAGGAAGTTGAGGAGTAGGTGACACAGGAATTCTTATTTGACCTAATGTCGCAGGTAGAGATCCAGTGTTAGCATTCTGTCCGTAAGAGTGTCCTCTGTCCTTGTCTATATTTCTTGAGGTGGAGGCATATCACTAGAGTTGGCCTTAGTTTGAATCTCATTGTTAGAGGTAGAAGCTATTTGGCTAGCAGTTTTCTTTGGAGGCATGATCTAAAAATGAAATATTGCTCGAGTTAGGAAAATTTCATAGAGTTTAACTCTATCACACAAACTAGAGTATGAAACAAGGGAGGTACTTCCTAATATCCTGTAGCTTGTCCCTTATAAGTGTGACGCGCTTCACACCTATAAAAAAGACTTTACTAGACACGACTTCATAGACAGTCCAAGGACACTTAAACCTAAGGCTCTGATACCAAGTTTATCATGCTCTAAGCCTACACCCTGGGAGAGATCGTCATCCAAAGCCTCATGGTGACTCGAGCGTACCCTTGACCTGATATACTACTAAGATAACTGAAAAATAAATTTGGAAGCTCTAAAATATAAAGCTAAGACTAAGCCTTTTTTAAAATAAAGCAAAACAATAACCATTTATAACACTATGACATAAAGTCATTGTAAATCTTAATAACAACTCTGTTGACTGAAATGACTAGCTGTCTAATGAAGCCTCTACAAAACTTTACTGAACAATATCTATTGGGACAAGGGCTCCGTTCTACCTTTATTTTAATTAAACTGAGCTAAATTGAACTACTAAACAAGACATAAACTAAGTTCTCTGAAGTCGAGGAGGACTCACCACAAGCTGAGAAGATGAGAGTCTAACAGAGTGTTCGCTGACAAAACCTGAGTACCTGAAAAAATTGCATCATGAAATGATGCAGCACCAAATGGCGTAAGTACATGGAATGTACTGTATGTAAAATAGTTGAACTGAAACTATATTGATAACTGATAAATAAGGCATTCTAATTATCTAAATCAATACAATGGTATAAACTGAATGTCTAAATCTTATTAACTAAATGGCTTAAATATACAACTAAGCAACTGAAACACTGATATAGTAAGTAAATTGTATGCGATGCATTATAAAACACTTTAAAAAAACTGGTGGCAATATGCCAAATATATTTATATGAAAATAATTGAGTTTTCTGCTGGGAGAGTTTCTTATAACTGATATACACCATGTGAGCACATGATGTCCAACCTCTGGCCCAGTTGGAAGAGTTGTTCTATACCTTGTCGGGGTATAGAACATAACTGAACTATGGATCAAAACTGAGCCCGTACTAGGGTCTTAAAGAGGAGTCACCCAAACCAATGGCACGATCCTATCCTACACTGGTATACATAGTTTTGGGGCATGAGTTAACTAAAACCATACATGTCTCGATGTTAAATAATCCTCCAAAAGCTATATTGGTCATACTGTACCAAAATCATATTGGTGAGCTTTTTCTCAAAAATCATGTGTAAGCACTGTTGGTGAGCCTTGAGCTCGAGATCATATGAAAATACTATGTTTGAGCCGACATACTATTTTATTTGAAAATCTGTTGTTAGAGCCTTGTGCTTTAGTTCTTTATGAATCATGCCAATTGATTTTTCAAGGTAAGAGGCATTCCTCCTTTTTTTTACAACATTACAATGTCCATATTGAAATTTGTAGACATTTCATAAAGTAACTTTCAAAATCATAGACTAGTTTCATAGAAAATTATGAGATAGTTCTATAAAATATGAGATGACTTTCAAATTATTCGAAATAGACTCCAAGAATATAAAATATGATATACAATCAAAGGTTGAGTTTAATTTCTGATATTTCTACGAATTTCATGGAGGTTCAAGAGGTATCTTCAAGAGATAACGAAACTAGAATTGTAGGATTCAATTCGCAATCCAAACCTGATTTATGAGCAAAATTGAATGTTTAGAACACGGTTGTGGGGAAAACTGGGTCCCACACTAAGAGTTAGCCTTACATACCTTAAAGGCTCCAAATCATGGAAGAGGGTCTGCGTTTTCTATTCTTGGAACTTAGGGGAGGATTTTCCTGAAGAACCCTAGAATTCGAGGTAAAGATTCTTGTTAGAACGTATAATTTAGGAGTCGGAACCACTAAATTTGCTTCCAAAATCGTGAAAAAAATCTACCTAGCCTTAGGAGGGTGGGAGAGAGCTCTTGGATCTGCTGAAGTCGATCTGAGTATGAGAAAGTGGCAAAAGGAACGTACAATGAGTCTTTTAATAGACTTGGAATTTTTGGCGTATGATTCACTGTAAGACCGTGAAACAGGTGTGTGGACTATAGCATGGTTTGTACGTACTCCTTGGTAAATCTCTCTTTGCTAGATAGGTATTAATGTCCATTGTACGAATCGTACTCTGGGTCGTAGCACCACACATCCCAAACTTGGCACCCCATTAGAGTGCGACTGAGGGTTACGGACCGCAAAGGCCTATTACAGACCATACATTGGTCCGTAATAGCTGGGGTCAATTTTCTTCGCACTGAATAAGGAGCACGACTCATGGTACGGATCGTACTCTCTAATTACAGATCATAGACTCATTCGTGGTCACCTGGGTTCGGGTCAGAGTTATACATGGGACAATTTAAGTGCCAGTTCGAAAGTCTGAGGTGTTACATAGATAATCGAAAAAAGGAACAAAAGGTGGTGGAAGGACAACAAGGTGTAAGGAAGAATACACAAAGAAATCAGGGGGTAATCAACAAACTGAATCTTTTCTAAGGAAGTTAACTTGTTTAGATATTTTCTAAACAAGTCTATTGATGAGTTATTTGTTCATAAAATACATTAATTGCTATAATTTGTTGGATAACCTTTGAAGTTCTGATAATGATAGTGGCAAAGGAGGTATAAGAAAGAGAAAGAGAAAGAGAAAAAACGAAAAAAGAAAAGAAAAAAAGGAGAAAGAAAATTTTAAAAAAATGTAGGAAATTATATTCAACAAAAAAAATATTATAAAATAACTATTAATATTTGAATTGATTCTCACTCTGCTTAAGAGAGTGAAATACATTTTCTATGTCATATCAACATTTAAGGTTGAATTAATTTCACTTTGAAATACTCCCTAGTTTCATATTATTTGATCTCCATACTAAAAATAGTTATTTCACTTTACTAGTCCAATTTATGAAAGCAAGAGAATTTTATTATATTTTACCTTTTTTATCCTTAATATTAAATAACTACATAAAGTAGTAGTAGTAGTAAAATTTAGAGTTTTAAAGTATAATTAATAAAACTAATTTAGTAAAATACACCTCTAATTAAAGCTTTCTTAAGGGGTATGTCATGTCAACAGGGGCCAAGTAATATGAAAGGAGAGAGTAGTTTAGGGAGGGCAATAAAAAAAAAACACAAAGATAAAACGTGTAATTAAAAAAAGGTACTTCCTCCGTCTCATTTTATGTGTCACTTTTTTCTTTTTAGTTTGTCCCAAAAAGAATGTCACCTTACTATAACGAGAAATAATTTAACTTTAAAATTTCTATTTTACCCTTAATGAAATAATTTACAGCCAGGGCCGGAGCTACGGTGGTGCAAGAGTGATCAGCAAAAATCCTTCGTTGAAAAATCACATTATATCTACAAATTAAATCTTACTTTATATTGGTATATACATAATTTTGAACACTCAGGAAAAAAAAGAGTAGTAACTCGCGGCAAGGATGTGCACAAAGCTGTGTTGCCCTCAAGTTTGATTCCTCGCGCCTGCATGTCTTTAAAAAAAATTGTGGCCTGCCATTTTTATAAGTAACTAAAACACAGATCTTTAGACACACGACAGAGCAGCAGCTTAGTGGCAAGGCTGTGCTAAATTCTGCAACCCACGCAAGTTCGATTTTTTATGTCCACTATTTTGCTATTTGATTTTGTGATTTGCCTATTGTACATTAAAACAGGGCTTGAGCTCTAAATTTTTTTTAAAAAAAATATTTTAATTATAATAAAATAGTATATTTGTGATGTTCATTCTTTTTTGGTTAAATCTATCAAAGAATATATATTTTTTAAATGGAAAGAGATTAAATTCTTTTTGTAAAATTTAATACCTTTTTCCTTGTGGAATAAGGTTTTCTTCTTCTATAAATAGGAGATTTCTTTACCCAAATTATATCACCATATTATTGAGAATAAGAATCTCAATAAGTTTCTCTCTTCTTTTTTTTTCTTTTTATCTTATTTTACAACAAAAATAGCTTAGTAAATATTTTAGTTTGAAGTTTCAATGGACTTGAAATTTGAGAAAATATTTCAGTAGAATATCAAAAACAAGTTCGACGTCTCTGAGTCAACTTAATATAGAAGTATTTCATGCTATTTCTAATGAGTCCATTATAAAAATATTTCAGGAGATGAAATCTCGTCGAATACAATTATAATAATATATTTAAATTATACTTTCGATAGTAATTTTCTGTCTTCTTTATGTTAATTTTAAATTGTACAATTGTTAATTCTATTAAAAAAGTTTTTAGAATTTAGTTAAATATTGCTTAGTTTAATTTTAATTTTTTTGGTGCACCAAACATCAAGAATCTTTTGTTATTTACTATCTAAAGTTTGAACACTCTTCATGAAATTTCTAGTTATGTCATTGTTTACCGCCACATAAATATTTAAAAATTATTTTAGACGATAAGCTTTAAAAGTAATCTTTTTTTTTTCTTAAATATTGTGTCAAGTTAAATAATATCACGTAAATAAGATGGAGGGAGTAATAAATTTTATGGGATGAGGACTGGAGGGAGTGGGGAGGGGGCGTTTATCCACTTTCTCAAACAAAATCTATATTTAGTATGTCAAACACGTAAAAGAAAACAAGGTAGTAGCCGTACAAAATAATTTTGTCAAAATTATTCTTCCTTATTTTGTCAACCAAAAGACAAGTTATTGCTTATTAAAAATTATAAATATTTTCTTATTTGAAAAAAAAATAACATAATGAATTTTGTATATCAGTAACTAGATGCTTAAATTTTTTAAGTAGTATTTCAAGTATTATGTGTTTTCTTGAAATGCATGTAGAAATTTAAAATTTCAGTTAATAAGGTAGACAAAGCACGTTTGAACTTTAGAAAAGAAAAAAAAAACGAAATTCCTGTAGAAAACAGTGAACAAAACCTCGGACCACGTGATTTCTTTTTCCTTGTTCTCGTAATGTACTTGTCGAATTCTCTGCAGACCTTTTGTCACGCGCTGCTGACCCCTCTCTTCTCTCACCACACGCTTATTGAAGCGCGTGGGTTCTTCTTTAGCCCTATGACTGCGATTCTGTTATTTATTTATTTATTTATTTATTTTTTTATTTGGTCATGTAACTTTGTAATTGGACAACAAGGAACAGAAAAATACATATTTCAAGTTCCCTAATAAAAAATAAAGGTGGTTGAGAAATAATTCAAAATTGTTTTGAAATCGAAATATATTCGATTAACTAATAATGAAATGAAGAAATGAGATACTTTCTTATTTTCATTTTATTTAGCTTACATATTAAAAATAATAATTTTTTTATTTTTTTATTCTAACAAAATCAAGAGAACATTTTTTTTTTCTTATATTATCCTTAATATTAAATAATTATATAAAAATAATAATAATTTAAAAATTATGTCAAATTAATATGGATTAAATAAAATGAAACAAAGAGAGTATGTTTGGTATGACTTCTTTAAAAAAAAGTAAGAAAAACAAGTGACATTCTCCTCCAACTTTCACAATCCCCCATTCCACAACCACCCGCACACCACAACCCCCTATCCTCCACCCTCATCCCAACCCAACATGTCCTACCCTACTCCCACCCCACCCCACCTCAGCCCCTACCACAACCCCCCAACCCCTACCCTTACCCCCTACCACAACACCCCACCTTATCCCCACCCATTTTCATATTTTTGTAGTATTATTTTTCTTTTATCAAAATTGGGGATAGGGGCAAGGAAACATGGGGAGGAGGATTACAAGGTGTGAATTAAACCTTTATCTATTAGGTGAAAGTTTAGGTAGTTAAATAATTGACTACTAAGATTCTTTCCTCATAGTTTTGCGTTAAATATATAAAAATATTTTTGAAATAATATTTTTTATTTTCATACCGAATACAAAAAAATAAGTATGAAACGATTTATTTTTTTAGAAAATATCCATGTATATTGAACACACCCAAAATGTAACTTTATTTCACTAATGATGACAAAATATTTACATTTGTGGATTAATTTTAAACTAACTACATACAAGTGTCCATATTATATATAAGATAAATATATGAGTGAAAGGTTAAAAACATACTTAAAGTATTATGTTTTTCGAGTTCTATATTTGAATTATCAATTATGTGAGTTTTTTACCTGAATTATCATTAACCGCTTATCAAAATACACTTTGACTAATATATGATATTGTGTGTACTACACTCTTTTTTTAAAGAGAAAATGCATAAAGTCCCCCCTAAAGTTGGACGTGATTTGGATGTAGACACCTAAACTTTACGGGAGTCCTATTACCCCACTCAACAATTTCAAATTGATATTATTACATCCATTTTGGGTCAACCCCAATTTTTAAAAGTAAGTGTTAGTTACGCCCCAATCATCAATCGACACGTGTTAATTTAATTTTTTTTAAAATCATTTTTCTTTTTTTTTCTTTTAACTTTATAATTTTTCTATTCCACAACCCACCCACCCCCTCTATGTGCTTCTTCTTCACTAACTCTTTTCCCCCATATTCTTTCCTCCATTCTTTTTTCTTCTACAACAACTAACCTTCCTTTTTTTAAAATATAAATAAAGACTTCTTCTTCATTCTTTTTATAGAACGTGCTTCTTCTTTTCTTCCACATTCTTTCGTTATTTGTTTTGAACAAATTCAAAGTTATGGAATATCATTAATTTTTTTTTAATATAACTTTAGCAAAATTGAAAATGAAGATCTTGAAAAGAATCAACGAATTTCCAAAAATTTGTAAGGAGTTGAATTTAATTTCGAATAAAAATTAAATGTTGTCTCCTAATCATCTTGAAATTCAATAAATTTTATAAAATTGTTCAAAATGTAAGAAAAATTTTCAGATTTTAAAGTGAATATGATTAAAATAATAATAATAAAAGGTGAATGAAATTGTGAAGAAATGGTGAAATCGGAAGTGGGTTTGGGGTGGGGTAAGGTGGGGATGGGGGTGGGGGTGAGGGGTGTGCCTAATGGAGATGAAAAAATGGTGGCAACAAGCTAAAGAAGAAAGAGAAAAAGAAAATAAAAAAATTAAAGTAACAAAAAAAGGAAAAAATATATTTTATAAAGAGAAATTTATAAAAATAAAATTTTAATCTTTTTTTTGGTTCCTCACTCTCCTTAAGAGAGTGCATGCACTCTCTATGACAGGTGCCAAAAAAAAATGCAATAATATCAGTTTAAAATTGTTGAGTGGGGTAATAGGACCATTATAAAGTTTAGGTGTCTACATCCAAATCACGTCCAACTTTAGGGGGGACTTTATGCATTTTCTCTTTTTTAAAAGAAAAATAATGTTAAGTGACAATTCACGTGGATAAATAATTTCACCGTGACAAAATTTAAATAAATTATTAGGTTAAAAGTTAAGAGGATTAATATTTTTGGGTAAAGTTATGGGTCATTGTAAAAATGATTAGGTCTAAGTCGTGCTTCTCATCAGACATCTTTTTTTTCACAGTGATCTCGTTTCAATCGTGGTTGGTGCCTTGCTTCCATTATCCCCAAGTTATATTTTCCTATTAAGTTATAATTTTATCGTGGATTCTAGGTTAATTACTGATTTTGCAATTAAAAAAACACTGATGTTTTTATAATAATTTGAGAGATAATTACCCCATAATTTGGGTATCCATAAAAATGTCTTTTCGGATGATTATTTGTCATTGATATTCTTATGATGACAGGCTGCCCACATTTGAAAAAGACATTCATCCTCATTTTGGAGAAATGAAGCAAGGGCATATCTAGGGGGTTCCCGAATTCACGTGATCCCATGCTTTCTTCCTTAGATCATATATAGTAGTGTTATATTTTTTAAAATTACTTAAATATAGATAAGTGAATCCACTCTCGAAGCATCTATATATATATATATATATATATATATAAAGAAAGGTTTTAGAAACAATGATGTGGCGCTCTCTATGATCTCCAATTGCATTTTTCTTTTTTCTCCTTTTTTGGCATTTTCCTCTATATTTCACTATACAATAATTTACTTTAAAGCATTTTTCATTTAAAAAGTCATCTCCATAACTCACACCTCTTCATTTTCATAACTTCTATTCTAATAATATTCATTAGTAACTCCTATTTTTAATAATCATTCAGGTGATTGTTCAAGAGGTTTTGAGAATATCAAAGTTTGTTAATTATAAATTTAGCCGCTCTTAAAATTTTAAATTTTTCTTTATAAGACCCGCATCTCCTCACATTTTTCATCTTCATATGAATAGATGAAAGGATGCATGCAGTGGCCACAATCGGCATGATTGATCATTTTTAGGTTTGTCTTTTACTTCATAAAGTTCACAAATGTATATTTTTTAATAAATATTATATATAGAATATTAATTTTAAAATCGATTCTCGTATGAATTCTGGCATATTATATATATATATATATATATATATATATATATCATAAATCATAAAAAGGTTTAATTTGGATCAATCAGAACACACTTTTGCTTTTTCATTTTGATTTATGGTCCTTTATTTTAATATCTGAATTTGACTATAGTCTTATTTGCAAGTAATTTTGTATTTTTCCATTAGGTCTTACAAATCATGTGATTCTGACATGCTTTTGTAGGTCTTCCTATTCGTGTTTTTTATATTATTCTAATGCATTATTATTTCCTTCTTTCTCTTCCTCTTATTAATTGTTTAGTATTTAGTGGTACAAGTTATATTGATAATATTGTAACTGTAACTTATTTTGGTGTTCTTTATATTATTCTATGATTAATTTATTTATTATTTATACCCTAATTCATGTTTGGGGTCATTTCGTTCTCTATTTGAATTGGATAAATAATGAGAAGGCTATTTAATATTTCTCATGTTTCTTTCACTTTTATTTTTTGATAATTTTTACTAATAGTTGAACACTTAATTAATCCGTAATTTTACTATAAGTAACTTGTGTGTATTTAGTAGAGAAATATATATACATATATAAACTGAAAATTGTTGAATTGGTAAGGTAATGTGCCACCTCTCATAGCAAGTAAACTAATATTTTATCTCTTTTATCAGGATTTTATTGTAATTTCTTATTTAAGAAATATCAAAAAATTAAAGTTGTCGAGTTTATCAACGGGTGTGTTCCAAAATGGTCATTGGCTTCAAAATGACAGTTACTACTTAGAAACTTTAATGCTTATGTTATGTTATAAGAGGTTACTTCTACCCTTTCTTTACGTGGAAAAAAAATGAAGGCTGAATATTCACATTACAATGGCAACAGCAAAACAAATTAATAGTTATATGTATTTGTGGCATAGAAAACAATTAATTAATATTGTATGTCTTTTATTGTAATCAACAACAGGTCATGGAATTATTTTGTGTCATCTTAAGAACCAAAATATTAGAATACTTTTTTCAACAAATGAATTGCAAATTCAAGATATATAAGAAAGCCGAGGGTGTCAGAGATATAAATTTTAAAAGTCAATCAGATATTTAACTATTTATATTATTATCATGCAAGAGTCATAGAGATGACATTAGAAAAGGTATCATGTCACCTTTCTTTGGCTGAATATATATTTTCTTAATTTAAATCATTTAAATACACGTAATTTCTCATTTATTTAACTCAAAATTAGGGCCTTCATCATAGCTCTATAATTATTGGTAGAAGTGAAAAGGGAACAAGAAGGAGATATCAATAATAGAATTTAAAAAAGAATAATTGCTCCATTATTTCTACTATATAAGTTTTTAATTTTCTAGATTGAATGATATTTTATGATTAAGTATATGACATTAGGATATTATTCAATTTTAACTTTGTCCACCGATTTCAATATTCAGTGGATGATGTTGTAGACGGAGCAGCGACTAAATATGTTAAAGAACACGATATCTTTGTGAACTTAAAGTATGAGATGGCAGCGTAAATGACAAAAGATTATTATCACCTAATTTTCTTACCTGAAACAGTATTATTTCCTTATATAATCACCTAAGTTTCTTTGTATAGATTAAGAGAGACATCATTATGCATGAATTCGCACATTAAACTCACTGATAGGGCGTACTAAGGAAAATAATTACTTACAAAAAAAATTATAAATATTTTTTATTATTAACTTGATATAACACTTGTGAATAAAAACATCCTACTTGCAATGTATTTGATGATTTGTGCTTAAGATGTATCGAAAACAAATATCTTAATATACAATTTTCTAAAGTACTTTTTTTTTGTTTTCCTTCCAGTGTTCGCTATATCTACATTGAAGTGCGATTAATTCGGATTCACATCATGTACATAGGATCCATTCCTATCACAAATTTTTTCATACTCAGGGTCTCGAGACCTCTTATTAAGAGAGGAGCAATATCCCCATCCGTTGCACCACATTCTTTGATGATTTCTAAAATACTTTCAAGAAAATATAAAAGCTACTGTATTTTTAAAAAAATATACATACACTCTGTTACGATTTAATAAAATGATGTAAGAAAACTTATATGGAACAAAATCAGAGTTCAACGGTCTTATTAGCAATCGCGCGAAGCGCAGATATATTTTCTAGTCACATAATACGATAATGATTGGGTGCACTTCTCTAAGTGAGTTTAAAAACTTAAATTTTATATCTATCTTATTTTTTTCTTTCTAAAATGGATAACACCTCTCTAACTGCTTATTGGTAACACTTTTGGCGTTTTAATTAAAAAAAAAATTCTTTTTTCTTTTTCCTTTAATCTTTCAAAACTTTCAAGTTTGTCACATTAGAAATTCCTAATTATTTACATTAGAAATCTCTAATTATTTTTGTCACTGTAATTGTTTTTATATAAATAAGCAAAATGTGTATATGAAAACTAATAGTACTGAATAATATAACATGTAATCAATGGGTTCAACTAATCTCAATACTTTTAAAAGAGAATATAGCTATTTATATGTATCTGTATGTATGTATGTATGTATGTATAAATTACTATTTGGATAGATATAATTAATTTTGAAGCTATAATTTTAAAAGTTAAACGGATTCAGTGAAAAAAACTTAGAGGTCAAATTGATTAATTTTAAATTTTAAATACACTTTTTCATAATAATATACTTATTTTCTCAAAATTTTGAATATGTCTCTAAAATGAAGAACAAGGAAATACAACCAATAAAAAAAGGATGGGAGAAAATCTCATTATCACTTAACGGAGAAGAAAATGAAGAACAAAATAAAGAAGAAGATTGATTAATGAAGAAGAAGAAGGTTCATAATATTTGCCTTTTAAGAAAAATTGTGAAGAAATGACCAAGAATGGGGAGAACTTAGGGGTTGTTTGTTACCAAGATATTTTAGGATTAACTTTGGTATTAAATTTATATCATATTTGGTTGATGATATAAATTTATTTCAGGATTAATTTATACCATTAATCAAACATGCTATAAATCTAATATCATACTTAGTCTTAAAATATTTTACCTTATCTCATTCAATATGAGATTATTTTATCCCACCTTTCATATGTGATAAATTAGTCCAAAAATTATAATTCAAGACTATAATTTTGAGATAATTTAATCTGCATACGAAACGATCCCTTAAGGTTTTAAATTAATTAATTGGAGAACTTAAAAAGAAAATATTAATGACTAATCGGCTCATATAGCTTTTATATATATATATTCTACCGGAAACAACTTCTTTACTTCACCTTTGAGGTAAAAGTATGGTCTGCGTATATTTTACCCTCTCCAGACCCCACTTTGTGAAAATTTACTGGGTATGTTGTTATTGTTGTGTGTGTATATATACTATGCACATGGACGAAAATTTATGGACAAAATAAGTTGTCACGTTCCTTTTGAGTATTACTCTCAAATAGTTGGTCTCAGCTTCGAGGTGTACTTAAATAAATAATTATTGATAGTTTAGGTAGAAAACCCGCACACCTGATAATTCAAGTATGAAATTTGAAAAAACGTGATACTTTTAGTGTGGTTTTGACCCTCCACTCTAAATATAGTATGTCATAATTGATTAAACTATTTTGATAAGGTAAAGTTTTTATGTTACTGGTGTACGGATTAAAAATGACAAAATTAATTTTTGTATTTTTTATATTTATTTAAAAAATAAAGGTATATTTAAATCATACATATAATTTCTAATTTGTAATATACTAGTATACGTACCCGCACGGTGTGCGGATAAAAATATTATTTTTAAATTATTTTAAATTGTGATATCTTGTTCGAACATGTTAAATCATATCATTTTAAATAATATCGTAATAATCATATTATTCTTCAATGAAATATACTCCCCCTTTCCCCCCCCCCCCCCCCCCCCCCCCCCCCTCTCCCCCTACACATAGACCAACACCATAACAATCCCATAACCAAATTCATATGAATAAGACAATGAATCATAGAATTAGCATAATTTTTTTATATTTTTATTAGCTTATCATTTGGCTTAATATAATTATCAAGTGTTCTTCTTATTAATATAAAATAGATTATTTTTTTTATAATTTGGCTTAATATAATTATCAAGTGTTCTTCTTATTACTTATAATTTTTTTTATTATTCTATTGTTCATGTCTCTTCAATTTAACATTTGTGGATAATAATCATGTATATTATCTAACTTACTTCATTATATTTTCCAAAGATTTGTTCAAAACATAATTCCCTTCATCCCCCCCTTCCCCCCCCCCCCCCTTCCTAATTTTCTACATTTTTTTATAAAATAGATATATTTTTTTATCATTTGGCTTAATATAATTATCAAGTGTTCTTCTTATTACTTATAAATAGATATATTTTTTTATATATCTATTAATAAAATATAATTAACATAATTATCAAGTGGCTTAATATATTTTTTTATATTATTATTAATATAAAATAGATTTTTTTTTTATTATTTGGCTTAATATAATTATCAAGTGTTCTTCTTATTACTTATAATTTTTTTATTTTTAAATTTTTATTATTCTATTGTTCACGTCTCTTCAGTTTAAAATTTGTGGATAATAATATGTATATTATCTAATTACTTCATTATATTTTCAAGATTTGTTCAAAATATTATTCCCTCCCCTACAGGGAAGGTGGAAGAAATTCAGTCTCTCTTTTTTTGGGGGGGAGCAGAGCACGTTTACCGATTTACTATCCTTCCGAAAAAGGCCTCATCTTCTGGAGGCCAAGCCTTTCCTGAAGAAGCCATCAATCCCTTGAAGGCGTATCTCAAATTCTACGTCTTCTCTTTTCTTTTCGCTCTTCTTCGTCCATTGACATGCCTAGGTCATTCGTAAGAAGCAGAAGGACAATGACACTAGCTAACCAACTGAGAGAGTAAATTTTCTACTGCATTTTATTGCTTTTATCTAGTTTAACTTTGAAATAATCTTTTTATTTGTGTTACATGCCATAAGCACTTGAGTTTTACTCTCTTTTGTTTTAAAATGTAGAATACTTAGTTTAAATCTAAGTTACTTAGATTTTATATTTTAATATTCATTGAATTTGTCATTTGTCGAGATTTTAGTTACGTGGTATATAGAATTTAAGACTTTACTCGTTATAATTAAAAAAAATACTTTCTCATCTAAAAGATAATCGTCCCCTTCAATTTTTAATACTATAATTTATGACTTATTTTTTAGTTTTATCCTGACTTATAGCTATTGCATTATTCATTAATTAGTATTCTTACATTATTATGTGATTTTTTAATGGCTTACCACTTTACCGAATATCCTTGCTTATTATTTGTTTTTAATATATAATATAAATAAATATATATATCTTTATTTTCAAAATTTAATTTATTTCTACACTTTTATTCATTGTACATAATTTTTAGTTTAGATTTATCTATTATATTTTATTTTAAGTTATAACTTTGTATTATTACAAAATATAAATAAAATATTTATTGACTATCTATTTTAAATTATAATTTTGTATTACTACAAAATAAAAATAGAGATATTGGTTGACTATTTATCTACTTATATTTCTATAATTGGTAAATTTTATAATTAGAATTGATAAGTTTTGTTATGCATAACAAAAATGATAAAATAAAATATAGATCAGAAGAAGACTCTAATATAATCTAATTTGTTAGAAGTGATTATGATTTTAAAATTTGAGTTAAATAATTTCACCTCTATCAAATATAATTTAATCTCGTATTCAATCAAAATTTTATTTTTTAATTCAAATTCAAATAACTTATTAACTTTGTCCTAAAATTAGAAAGAATTCAACAATACACAAAAATTTCTTGAACGTTAATTTTAAAAGATAAAGTAAAATTATAAATTCATTCTAATAAAAAAAAAATGTGTATTATGTGTACATCATGTACAATATAAAAATTTATCTTTTAAGACTGTGATTTATTTTTATATTTTTTATTTTCTTTATTTATACTAAGGAACTATTCAAGAAGTTAGAACCCCATTCCAATTCAAATTTCATTTAAATTTTAATTTAAATATCATATTAATTAGTTAAAAAAAGATCAATTTATTACTGCTTTTTATCCTTGCTTTTTTAAAAATATAATGCAGAGCTTTTGTCAATTGTTGTTGACTTAATATTTATTTGTCTAATCTAAACATATTTTTTTATCTTTCAATCCAAAAGTTTTTTTATCTTTAAGTTTAAATTTCTAAATAAATCATTCTTAATTTTTAAGACATTAAAAAATTGACCACACTTAATTTTATTATATTTCTTCCCAATATTGTAATATTATGTCGCTTTTTATTATTAGTTTAATATTTGATTTAATATTCTTGATCATTATTCTCCTATAAACATTGAGATAATCTCAATGACCGCACTCTTTAATTCTATCTACAATAATTTTACATGTCTTCCTTACACGATCATTAATTTTTACGAATTCACGTTTCTTAAATTTTTTAACATTTATAAATTTTTATGACGATATGATTAGGAAGTAAATATTACAATACAAAAGAACTTGAAAAAGCATACATAAATACAATAAATAAGATATGTCTTCAATCTTTTTTTATAATGATTCATTATGATTCACTAAACTTTACGTAGTCGAGTCAATTAATCTTTCAGCATCCTCATAAGAAAGAACAAATATTATGTTTCCAGTATTATCTTTCACATTGGCATGCATCTTGGATCTTATCAAGTCATTTTTTGTAATTGTGACCATTACTGAAAGTCTGAGAATAAACAAAATAAAATAAAAAGAGTGAAAACTTGTAGAATTACTAAGAATAAAAAAATTAAAGAAAATAAATTAAAAAGAATAGAGAAACACCGTAATTTTTTTTGCTATATAGAAGTATTTGAAATACGTTAGTTCAATTAAAATTTATTTTTTTAGTTTAAATATTTAACATAAAAAAACCTGATGACATTCCACAAAAGGAGTCCCTAACACGCTTATTAAATTTATTTTTAAGTTAAAAAATTAATGTAAATAATTTACAATTTGTTTTGCTATAGCTACAAAGAAGGAGTAATTGTGTGAAGTTATTTAAATATTTACTATAATTTTTTTTATAACTTTCCACAATAAAAAAAAGTCTTAAACGTGCTACTTAAAATTTATCTTTAAGTTTAAGAAATTAATTTAAATAATTACAAAAAAATTGCTATAATGATGGAGTAGTTGAAATATGTAGTTTAATTAAATTTAACTTTTTGATTTAAATATTTACTATAAAAGATCTGATAACTTTCAAAAAGTAAAAATAAGAAATAGAGGAAGATATTTGAAATTAATGATAACAATAATAATAATATACCTAGTGAAATCTCACCAGTAAAGTCTGAGAATATTTAAAAAATTGTAATATCGATTTTAACATGTCATTATCTTATTTCATCTTTTTATTCTCATTTTTTTAACTTTCTATTCTCTTTAATCTTCTCTTTTATAATTACAAAAATAAATTAATTTAATATAAATTTTATTTAAATCTCCTTATATAAATCTTCTGCATTGTACTGCTGATACTATTACTATTTATTACTCTTATATTATTATTACTATCATAATTTTTATCTTTCATTTGATATTTAAATAAAATATATTCAAATATATTTTATAACATTTGTAAAGGATAAGTTTATAAAATAATAAGAGTCCATTTAAAACTTTTCAACCGTGAATTTCTAGTTTTAAGCTAATAAAAAAAATCAATAATATGCTATCTCTTTTATTTTTAATTTCTTTATGAGATTAATCTTGTTTTTAGTTTTCAAAATTATTAGATTATATTTGAATAATTTTAAAAGAGTATAAATAATAAGATAACAAAATTGACTAAAATTTGAGTTTATCTAACAAAGAGTTTATCTAAGTTTGATATTTGGAATTTAAAAATTAATATGTCATTAAATGGATAAACAAATACAACTAAGTCTAGTTGAATTTAGAATTTACCTATATCTTTATGGTGATATTTTTAACTTAAATTTTTATACAATTATTTTTTTATTTTTCAAATTCAAAAATCTTATATCTTTAAAACCTTATAAACCTTTACATATAGTCTCATAAAGTGTTATGTGATAATTGACATTTTAGTCTTATATACAAATACAACATCTAATTAAAAAATATTTTATATTGTTTTCAATATGAATTTATATTTCAATTATTAAATTACCTACATGAAAATTTTATATTTAAAATATGTTGATTGAAATTCTTTTAATATTCAATTTTATAGCTTTATCCATCAAGATTTCGATTACGTAATCTTATCTATTTAGTATATGACTTTTCTTATTATATATAGATAATTAAAATATTATTTATTTTTTAGAAATTGAAGTAACTATTTTACCACCGATTTATAAGTTATATCAAAGTTTATCATTCATGATGTAAATTTTTCATCACTAATTAATTATTTTTCAAGCAATTTAAAAGAGCTTCACAAAATTCATCCTAATAAAGACAATATTTATTTATATTCTGTAATGAATAAAGTAGCAAAAAAATCAATGATATAAATAACAATGAAAAAATATAAATAAAAAATATATTTTTTCATCAAAACAAAAGTCATTGAGTTACCGGTTACTTAATCATCTTGTCTTCATCTAAAATTATTCACAAATCAAATTAGATAAATAAATTTTTATCAAAAATCAAACAAACAAAATCAGAATGAAAGATATTACTACTCACTTGAATTCAGACATGTATATAATCAGAAAAAAATATAGCATGTAATTCGATCATCACTCATCTACATATAAGAAGCAAAAATATTTTTTAAAAATCTAGAATATGAAGAATGCAGTTAAAAAATTCACGAATAAAGAGAGAGAGAGAGAGAGAGAGAAGAAAGCTTGACATTATTTATCATCATAGGAGTATATATAAGAGAATTTAAGAACCTAGAATTTCATTCCAACTCAAATTTCATTTGAATTTAAATAAATTCAAATATCAAATCAATTTGTTAAAAGAAGATTATCTTATTATTCTTCCTTATCCTTCTATTTTTAAATACAATGTATGTTTTTTTTTCTTTTTTTGTATATCAACATATTTGAATTGAGAGAAATATTTGAAATTGAATAAAGTCTGCATATTTAAAAATATTTCAAAAATTCAGATTTGGATAGAATCTTTATCTTTCCTTCAATTCAAAAATACTACTACTACTGTTATTACTAATTATTATTTATTATTGTTGTTATTATTATTGCTGCTACTACTACTACTATTGCTATTATTATTTATTTATTATTATTATTATTTTATTTTTATTTAATACTTAGATCAAATGAATTCAGATCTAGATTATTATTATTATTATTATTTTAGTTTTATTTAATTTAATGTTTAAATCAAACGAATTCAGATCTAGATTATTATTATTATTATTATTATTATTATTATTATTATTATTATTATTATTCTACATATGTACTACTGCTATTACTATTACTTTTATTTATTTATTATTAGTATTATCTTTTATTTATTATTTAAATATATTTTGTAACATCTGAAAAAAAGAGTTATGAAACAATAATAGTTCATATAGAACTCTTCAATCATGTGTTGCTAATTTTAAGTTTTTTTTTTTTTCAAAAAGCTTAATGTTTTCAAATTCAAATATTTTTATGAAATAGTAATAGTTTATTTAGAACTCTTCAATCTTAGGTTCCTAGTTTAAGCTAATGATAATATTTTTTAGAAAAAAATATAATATTTTCAAATTCAAATAATTCTAAAAATGTTATTACAAACTATTAAGCTTTGTCCTAAAAACTACCACGTGGCTTCTCAGTAGCTTGTCACTTGACTTCTTCTGGTGCTTCGTCCTCTGCTTTATAATATATATAGATCAGACTAAATTTCACTAAGTAATAATTTATTCATTATGTTCCTTGCATCATTAATTTCAATATTATGATTCCGGTATAACTTGTTATTAGACCAAACAACCCCTAAAATTTATATCATCTTTTATTATTCTTTTATATTTCTAAATTGATTTTCAAATAAAATCAACTTAAATTTTCATTTTCAACCGTTTAAATTTTCATTTTCAACCGTACTTTCTAAATTATTTTTTATACAGATAAATGCATACTGTTATCCACACATTTTATCATATACACTACTTTTTTTTGGAATATTGAAAAGAATTAAATAACTTATTCAATTTTTTTCCTATTTTATACAATTCAAATTTAGAGAAAAAACTTCATCTTCTTGATTGCATTTATCTGGATAGTGATCTTGCTATAGCCAGGACGCTAGTACTTAAGGTAATTTCATAATTCTTGATACGTTACAAAATCTACTTTCTTTTTATAAATAAACTAGAATAGTCATTATCATATTACTATATTTGCTTAATGACTAGTGGTATATCATTTTAGGGAAAAAATGAAAATTTTAAGTACCCAGTTGACCATAGATTTTAGAACTTTTGATTATTATTTTTTTGGCAAATTCTGTTTGACCATAAAATTTATTTAGTTTTTGAAAGATTTTGAAAATCAAATCTATTTTTGGGCTAAGATATGACTTTTTTTTTAAAATTTTATAACTTACATCCAAATTTATATTTTATAAATAAGTCCCATTTATTTATGACCTCAACTAATTTTTGATCTCGCCGTGAAGAAATTATTCATAGAATGTGAGAAAATTATATTAAAAAATAACTAGTTACTATCATTGTTATTATTATTATTTTTACACTGATAGATCTTCTTAAGTAATTGTAATTTGACGAATTATAATAGCTAGTAGTTGTGTTATTGACAGTTTTTTTAATTAAATATTATTTTATGATTTTAAGATAGTGTATTACCTTGTTCATGATAAAAATTGATAATTTTGTGTTAAATCTATCTGTATATAGAATTATGATTTGTGATAATGACAATGAACGTTATTAGTTCTGCATAATTTATGAGATTAACAAGTACATTTTTTTGATAGAATTGAATATTTTTGATAATTTTTTTATCTATGAATATTAATCATGTTTTATATTTTTTAAAAAATAGTGAAATATACTTTGAAAAATTATGATCAAACACATTTTGAAATTTCATCTAAATTTGAATTTTTAAAAATATTTAAAAATTTATGATCATAGACTAGCTAAATTTTTTGATTGAAAAAGTGTTTTTTTTATGCTCCGTCATAACGAACCAATAACAAAGAAGGCGCCCTGATATTTAAGGCAACTAAATCCATGTCTCTTTCTCTGTAATCTAAAGACCCCCCACCCACACCCCCACACCCCTACTTCTGCTTCTCTCTAAATAGTCACTTCACTGTTGTAAAATCTCATTCCTCTGTTTCTTATCTGTCTCTTCTCTTTGTTCTCTAGTTCTTGAAGCCACCTTCTTCTTGGTTTTTGGGGTACCCTTCCTTCATCAGCCATGAACAATGGTAAAGAAAAGTTGGTGGTAGAAGTGGTGGCAGCACATAACTTGATGCCAAAAGATGGTGAAGGTTCTTCATCACCATTTGTTGAAGTTGAGTTTGAAAACCAGCGACAAATAACTCAAGTAAAAGTGAGAGATTTAAACCCTGTATGGAACGAAAAGCTTGTCTTCCATGTGAACGACGTTGCTGATCTTCCTTACCGGACCATTGAAGTCAATGTTTTCAACGAGAAAAGGTCAAACACAAGCAGAAATTTTCTGGGTCGGGCTCGCATTTCTGGGTCCAGCATTGCTAGACAAGGGGAAGAAATGGCCCAGCTTTATACTCTTGATAAAAGGAGTCTTTTTTCTCATGTACGTGGTGAGTTGAGTTTGAAGCTTTATTTATCTACAACAGAGGAAGTAAAACAAGTCATTAGTGGTAATGCTGCTGCTGGAGGGGTGGTGTCTTCTGGTACCCCAAATGCTAATTCCTCTTCTAAGAAGAACAAGAAATTGCAGCAGCAACACACAAATGGAACAAACATGGTGGTCCAAATGGGTCAAGAAAATAAGGTAATCTTGAATTTGTGTGTTCATCTTGAACTATTAGAGAGAGAGAGAGAGAGAGAGAGAAAACTTCTATTTACTTATTATATCATGTTTTAACACGCCCCTTCACGTGTGCCTACTTCTGTTTTATGGGCAAATAAACGGAAAATATATTTTTTGTATTTTCTCGGTGGTGTTAGATTTCAATCCATGACCTCTTTGAATTTGTGTGACCATCCTATCTAAAAAAAAATTTTTAATTAAATTAGTAGCTCTTTCATGTATGACCAGGTAAACTTCCAAAACCAGAACCATTCAAAGCCAGTGGAGCCAGTCCCAGGTGACATTAAGCCTGTTGTTATTACTACTGTTCCTGGACCTGTTATTCCGGCTGTGTCTGGTGGCCATGCCGTTGGTGGTGGCGGTGGTCATGGTGTTGGTGGTGGTGGGGTTGGTTTGTACTCTTCTGGGCAAGGTGAGTTTTCTCTCAAAGAAACAAGTCCACATCTTGGTGGTAAGGACAAGACTAGTTCAACATATGACCTGGTGGAACAAATGCAGTATCTGTATGTTAGAGTTGTAAAGGCCAAGGATTTCTCTGTTTTTGGTGGTGGTGGTGGTGAGCTTGTAGCTGAGGTGAAACTTGGCAACTACAGAGGAATTACTAAAAGGGTCTTTTCAAATCATGCTGAATGGGACCAAGTTTTTGCCTTTTCTAAAGATAGTGTACAGTCCTCTGTGGTAGAGATCTTTGTGAAGGAAAATAACAAAGATGACTTCTTGGGTCGTGTTTGGTTTGATCTGAATGAGGTGCCTAAACGAGTTCCACCAGATAGTCAGCTGGCTCCACAATGGTACAGAATGGAAGACAAGAAAGGTGACAAGTCTAAAGGTGGTGAACTTATGGTTGCCATATGGTTTGGCACTCAAGCTGATGAAGCCTTTGCTGAGGCTTGGCATTCTAAAGCAGCAAATGTGCATTTTGATGGTTTGTGTTCTATCAAGTCAAAAGTGTATCTCTCACCTAAGCTTTGGTATTTACGAGTTGGGGTTATTGAAGCTCAAGATATTGTTATGGGGGAAAAAGGGTCATCAATTATGAGATACCCTGAACTTTTTGCCAAAGTTCAAGTTGGGAACCAGGTTCTGAGGACTAGAGTTTCTCCGCCTGCTGCTGCTAGAAGCCTTTCAAATCCTTTCTGGAATGAGGACTTAATGTTTGTGGTTGCTGAGCCATTTGAAGACTTTTTGCTTGTTTCGATCGAGGACAGACTTGCTCCCAACAGAGAGGAAATTGTGGGGAGAGTTCTTTTGCCTGTTTCAAGCCTAGAGAGGAGACTAAATGAGAAGCCAGTGACATCGAGGTGGTTCAATCTTGATACTCATTTGAGCAATCCAAATGATCCCAAAGCTGTGGTTAGATTTGCCTCACGGATTCACCTCCGTGCTTCACTTGATGGAGGTTACCATGTGCTTGATGAAGCAACAATGTATAGCAGTGATGTTAGGCCGACAGCAAAGCAGCTGTGGAAGCCTCACATTGGAGTTCTTGAGGTTGGGGTTTTGGGAGCTACCAATCTCGTGCCAATGAAAATGAGAGAAGGCAAAGGTGGCTCTGTAGATGCGTATTGTGTGGCAAAGTATGGGCAGAAATGGGTCCGAACTAGGACTGTGGTGGACAGCTTATCTCCTAAATGGAATGAACAATATACTTGGGAAGTCTTTGACCCTTGCACTGTCATCACTATTGGGATGTTTGATAATTCTCGTGTAGACAAGAATATGGCTAATCCTGTGGCTGGAAATCGGGATTCTCGAATTGGGAAGGTTAGGATCAGGCTATCCACTCTTGAATCAGATAGAGTTTATACTCATGCGTATCCACTCTTGATGCTGCATCCTTCTGGGGTAAAGAAAATGGGGGAGCTTCATTTGGCTGTTCGGTTTTCATGCGCTAATATGGTAAATATGCTTCATATGTATGCAATGCCTTTGCTTCCAAAGATGCATTATGTTCAGCCCTTGTCTGTAAGTCAGTTAGACAGCTTGAGGCACCAGGCTATGAATGTGGTGGCGACGAGGCTTAGTCGATCCGAGCCACCTTTGGGAAGAGAAGTGGTGGAGTACATGCTCGATCATGATTCTCATATGTGGAGCATGAGAAAGAGCAAAGCAAATTTCTTTAGGCTGACAAATGTGGTTTCTTGGTTTGTTATTATGAGCAGGTTTCTAGAGTCTGCACGCAGTTGGCATAAGCCAGTGCACTCTGCCTTAGCGCTGATTGCCTTTACCATTCTTGTATTGGTGCCTGAGCTCATCATCCCTTGTGCACTACTCAACTTGGCTGCGGTAGGACTATGGCGTTATAGGTCACGCCCACGCCACCCTCCCCACATGGATACTCGTCTCTCATATGCAGAGAGCATTTATCCGGATGAACTAGACGAGGAATTTGATTCGTTCCCGACCAGCAGAAGTGCAGAAATTGTTCGAATGAGATATGATAGACTGAGGAGTGTGGCTGGTAGGATTCAGACTGTGGTTGGTGATATGGCTACTCAAGGGGAGAGATTTCAGGCATTGTTAAGCTGGAGAGATCCAAGAGCAACATTCTTGTTTGTAATATTTTGCTTCTTTGCTGCATTTGGGTTCTATTTGGTGCCAATCAAATGGGTGGTGGGTCTTTGGGGTTTGTACTATTTGAGACCACCTAGGTTCAGGAACAGGTTGCCATCTAGTGCTGTATGTTTCTTAAAGAGGCTGCCCACCAGGGCAGATAGCATGTTGTAAAATCTTTAGTAGTCATTAGTGGGGCATGTTTTAAAACATGTAGTATTTTGTGAACTGTGTAGGATCAAGCTAGGATTTGGTTTTTGTATTTTGGGTTTCAGATGTAGATTTGAAATGCCCTTGTGATTTTGCAGTACTAGTCTGTTTTGTTCTACTTTTGTTGCATTGTAATATATCTAGGGTACCTTTCTCTCTATAACTCTTCTGTTTCATCAATTCAATTCTTATAGTTGTTCTGTTCATGGGTAGATTCTTAAAATATGCAGTTATGCTTTTCTAATATCAACAAGTACTGAGTATTTATAACAACTCAATCAATTCCTCTAAGCTTCCTCCTGGTCTATATAACGGTTGAATACTCTTTGATGAAAGAGACAGCAAATAGAGGAAGCCAAACATATTGGTAATTGAAGTTACCTTTATGTTGTAATAATAAAATAAAATATTAAATTAATGATTAAAAAGTAAGTTTAATTTAAGATAGCATCAAATAGGATTTTAAAAAGGGAAAATTTTCAGAAAAATACAATTACAACTTACATTGCAAAAATTATAGCCTATAAATTACATTACAAATCTTTAGCCCAAACATAATAGGCCCATCCCCGATAAGAAAGTTTTTGCCGTTATTTAGAAATTTGCGATCTTTATACACGCGATCTACGTGCTGCCGATTCTCTCTTCCAAAAACTTCATATACATCCCTATTCATGCAAAATCAAATCCAGTGTAGCTCCAAAACTTCATATGCATCAACAATTGGTGAAAAAAGTAAGCGATTATTTCTATTCTTTTTCTACAATTTGTGTTTCAGAAACTTCATATTTCTGCAATTCGAAGTTTCAACTTTTTTTTTTTTGGAGCATTCGTCTTTTCAATGGAGATTTATCATGTATACCTTCTTCATAGTGGTCAATGCGATAATGACACTAAATTTGTCAATTTTATTTCTAAGTGTGTTGCTATTGCATCTACCTTCAATTTTGAAAATTTGGTTGAAGTAATTGTTCACAACAAATTCTCAACGTGCTGAAATTAACTGCAACCAAACATAAATAAAAGAAAAAAATCATTTTTATTGATGAATCTTGGAAGTACAATTATGTTGTTCTCTTGATTCTTATTTCCTAAACTTCTACGTGATTCGAGGGCCTTCAATAACACATTTCTCGAATTGCTGGATGATTTGGACCTACTAGAGATGTATTTCAATCGCTACGAATGTTGGTCATTGCTACGTCGCTTCGGAAAGATCACCGAAAAGAACTCCGTTGATCACTCATTGGAAGAACTATGTAGTCAATGCCGATGTTTCTGCAATGCTTGCTGAATGTCCCTATAAACTATGTAATTCCCTTATCTATAGTTGTAGGGAGTAGGTTATGTTGCTTGTGATTGGCCGAAATATGTTATTTTGGACACTTGACAGTTTTTGATTAGTTCTTGAATTTGACTGAAATTGCCACATCATTTGAATATGTGACATCATCTTACTGGTCTTGAGTTTGACGAGGATACCAAGTCACCTTGACATGCGACATGAGTTTTGGCTTCAAAGGAAAAGTAACTTATATTTGAATTTAATAAAAATGGACTTATTTATTTGTAAAGCCCAAATTAATTATTCAACCCAAATGAACATGGATTAAATCTAATTTTTATACGAATTTAACCAAATAAAATTTATATGTCTACAGATGCCCCTTACTTTGAGACTTGTTGAGGTGTAGGCTTGTCACACTTTTGGCGACAAGACTTGAAGTATTCATGAAAATATTTTCATCTTTGTAACTTTAAAAGTATTTGTTCTTGTCGGCGTACTCTAGCTAGATCACTACTTGAAAGTAGTTTACTATTAAAATTTCTTCTATATATTTTCATCGAGTGAAAGTACTTTAACTTTTTGTAGTATTCTTGATTTTCTTTTTTACAATTATAATATAAACTTGGTAGCTTTTCTTGGCTAAGCATGAAAATAATGACCAACTTCATATTTGTTTAAAGCAGAGGCAAATCCAAGATCGCTAGAACATGGGTGCATCACTAAAAACATTAAGAATGTCTTATGTGAGAATTGATTCTTAGTTCTCTAGATAAATAATTCAATCTTCACCCAAATGCACCATTTAGCTTTCTTGTAGCATGGGTGCCAATAGATAATATTATACCAACTTTAAAAAAAAATATACATAAAATATCTAATTTTACGTAGAAATCACAAATTCACGTACCCCATAGTTTAGGCTATAAATTCACACCTGATTTAAAGTCCATTGCACGTTGGATAACATTGAAACACCTCTAGAAAAGAATTTGATTTGAACTTTTGAACCAAGAAATATTACCTTTCTATCAATGTCCAAGAATCCAAATCTTCACTAAAGAAAACTCCTTCAATATGGTAGTTTTCCAATTAATGAGCCAGTTGCTTGGAAATTGGTATCCTGCCATATATTTTCTTCAATTACCATGGAAGAAAACTCCCTCAAAGATTCACTTCAGTTCATAACCAAATTTAGAGATCACATAAGCACTTCATATGTTTTAAATTAAGGTCTTCTTTTTTTCTTAAGTTGTTGGTTCACTCTTTTTATATTGATGATTTCAAAAACGGGCGATAATTTCAGTAAGCCCAAACCACATTTCCTTCTTTCAATTTTACCATAACTTTTCTTGTATAAGGAATGAGAATTGTTCATAAGGACCTCTATTTAAGCTCCTCCAATGCACAAAAGATTCATCAAAGAATTCGAAAACTGTAAAGAAAAGCTGCCTGAATGTGTTTAACTAGTAAGATGCGATATCACTTGATTCTATCGAATCCAGATATGTATACCTCCATAGGATCACAAAACCTCAGAGCAAAATATGCTTTGTACTTCCTCAGGTAACTTTAAAGTTCATTTAGAATTCTGCTATTTTTGATTGCTCAGATTTGCACGCCTGTAGTATAAAATTCATATATCACATTAGAAAAATCAAAATCGCAAGCCGTTTGATTTCTTCGAAACTAGAAACGGGAACTGCAACATAGAAAAGATTGCATCAAAATTCCTCCTGCATTGCTATAGTTAATTTTTTTTGAACTCAACTTTAAATTTTCTGTTTTTTGTTTTCTCAAATTGTGTTTCCACCAAGGTAAATCTCTGTTTGTTTTTTTGGTGATCTTCAGAACAACGTTGTACAATCTTGATTTCTAGCAATGAAAATGTATTTAAGTGACTGCGAGATACCATACTTTTGCCTTGAGATTGTGGATGATAAGCAAAATTCGCGTGCCAACATTCTCACCTTGAAAGTTCATCCTCAGGCGATTGACATTTTCTCGCTTGTTAGAAAGCTGCTGGACACTCCTCTCTATCTTCTAGAACACAAAGTCATAACCAAAAAGAGTTCTCCTCTTGAAGTTTTTCACTCATCAAACTATTATTGTTGTTAGTCCTCCTCGCCGTGATGAGAATCTTGGAAGTTGGTGTGTTCCTCCTTCTGGGTTTGGTGAGGTTTGCTATACGTTCGAGTATTGAGAGTGGGTGGAAGATGTGCTTTCCCACATCAAGGAGACTTTGGATTACATCAAGACTTATGATGCTATCTTTGCTTTGATGTTCACATATGACCATAATGAGAATGTTCTCTAGGCATTTTATGAGAACTGGCGTCCATCCTACAACACGGTCTCTACTTTCATAGGAGAGTTATCTATATCTTTATGGGACTTGAGAACTATTAGAGGCCTTCCTATTCATGGGTTCTTCTATGACAAAGTTATACCCTCCTCTAAGGAGTTGACACATGTAGATGTGCAAGGGAAGTATTTTCTCCCTGGAAACTTCTCATACTTGTTTTTGGTATTCTACCGACTTACAAAAGATGTCATTGAAAAAGTCCTTTTCATGATTAGACAAAGTTATGGTTTCGAGGACCTAGAAAATATGTTGAGCCTTTACCAAAGTTGTCTAAGAATTAGAGAAGCCAAGGATGAATCATGATCCTTCAGGAACATTTGACATGAGTTTTTTTACCATGAACCAAAGAGGAGAATGCTCCTTTTGTCGAGCTAGGTGTGGAAGAATTATTCAAATATGAGACCTATTTGGTGGCTTTTCTTGTATGTTGGTTGTGTAAATTTGTGCTTCCTAATAAGAAGGCTGATTGTCTTCGTGCTAGTGTCTTCAAAGTTGCAAGCTTGATGGCTCATGGAGAAAAAAATTCTTTGTCGATTTCGGTCCTTGCTAGCATTTATTGCAGCCTCAGAGAGCTCTCCACCTCTTCAAACTTGGGTGCCTGAAATATACTCATTCCCATTCATTATGTATATGGATGGATACGTGAGTATTTTGAAAACTATTACCGTATTACCCGCCCTGAATAAGGTGTGCGAATATGGCCAATTTCTGGAGAAAAGATAGCAAAACATTTTGACCTTGTTGATGCTCAAAACTTATTTCAACAAGTTCATGTGCATAACTTTCACAATCTGGCCCTGCTTCAAGGAAAGGAGCTGTATATTGATGATAGTGGAAAACTGTCCAATTCTTGGAGTGATTTTCTTATAGGCCTTCATTCAAGTTTTGTCACTTTAAGGCATCATGATGATCTAATCGTGGAACCTTATAGCCCTCACCAATTTAGTTGACAATTTGGGTTTTGACAAGATATTCCTGGCATTCTCATAGAGCACCATTATTATGGTTCACTGCTAGCTTTGGCTCTTGGATTCTTGCGTTCATCTTGGAAGCTCGTCGAAGATCATTATACCAATGCGTCCATCAAATGAGAGGACTTTAATGACTCGTGGGTATTCATATTGGTGGCTAACCAATCGAGTGAATGTGTTGAGACAAAGTACCCACATTATTCTTAGAGGTCAAAGGAAAGATTGATGTTCCCTCATCAACCAAAGGAGACCAACGTCAGTTGAATGTTCAAGGAAAGCCTTCTCATTCTTCCAAGTCCAAGGTGACATTGAGCAATCCTCCACAAATTTCCAAAGTTGCTTCAAAGTCTAAAACTATGAACGGAAAGGATACACAAGTGGATAAAGGAGTTAGGTATCCTTCATTGAGCCCCAAGGCAGCAGCTGCACTATTTCTGAGGTGATCGAAGTTGCTCAGAAAAGAAAGAAACCTTCTAGCTCATTGGACAAAGGCATTAAAAAATCACTAAGCATTGTGTCATTTTGTGGGGACACATACAAATCATCTTTTTCACCTAATAGAGCTGGGACCACTAGTGCAACCTCTAGCTTAAATAATAGCAATGTTAGTCAGGAACAACATTGGAATTATTTGAAGAAAAAGCCCAAGGAATTAGGCCATCAACATTGTGAGTTCATTGATTTGGATTCCATTATCATTGATACCATGATCTTTGAAGATAGTGTCGTTGTTTCAACAATTCCATTGACTGAATTTGCACACCAAGTTTAGTTTATTTCTTTAATATTTCACCTCAGTTGCTTTTTTACTCAAATATTAACTCCATTTTTTCAGTTGGGTCTTGGGGACATTTCTAGTGACATATTTGGTTACGGTGTGGTCAAGGATTGTATTACAAGCCCGAACCCCTCCAATGCAGTATTTTTAAAAGCGATAGCCTTATTGCCTTGGGGACGTGGCGAGGCAAGGCAAGACGATGACATCTCGCCACCAGGCTCTGTGGCGACTGCAGATCAAAAAGGCGATGCCATGGCAATGTGGCGAGGTGAGGCAACGACGATAAAAGGCGATGCCTTTTAATTTATTTTTAAAAATTAGAGTTTTAAGAGATAAAAGGTATTTTTAGGATTGTTTCCATATTTTCCTTGGAACCTTGTGATTTGCGGCGACGGGCGAACCTTGTGATGCAACAAATTCAGAGTCCGGCTGCGACTGCAACTCCGGCCAGCCGGCTCCGGTGAGTCTCCGACACTCTGACTCCTCCATAGGTAAGTAACTCTTTTTCTTTTCTTTTTCTACTTTCTTCTTCTACTTTCTTCTTCTTCTACCTCTGTTTTTTTCTCTTCTTTCTCCTATGTTTTTTCTCTTCTTTCTCCTCTATTTTTTCTCTTTCTTTCTCCTCTATTTTCCCTCCTTTGTTTATTGACTTTTCTCTTTATTTTTTATTTGTTATATAATAATTATTAATTAATATCATAATTATTGATCATTAACAATAATTACAATGTCGTCTCAATCTAATAGTAGCAAACAAAAGGACATTGGATGGAATTATGGTTCACAAGGACCATCAAGAGACTCAGTTATATGTAGCTTTTATCGACGTACTATCAATGGTGGTATTATTCGGTTCAAGCAACATTTGATAGGTGGAAATAGAAACCGGAGTGTACACTGAACACACAGCAAACAAGGGTGGAATCAATGCATGATATGATATGATGTCACAGTAACCAGTATGTTCCCCCTCAGGCACCCCGTGGGTCCGTATAGAGGTGGGATTTCCCGTGTACCTCTCCTCCGTCGTACACCCCTCCTCCTGGCACGCTGCGTCGGCCCGTAGCCTGTGGCCAAAGAACAACAGGGGTCCATGGAGGTCTACCCCTCGACCACATACAAAAACTCAATCTCAAAATGTGTCCTCCGGAATCAAATCCGAGTTCAAGCCAGTGGCTAAGTCTCAAATGTAGCTCAAACTCAAAATCTTGTAGTACATGCCCGGCTTTGACCTGGGTCTAAAACAGTAGTAGTAATCTCAAAAGACCCTCTCATAGGGTGCCCGAGGTATACTCGGGTTTAAATCAGTGATAAAAGCCTCAGTAATCCCTCTGCAAGGGTGCTTGGAGTGTGGCCGAGTCTAAAACTGTAGTAAATCAAGTCTAGTGCTCCGCTCGGCAGAGACTAGTATCAGTAATAAAATCAAGTCTGGTGCTCTGCCCGACAGAGACTAATACCAGTAATAAAATCAGTGCAAAAACATCCAAAAATCCCCTTTTCTATCATCAACCATACCAAAAATGGACCCCCGGGGCCATGCAAGTTTAGAAAAACCGTCTGTAGTGGCTTGCAGCCAAAACTGTAGTAATACATGCAGGGGAAAACCTTTTTCATGGATGATATGCTCGCACACAAATATAAATTTGTCCAGCAGCTCACAACAATTTCTATTATCCCTGCACAGGCTCAACAACTACTCAGCAGACATAACAAGCCAAAAAGGATAATCTCTATGCTCGGGACTGGCGGACATTCCCCAAATAAACCACCGTCTATGTTCCAGAGTCAGTACAAGGCCGCACAGGACCACAAGGGTAATATACAATACTACGCGAATACTACAAACAACGTATGAAATAAACGAAAGAACAAGGCGGACAAGGTCTGGGGTACCAACCTATAACAACCCACCCAAGGATGTTAATTAATGTAGTTATAGCCTATATACACAGAGTCTAGATAGGGGAAGCCATAACCTACCTGTCGTCTGACGAATAGTTGCAGGGATGGCGTCGTCCGGGCTCAAACTGCTCTGGAAAGCTCCAAATTATGAAACCACTATCAACACAATAATCTACACATCAAAACAAGACTAACAATACCCATATTGCTAATATTTTAGCCGGATCAAAATCCGGGTCACAAATGGGCCCATGGGCCCTGCTACCCGAAATTGGAAACAAAAAACACACTTGTGTTCCTTACCATCCCGGGAGCGCATGCCCAAAATTTGAGCGAAAATGGACAACAAATGGGGCTCAAAACAGCTCGCTCAAGTCAAGAATTTAAGATGGAAATTTTCAAGAAATAAAACGGAGGTTGGGCAAGAATTACTTACCACAATGATGGAATTTTAAGCCAAGATGGATAAAATTTCACTCCCATGAACATGCACCAGCTCAAAGGGAAGAAACTACCACAAAACTTGAATCTTTAGAAAGAAGGCAACAATGGAGGATTGACGAGAGAACCAAAGTGGAAGAAGCTTACCCAAAGGCGAAGAACGCGGAAAAATCCACAAGCAATTAAGTCCTCTAGAGCTTAGAATCAATATAGAGCAATTTGGGAGAGAGTATTTTCAAGTTGGAGTTAGGAACAAATGAGAAATAAGGCTGGAAAAAGGATGTTCCAGCACTTATAGCTGCTGGCCGCAGACCAGCGCCATTGGCCCAAAAGGAGCGTCATCGCGCAGGAGGGACGCAGGCGCCTCAGCGCTATCGCGTTGGAGGGACGCGATCGCGAAGGCACGCGGGCGGGGGCTTGAGCGCTATCGCGCTGGCATGGCGCTATCGGCGCTGATCGAATGCACAGGCTAGCGCGATCGCGCTGCCTGGGAGCCATTGGCGTTGAAGACCTTGCCTGCACTAAAAATCAGCAAACTTAAAACTCCCACGGGGTATTCTGGGCACAATCAGAACCCGATACTCAAAAACTAATAGTGCTATTAGAGTGGAAACGATGTTCCGAACTCAACAAAATTGATGAAACTTTCATACGAGGTAATCTCGGAGAAATATTGACCCAAGTCAACACTTATAACAACTAACCGAACACCCAAAATGAGCCCAGCTCACTCGGGACTCCAACCAACCACCTACCTAACCCAAACTCAGCATTCCGGAGCTAACGACGCTAACGGAATTCCCATCCGAGGCCGTCTTCTTTGAATGTTGACCAAAGTCAACCAAACCAGCCTAACTGGCCTGAAAACACAGAACGAGAGAGAATTCCAAGCTGAAAAGCTCCTGGATCCCGACCAAATGTCCCTCTAAACCAAAGTCCACGCTCTGGAACTAACGGAACTGTCGAAATTCGATTTCGAGCACGTTCACCAAGAATGTTGACCGAAGTCAATGAATTCAAAAGCCTAAAGCTCTAAAACAAGGAATGGCCAAAAAGACTAAGCAAATGGCCCGGGCACCGAACTACCGATCCCCGCAAATCGTAAATGACTTGGGATCGCTACGGGCAAGCTCTAACGTACAAGAATGGTGAAAATGCGTAAATGACTGAGAGGGTCATTACATCATCCACTACTAAAAAGACTATCATCCCCGAAAGTCAGGAAGGAAGGATAGACTAAAGATTAAAAGAACAACGGAACCACAGCCCACACTACTCTCTCAGACAACCCGGGTAGCCTCCTTGGCCGGATGGCACCCAACATAACAGAACCATCGAAGGCAACCAAGACAAAACCCCTTACTAGCCAAGCTAGATTCCAACTCAACCTCCAAAACTCAAAAGGGTTTGCCAACCCAAACTGAACCTCGAGAACCTTAACCGGAAGGCACCGACACAACACCAAAATCAGAGAAGCAAGGCTATACACACATAGAGCTCGAATCTTCAAAACCACAACCAAATTCACCAGAAGAGCCATCAACCCAAAACTCCAACTTATGAACCCGTTGATCCGCATATCTCTTTTATCCTGAACAGAACCCTTTCACACCATAACCAAAAGTTGCATACGAGTCGAACACTCAACCACCATCGAAGCATCAACTGAAACACCGGAAATACACAACCTTCGCTTATACTCTACCAAGAACGAAGTCACCCTTTATACTCAAGTTCTACCAAAGTCAAGCTAAAGTCTACTAACTTTTGCCATCCAAGATAACAACCCGTAGCAAGTCCTCAAAAACTGGAGTTACCTGACCCGACTGACTATTAAGAAACGGAAGAACACTTTTGCCAACACCAAACTCGCTAACTGAACCCTACTGATCAACCCATCTAAATCCGACTGAAACTCACACACCAAAGTTAGGAGAGGTATATATGAATACCTTGTGTTGATGGAGAAACTTCTAAACTATAGAACAAACCCAACCGCTGCACCATGTCGATTTTGAGTCAACTTAAAGCGAATGAACCAGGGCAACCTGCCCAACAGACAAAAAACCAAAACCAATCTCTGCAAGGAGTGTGGTAAGCCTACCACGAAGCTCGAAAATCACTAGCTAAGCTCCAAACTCTGAGAACACTGCTGCAACTCCGAGTACTCGAACACCATTCTGATGTGAAGTTATCTTACCAAGCTCACCTCGGGAAGAAGTCCACCATGCCATGAATACCAAGTAAAAACACCCCGAAGGAAAAGGAAAAAGGTGTTTGGGGTTCAAAGTTACCATCTAGCCATAGAAATTTTTGCATATACCTTCAACTCATTCCTTCGGCTCGAATCAACCGCTCTACCAGATTTGCACACAACCAACCACTTCGAAGAATATATCATAACGAACTTCTAGTCCATACTGGCTGAGTCTAACCAACATTGGAACCCCACATAAACCACAACTCCGGAAGAATCAACTAAATAAGCTTTCAAATCGTCGGCAGTCTCTACGTATCATCAGAACTCAAAATAGCCTGGCTAGTCTCAACTCGCACAACCTGACCACGTACAATACATCACCTCTGGTTCTAGAACTTACGCCGCTGCATCTATCCAACTAAGAAAGAAGAAGCTTCGTACCATGAAGAGCACTGCTAAAATCAGGAATTTCCTGCCTAATACAGAGGTTAGCCTAGGACTAGGTGTCCAAGGCCAATAGCCGCATCCCGAACTAAAGTAAGGAAGCTAAGTTGCCTGAACCCACTGCCTCACGGCACTAGGATGCTGCAACCAAATAGAAACTTCCACGAACCATTCGATGAAACCTGTCAAGCCATAATTCTGAACCCTAACATTCAAAACTGCCAACCAAAGGCTTGGTCGAACCCGTATGCTGCCAATGAACCTTTAAGAACCTAAGCCAACTAGGCTTGTATACGCAAGTTGCCAACACCATCGTTGCTACCAACACACAAACCAATCGATGGAAAACCCACTGCAATATATAGATGGCTGAATCAAATTAGCAACACACAATCCCAAAGCAAACCTTCATCGCCACCTCAGTTAACTACTAGGACACATAAACACAAACAAGGAGCCATCTCCCTCCTTTTTTAACAAAACAAAAATCCTTCCGTAGCATATACTGAACCTTACAATTTATTTCTCAAGTAAGAACCTGGAGCTATTGCCTTAGCTACCAAAACGTACATTGTCAGAACTTAACAAGGAAGGAGAAGAACGGTCTGGATACCCGACCAATCCAATATGCTATGAATACCACCCAACCATGAGGTTACGGTCAACACTTAGTCGGAAGTGCCAAAGTCAAAGCCCAAACACAATGCCAACATCAAGATCTCATCCAGAGAACTATGATTAGGATTCGTTCCAACTGGAACTGGGGATACAACAAAACACCCAAAGGGCAAGAAACTAGAGGAGACTATGGGAACAATCCACATACCTGCCAACCTCCTAAACTAATCAACAAAGAGGGTCAACTCTAAACACTCGAGAGGCCAAACCGATCTATGCACGCTAGCATAACCAAAATCTCCCAACTAAGGGAAAATCTCAACTTCAGTACAACTACCGATAATACACGGAATCAACGCATGGATCTTTAGCCATGCTAGATAATGGCCTAGGCAACACTCATCTAGGACCGCTAGAAAGGAAGACCCAGAGCAAGCCTAGAACCACAACAACAGGAAGTGAGCTCTACAAAGCCTACTCATAAGCTACAACTCTGGGTAAAACAACTCATAAGGCTAACTCACCCCCATCCACTACTAAAGAATAAACTACCAATAAAATAACACATCGATACTATAATTCATCTAGCCAAACAACTAAATAAGTAGCAGGTAGGCGTATAAGCAATTAAACGACAGAAGGGATAGAATCACAATGCGAGCAGGACTAACACAAGTTGAAGGTAGCAAAGGCCTGACCTGGAGCAACGATGTCGGGAACCTCTATCTCTGGCCTACCAAGAAGAGCATCAAGCTGACGGGATCTAACTTTGTACTGAGTGATTGAAACTGAAGGCCCAACCGGCCCTCACCGGGGACAAGATCTATAAAGGTGACCAAACTCTCCATAATTATAACAACCAGGCTAACCAGGATACATAATCATGGGGCAATTCCTAGCAAAGTGCCCACGCTCACCACACTGAAAACAGCCTCTACCAGATGAAGTACGACGGGAAGATCTCACTGAACCTGACCGGCCACCACGGCCTACACCCTCTGAAGGCAAACCCCAAAGGATATGATTCGTACCCTGCCTGCTCTGCTCAACATGTCCTACACAATCACTCTTTGGAACCCGTGGAGCAACTGAAACTGACCTGGTAGATAAGAATCAGTAGAACCAATCTCTGGTGGAGAATCTCCTACCTCGAGTCTAAGAACCTCAAGAACTGTCCTGGTGACGATGTCTCTTAGCACCACCTCCATAAGCCTCACGACACAAACCCTCAACAGCCCAAGCATGGTCCACTACCTGAAGGAAAGTCATCCCAAATGTAACCAAGTGCTCGGTCACCAAATGGAGCGGTGAAATCAAACCTCCAACAAAACTCTGAACCCTATCAAACTCCAAAGGACAACCCTAGCAGTACGCCTAACCATGTCATGAAATCTGACCTCGTACTCCAATACCGACAAACAACCCTGCTGAAAAACTAGAAGCTCAACCCTAACTGAAGCACCACTCGCAGAACCAGGTGTTGAAACACTCACCGGAGGACTCAAAGTCCTAGCCACGGTGTCCTAAAGAACCGGGGTTGCTACAAATCCAATCGGAGGCTGGGCTGGCCCCACACCCTCTAGCTGAGGCGGTAAACTCTCACTCTAAAGTCCTGGCACTGATGGAAGCACTGAAGTACCAGGCATAGAAGCGTCAAAACCAGCCGCAGTTGAACTTGTCTTAGGCATATAAGAATGAATGAACAATTGAATATTTAGAAGTTAATAAAGCCAGGAACGCACGATAAGGAGCCAAGAAGATGAAACTTTTCCTAACAATGACTTGTAGCCCCCCCACAAATAGGATATGGACGTCATCGTACCGATCCATGAGACTCAACGTAGACACTTGCCTCTGTACCACGACACTGGTGACCTAGGGCTCTGATACCAAGCTGTCACAACCCAATTTCTCAGGTCATGATGGCACCTACAACCCCCAGTAGGCGAACCAATCCCCGTAGCCTAGAACGATTAGTAATGGGATACTACCTAACCAAAACACACCAACAAGCAGAAATAAGCAGAAGCAGAATGTAAAGGTAGACAAAGCGAAAGCAAAACTCAAATATATACATAAAAGAAGCTACACCAACCCCAAGACTTGGTATCGACAGTACAAAAGCTTCTAATAGAGTACAAGTGCTAGAAGTAACAAAACACAATATAATTTTTCTCCGAAAGTACAAGGAGTAACAGTGCCAAAAGATGAGATACGGTCAAGCCTCAACCATCAGGCGCTCACCGTAGTCTCGAATATCCATAATCTACACGAGTCTCCAACGCGATCAACGGCGAACGCTCAACTAATATCTACACAGAAAGTGCAGAAGTATAGTATGAGCACCAAAACAATGGGTACTTAGTAGGTATCATCGGCCGACTGAGCGCATATAAGATATAAAAATAGTAAGTAATAGATAGCAAGAAAGCAGTCACTGAATCAATAAAGGAGGCACAAGGGGCTAGTACAGAGAGTAGACAACCAAAAGTTACAAGTAGAACATGCTAGCACAGAAAATATAATCACACAGAATCACAGGTGAAGGAAAGGAGAACGCACCTGGAGTCCTTGCACAACAACATAAGTAAGTAGAGAGAGAGTTGAGAAATGGTGCTATACCGGTAACCTCAAGTAAAAGGAAAAGATGGAAAGCAGTGTAACATACTCAAAATGGAATCAACAAGTATAAGGAAATCATAACACCAATCCAATCACATGGTAGCATAATCAGGAAATCACCTCATAAGTACAACCCCGGGATGGAATAACTAACCCACAATAACCGAGATATACCACTCAACTCCCGACAAGAAAAGAACTAGGATCTTATACTCTCCTCAGAAGGCCACACAAAAGAGCCTCAATAAGATAGGACTCCCTAGCCCTCTCAATAATCAGAATTCCCACAACCGAAGCCTCAACAAGCTAACCATCACTAATCCTTCAATAACCGAGTGCCAAGACAAGATCTAAATAAATACAAGAGTAAATATAGTCTACCTACAGTCCCAACGGCCGCCCATACAACTGAGTAACGCAATCAAGTGAAAACAAACCCTCCGGCCGCTCATACAACCGGAGCGTACACTGAACACACAGCAAACAAGGGTGGAATCAATGCATGATATGATATGATGTGACAGTAACTGGTATGTTCCCCCTCAGGTACCCCGCGGGTCCGTATAGAGGCGGGACCCATGAAAGGCTCTTTCCCGTGTACCTCTCTTCCACCGTACACCCCTCTCCTGGCACGCTACGTCAGCTCGTAGCCTGTAGCCCAGGAATGACAGGGGTCCATGGAGGTCTACCTCTCAACCACATACAAAAACTCAATCTCAAAACTTTTCCTCCGGAATCAAGTTCGGGTTCAAGCCAGTGGCTAAGTCTCAAATGTAGCTCAAACTCGAAATCTCATAGTACATGCCTGGCTTTGACCTGGGCCTAAATCTAAAAAAAAGACCCTCTCACAGGTTGATCGAGGTATACTCGGGTCTAAATCAGTGATAAAAGCCTCAGTAATCCCCCTCCAAGGGTTTCCAAGAGTGTGGCCGTGTCTAAAACTGCAGTAAATCAAGTCTAGTGCTCCGCTCGGCAGAGACTAGTATCAGTAATAAAATCAAGTCTGGTGCTCTTCCCGGCAGAGACTAATACCAGTAATAAAACCAGTGCAAAAACATCCAAAAATCCCCTTTTCTATCATCAACAGTACCAAAAAGGTCCCCCCGGGGCCATGCAAGTTTAAGAAAACCGTCTGTAGTGGCTCGCAGCCAAACCTGTAGTAAAACATGCAGGGAAAAACCTTTTTCATGGATGATATGCTCGTACACAAATATAAGTTATCCCAGCAGCTCACAATAATTCCTATCAGCCCTGCACAGGCTCAACAACTACTCAGAAGACATAACCATCCTAAAAGGATAATCTCTATGCCCGGGACTCGCGGACATTCCACCATCTATGTTCCAGAGTCAGTACAAGGCCGCACAGGACCACAAGAGTAATATACAATACTACACAAATACTAGAAATAACGTATAAAATCAATAGACGAACAAGGCGGACAAGGTCTGGGGTACCAACCTATAACAACTCACCCAAGGATGTTAATTAATGCAGTTATAGCCTATATACGCAGAGTCTAGATAGGGGAAGCCAACAATACCCATAATACCATAAACATAACTAACCTAAAAGGATAATCTCTGTGCCTGGGACTCGCGGACATTCCCCAAATAACCCACCGTCTATGTCCCAGAGTCAGTACAAGGCTGCACAGGACCACAAGGGTAATATACAATACTACGCGAATACTATACACAACGTATGAAATAAACGGATGAACAGAGAGGACAAGGTCTGGGGTACCAACCTATAACAACCCACCCAAGGATGTTAATTAATGCAATTATAGCCTATATACGCAGAGTCTAGATAGGGGAATCCATAACCTACCTGTCGTCCGATGAATAGTTGCGGGGACGGCGGCATCTGGGCTCGAACTGCTCTGGAAAGCTCCAAACCGTGAAACCACAATCAATACAATAATCTACACGTCAAAACAAGACTAACGATACCCATATTGCTAATATTTTTGCCGGGTCAAAATCTAGGTCACAAACAAGCCCATGGGCCCCACAACCCAAAACTGGAAACAAAAAATACGTTTGTGTTCCTTACCATCCCGGGAGCGCATGCCTAAAAATTGAGCAAAAACGGACAATAAATGGGGCTCAAAACAGCCTGCTCAAGTCAAGAATTAAAGATGGAAATTTTCAAGAAATAAAACGGAGGTTGGGAAAGAATTACTTACCACAATGATGGAATTTCAAGCCAAGATGGATAAAATTTCACTCCCACGAACATGCACTAGCTCAAAGGGCAGAAATTACCACAAAACTTCAAGCTTTAGAAAGAAGGCAACAATGGAGGATTGGGGAGAGAACCAAAGTGGAAGAAGGTTACCCAAAGGAAAAAAACGCGGAAAAATTCACAAGCAATTAAGTCCTCCAGATCTTAGAATCAATATAGAACAATTTGGGAGAGAGTATTTTCAAGTTAGAGTTGGGAAAAATGAGAAATAAGGAAGAAAAAATGAAGTTCCAGCACTTATAGCTGCTGGCCGCAGACCAGCGCCAACGCGTAGGAGGGAGGCAGGCTCCCCAGCGCTATCGCGCTGGAGGAACGCGATCGCGCAGGCACGCGGGCAGGCGCTTGAGAGCTATCATGCTGGCACGGCGCCATCGGTACTGATGGCACGCACAGGCTAGCGTGATCGCGCTGCCTGGGCGCTATTGGCGCTGAAGGCCTTGCCTGCACTAAAAACCATCAAAACTTAAAACTCCCACGGGGAATTTTGGGCATAATCGGAACCCGATATTCAAAAATCAATAGTGCTATTTGAGTGAAAACGACATTCCGGACTCAACGGAATCGATGAAACTTCCATACGAGATCGTCTCAGAGAAATGTTGACCCAAGTCAACATATATCCCAACCAATCGAACACCCAAAATGAGCCCTGCTCACCCGGGACCCGAACCAACCACCTACCTAACCCAAACTCGGCATTCCGGAGCTAACGACGCTAACAGAATTTCCATACGAGGTTGTATTCTCCGAATATTGACCAAAGTCAACCAAATCATCCCAATTGGCCTGAAAACACAGAACGAGAGAGAATTCCAAGATAAAAAGCTCCAGATCCCGACCAAAGGTCCCTCTAGACCAAAGTCCATGCTCCGAAGCTAACGGAACCATCGAAATTTGATTCCGAGTACGTTCACCAAAAATGTTGACCGAAGTCAACGAATTCAAAAAGCCTAAAGTTCTAAAATAAGGAATGGCCAAAAAGACCAAGCAAATGGCTCGGGCACCGAACTACCGGTCTCTGCAAGCCATAAATGACTTGGGGCCGCTACGGGCAAGCTCTAACGGTACAAGAACAGTGAAAATGCATAAATGACTGGGAAGGTCATTACATCAAATAGGTCATTAATATTCTTGTTTGGAGAAAAATATTATTGAGGACATAATTCTTAAACATCAAAGTCACATTTTCTATTTCTTCAAGTTTGAGTCATTTTTCAAATCTATCCTCTAACAAAGTCCATAAAACATAGTAGCTCTTAGCTCAGCTTTTAGATCTCTTTGTTATCTTATAATAGAAGCGGGAGTGGGCGGCTGAAGCAGGCAGGACATGGATGACATGCCTACTTCGGTGGCTCCCACTCCAAAATTTTTTATACCCTTCTCTGTTTTAATTTATTTATCTTACATTAAAAGTCTTATAAATCACAATAATTAATAATTAATTACATATTTAAAAATTAATTATTGGACTAGGCTAACATAAGTCCTTAATTTATATAATTCAACACTATTTTAAAATAATTACATAACACAGAACTACTTTTAGTTATATAGCACTTTTTTCTTATTTTAGTTCATCCCTAATATAGCTCTTAGTATTAGAAACACAATCCCTCTCTCATCTACTTTCCTTTTTTTTTCTCCCTCTCACTTCAATTGTCCCTCAATTTACTCAAGCAAATCACACAAGATCAACGATTTCATCATCCCATATGTTTCTTCCCAAAAATCTCAAGTAGTGATTATTCAGTAAAGATAAAAGATCTTCAATTGACTGTATACATTACGAGTAAGTATCATCAAGTTTATTTCCTGAATCCTACTTTCTAATATCGATTTCTTCAATTTCTTTTAGGGTTTGTTCTCAAAGCTCTCAAATCATCTTCAATGGCTGAATCTAGTACACCAAAAAGGCTTACTCTTTAGTGGCATGATTGTGATACCTATATCTATAATTTAGTGGCTCTCCAGATGTGATAATTAATATAAGTATCACAAACGTTTGTTAAAATCTTCATTTATCCTTTTTCTGTCGTGTTGCATGTTTTTGATACCTATATCTTTAATTAGGCACATATCCAAATGTGATAACTGATACAAGTATCACAATTGTATGTTAACTGATTCCTTATTTTTTTTTTTGGGCCATGTTTATGATACCTGTATTTAAAATTGTATTTTAACTAATTTTCTAGATATCTCAAATACCAGAAAAATTAAACACAAGAAAGAATGGATACTTATACTTCTTCCCTCGCTCAAAGACAATCAAGATCCGTGGACTTGTAATACCAAGGAATTTTTTGATTTTTTTTCCCTTGAAGTGAACGACATGATAGAAAATAATCTCAAAAAAGATACTCTACAATATCGTTTACATGTATCAAGGAAGGTGGCCACAAAATTTGCGTTCTTTACTCCCATCAGTTACGCCTAATTAATTATGAAACTGCACAATTTATGACCCTAAAAATATTGTATCAATGATATCATGTTTCCAATTTTGATACATATAGAAAAGATTGTCGAGCTACGTAAATAAGTAAATTATTGCTCTGCTACGTAATATAGGTCTAAACTAGAGCGTTTTATGAAATTTTATTAGAAGTGGGAGTGGGTGGTTGAAGCAGGCAGGACATGGACGACATGCCTGCTTTGGAGGGCCCTGCTCTGAAAATTTTTATATGCTTCTCCGTTTTAATTTATTTATCTTACATTAAAAGACTTATAAATCACAATAATTTATAATTAATTATATACTTAAAAATTACATTAAAAGTACTATAAATCACAATAAAAAATTATATTAAAAGTATTATAAATCACAATAATTAACAACTTAAAAAATATTCTTATATGAATTTCATTAATCTAAATCTTTATATGAATTTCATTGATTTAAATAAAATAGTATATGCATATCTAAATTAGGCATATCTTAAATTTTTTGAATATCAATATTGGGCCCGTGCTTAGCACGGTTACCAGATTCTAGTGCTCAGAAAAGTGGTTGTTAGCTCAATTTGAATGTACAAGAGAAGAAGTTTAATGAAACTAAACACTAATGTTAAAGGTTTTGTCTTTTGTGTACGCTAGAGATAACTTTGCAACTAATTTTGTAATCTACATATCAAACAACACGGAAGTCAATCAATCTACTTATTAAAAACGAAAGGAAATTCATTCATTCATAAAATATCTTGATTCACTCGCCAAATGGGAACAACAAAATCTAATTTCTTGGAAAATAAATCACCACACAATTTACTTAGTAAAGGATAAAAATGAAAAAAGAATCACAATTACAGTTGAAATAACCAAGTTCCAGAAAAAAACTTGATTCTATCAGCCTCATTTGCGCTGCTTAGTTCACTTTCCTGCAATCAACACGAATCTGGCCTTGATTTCCAGTCAATGTCTTGATATTACCCATCTTAATCATAGACTCAGCAAAATGTTTCGAGAAAGTCCTTAGGTTGGTACTATAGGTTTTAACAAGCTCATCAGTCTCTCCTCCACTAAACAGTGCTTGATCAGAATGTAGAAGACCTTTCTTGGACACCAAATTACTGAAATACTTCGAGTCAAAAAGAGCTGGTGTAGGATCAAGTGAAGCAAGATTGGAATCACCTCCACTACGTGGACAATTTGCTTGGCGTTGGCTTGCAAAGGTGGAGTCTATGTTAGTTTCGTTGTATATGCGATTCCTAAAGGTGAAACATTGAGCAAACCCTAGTGTGTGGCCACCGGAGAGAGCGACGAGGTCTTCCTCATCCAAACCTTGCTTCTTGAAGTTGTCGATAAGTGCAGATAAGTCCATCAATGGAGTTGGAATGTCATTGTTGGCCATGGTTCTACTTGCTGTAGTGGAGTCTCGTCTTCCTAGTTGCACTTCCCATGTCGGTCCATGTAACTGTTCACGTAAAAATGTTTCAGTTTAATTATACACTGGAAGTTCATAACATTACCAACATATAAATTTAGCTGGAGGGAATCTACAATTCTGTATCAACTCTCAGACTCACAATATTGAAATTAAAGTATCTAATTTAACCGATCGATTTGGGAATTCTAGTTTAATTTCCTTCTTGTAGGTTGATCAACTTTTAAATACTTCATGGTTGACGATTTTTACTAATTAATTTGGACAACGATGGACAGTAAAATTAAAGAGCAACTATAGTTAGGGAAAAAATTGAAAAGAGAAAAGTAAAGGTTTAGCTGATGTTAAGACAATAAGGGAGTAATACGCACATCAACTACAGAGTCACGAGCTGCAACTGCCAAGATATCCGCACAAGATACAACTGGACGTCCACAAGCTTTATCAACCTCAGACTTGATTTTGTCAATCACCTCAAATCCTCTAGCAGAATTGTTATTAGCACGAGCAGTCTTTTCACTATCAATAGTAGCCGTTTGGTCAAGAAGAATCGAAGCGTCACAACCCTGCATTTACAAGAAATGTGCTAGTAACAACATCTCAAATCGACCAAAACCAATGATTACTCCACTAGATCTCTATTTAAACTATATAAAAGAAAATGCTTTCGCAAATAGAAATTAGGTTGAAATGAAAAACATGTAGTGTGACAAAAAGAATCTCACATTAACGAAACAATCATGAAAATGTAACCGAAGCAAAGAGGCGCCCATTCGCCTCTCTTGTCGGACTGCATCCTCAACAACCCGTTTAATGGTTGGTAAAGCTTCGGGACAAACATCTTCGTAGAAATCATCTGACAAATCCGAAAAAGCCAAGCCTGCTAGAGAAAACATGACTAACACATGAAGAATGAGAAAGCTACTTGAAGCCATATTTTGTATAATTATATATATAGTCTTTGAAGTTCTACACTTCTTTGTTGTGTTTCTGATTTTGTGATGATGAGAGTAAAATGAGCTCTATTTATAGCTAAGAAAAATGTTAAATATAGTAACACGACAATGGTTCTAGGTTTAGCTAATCTCATAAGAATGAGCCACATTTTGACTATTTCTAAGAAGATTGTTTTTCATTTTCTGGTCGACTATATCAATCCATGCACGAAATGGTAAGACTTGGTATTATCAATTGTTGCAAATTGATAAATATCGGTAGCGTGTAGATTACCACCATGTCAATTTTGACTTAGCAAATAAATTGTACGTGCTAAAAGATTGACTTTTTTGTTTTTCTAGTTGGCCTGGACACCACGATTACCCTGACTTTTGATGTTTACGTTCATAAGGTAAGTGACGAAATTAAATAATAAATAAATTAGAATCAACGACAAATATTAAAAAGAAAATTCAACGACTAATAACCATTTTCTCCAGGGATATATATGCCAAAAGAGCTACTCCATTTCACTAGGAATGGTTGTTTAGACATATTATATGAGGGAGCAATTAAGGAGCTTCACATAATAATATTATAAGAAACCACCAACTCCAAATTTTTGACAAAGTCAAATAGTCTAAAACAAGAAACACTATTAGCTTGCAAGAACAAAATGAGTAAAGAAACAAATAACAACTCTGTGGACTATATCAACAAAAAACACTCCACCGAATATTTATATATATATATATATATATATATATGTATATATATATATACTGTCAACATTAACAACATGCAAATACATTAGCTGTAACGAGGGTAGCCATTGGTTAACACTGATGCTAAAGGTCGTCGTTAGTTCTTTATAGAATAGAGTGCAAGATATTTTAAGTTATATACATTGTTAGTGTATATATACCTGTGTCAGTTTATTGAGGACATGACCTTAGATAGGAGGCCAGGTGTGGAGAGCACGGATTAGGGTAGAAGACTAGTAGGTAGCAATGCGATTTCTGTAGTTGTTTTGTTGCCTTCTCATATTGGTAATCTTAGTATTGCACCTGTGGCTTCTTCTCCTTCGATTTTTGTTGCTATCTGTTGTTTTCTTGTACCTCGATTGTGATTTTATTTTGTCCTAGCTCTTGTTCTGACATTATCTGCTATTTCTGCTTTATTTGTCATATCTTGTACTTTTGTCACTCCTTTTTGGGACAGTTTTAGACTATTTTTAGCCAAAGGTCTACCGGAGATAGCCTTTTTACCTCTCTCTGAGGTAGTAGTAAGGTCTACCTATGCTTTACCTTTCCCAGACTCCACTTTGTGGAAATACATTGGGTATATATTATTGTTGTTGTATACATTGTTAGTGTAAAAACAATTACGCTATTAGATATTCTTTTACCTATTATAGCATGTAATTTTTTTTCAAGCTAAGATTACAAATCCTACTTTTTATGAAATCTTACATGCATATATTTTTTGAAAAACGTGATAGTTTAAACATCTTTTATATTAACGGTATATATAACTAAAACTCTTATTTATAAGGTGTCACGATCCAATTACTGGGCCGTGTGGGCGCCTACTCTAACCACCTAGATAGACGAACCCTTACCACCCGATCCAACAGGTACTTGCGGTAAACAAATTATAACAATAAATAACCTCACTTTAATACGTGAAACCATTTACAACCTTGTTTCAGAAAACATCTCTTACAAAGAAATACAATAAACCCTTTTTAAAACTGGAAAAATAACCCTCCATAGGATCTAGTCTAAACAGGTACAAGAGCTACTACAGGAGTAATACAAAGAAATGTAAAATGACACAACTTCCACCATAGGAACAAGAGTAGAAGCTGTCGAAGATCACAGTCGTCCTGTACCTATGAAACATCACCAATCCTGCAACCAGATTATACCCAAAAAGGTATAGCAAGAGTAGAATCAGTACAAACACACGTACTGGTAGGCATCATCAGTCAATCTGAATCCACTCGTTCCATTATATAAAAAAATCAAGGGAAAACATGTAATTAACTACAATAGTCCCGTCCTCCAACATTCACCTTACCAAAACTCAATATCAACCCAAGCCTGCCTATCTCTTCCGCTGCCAACTCAACAACCATGAGACACTATGCTCCGACCCCTCAGACATTCTCAAGTCATCTTAGCCCTTAGATTTCTCAAGTCACCTTGACACCTAGACTTTCCAAGTCACCTTGACACCTAAAATTCCCAAGTCACACTTGTCACCTAGAATTCCCAAGTCACACTTGTCACCTAGACTTCCCAAGTCACACTTGTCACCTAGACTTCCCAAGTCATACTTGCCATTACTCGACATCTATGCCCATACCCGAACTACCATCCTCTTACTCCAGTCAACCACTATGACTCAACAACCCAGAGTAAACTCCACTACTAAGTGACATAGACCACACCCATCGTACCGCCACCTACTAGTGCAAAACTACCCCAATGACCCCCAGGGCAATACTCGACAAGTAATAATAGCCAATGCTATAACCAGACCACAGGTCTCTTCCTTAGCTTATCAATCGCACGTAAAAGTCTAACCTACATTAATAATTCTCAGTGACAACAAACATGTATCCTCTTTACATAACCTGGATCAAACAAGGATCCCTAATACATCATCTATTCCAATAACATACGACTCCGGTTCACAGAAGAACCACCTTGTCACTTAAGCACACTAACCCGGCCCTTCAAGGACCAACTATACGCCACATAATAATAATTCCCGGCCCTCTCAGGAACCCAACATGTGAAAAATAATAAATAACAATTAGACCCATAACAATACAATTTCAGACTCTCATTCTTCCTTCTAAGCTTATCAACCACGGGGAACAGGTTCAACAATCATTTAACAACAAACATTTACCTTTTTACATTTTCGGACCAACTACGGGTCCCTAGACCAACACCTAGTATTAATATATAATACCCGATCCACTTAGGGATCAATCCCCACAATTAAGTGTAATAACACGACCTCTCAAGACCATCATACAACAATCACATGTCAAGAATATAATCAAATACCAAATAAACACTCCACCCAGTCCACTCATGGAACCATCATCAGAATACAATCAATACATATGCAACAAACCCATACCAGGTACGGTACCCAAGCCAACCGATGCTTTTCCTGTACCAGGCGTGGTACCCGAGCAAACTGTTAGTATTCCCATACCAGGCATGGTACCTGAGCTAACCATTAGTATTCCCGTACCAGGCATTATACCCGAGCAGAGCATTAGTATTCCCGTACCAGGCATGGTACTCGAGCCAACTATTAGTAACCTGTACCAGGTGTGGTACACGAGCCAACAAAATGTCACATAATCCAACAGTCAACAAACAATGAACAAAAGTACACTTGTAAGCCAACCAGCAACAACACCTAGTTTATTTTACAAGACTGATAACTAGACAATTAGACATTCAAAAATCATTCCTAAGCATGCAACTCATACAATAATAAGCAATAGTACATGAAACACATAATGCACATTGAGAAAATAATAACCATCACCTACCCAATCCCGATTACATAAACTCAACCTTGGATCCCGTTCGCAGACTGAATTCCCATTCGCCCCTTTTTAGCACATGGCTAGTAGATACATTTATTTTCAAACCTTCTGCTAAGGCGATACAATATAGGGAAGACCTCTCCCACCCTGGTACTTCCACCATTCCTGTTATTCTACTTCTTTTATATATAATTATTTTGAAAACTCCCTTTAATTAATCCCTTAACTACCATAGTATTTCTGGTTCTCTGAATCTTCCCGACACTCTAGTTCCTGAATTCTATCATCATACAACCTATAATAATGATAAACAACCCAGCATTTTACAAACCATATCTTAACCCAATCATTATCTAATTCAATCCAACCAAACACAATACTCCTCCAGACTCCGTGCCCGAAGGCCTAGACATGGTTTCTCCTTTCAGTTTATACAATAATCCAAAATGAAAGCAGGTCAATATCTACTCAATATAGAGAAAACCTAGCCTACCTGGATACCAAGCAGCTGCATAATGCAATTTTTGGCTCCGTAAAGACATTCCCTGATGGATGACAAGCTCGAAATCCATGGATTTGCATCCTTTTAGCCGGAATCCCTCCTCCCCATCGCTCCCAAGCTTTGGAGCAACTTTGGAGGGTTTTTGGAGCAACCCCCATCTATTTTTGACTAATGAAGAGAGAATGAGATTATAAAACTCATTTCTGGGGTTTCTGATTCCATCATTCTGCTACAGCAGACTGCCAACCACTACCGCAGTACTGCTATAGCGACCTAAATCCCACTACAACAGACTCAACTTTTCAGTACAGACAGTCTTCAGTAAAACAATCATAATTTTTTACTCGAAAGCGGATTAATGAACAGTCGATGACGTTGGAAAGAGGACTCGGAGATCTTTAATTTGGTGAATATTAGGACCCCTAAATCCTTATATTCTAGGAGAAATGCTCGTTTTATGTTGAATCTATTTTGAACTTAGCCCGAAACTAAATCGATAAGGAAACTTTCAACTTAACTTTGTGCTTGGAGTATTGTATGACCTTAGTACATACCAAATGTACTCTCATACTAATGAATTAATCCTAACTCTTATTACGAATGAGAGGCACCTGCCTTGATCGCAGATATTTTCAGTAACGACAGAACAGGTCATTACAATAGATACCAATTTACCCATCGTTCATCCCCAAACGATCTCTAAGGCAGAAGGAAAAGAATGAACTACCCCCTTAAACCTTAAAGCTCTACCATGACAACATAAAAATAGCCTTACGCGAACCATCAAAACTCTCAAATTCCCTGGGTGTACCCAAACTCAACCGTAATTTAATTCGATTCTGCTCTGTCAAGGAATTTCTCCTTTGAGCTGTACGAGACCAGTTAGATTACTCCTCCTCGAGTGCCCAAGAAATCCAGGGCCTCGTTGAAATACCAGAGTGAAAGAATTTCAAACATAATGGACCAAAACTTGATTCTCACACTATGAGGAACCAAAACTCGCTGTGGTGACCCAGTCTGCTATAGTGGTCTACACTCTGCTATAGCGGTACCGCCGTAGCAAAACAGATTGTTGTGGCAGTGCTGACCGATGTTTACTTTTGCAATAGCAGTAATTTTTCCGCTATAGCGATCGTGGTTGACATGGGATAGAAACTCATAAAATTCCCCAAAAGTGTCCATTTTACAAAACACCTTAATTCCCGACGTTCTGAAATAAACCCTTCATGTCAACTTTAATATCGGGAGTTCTTCTTACCCGAATTTATTTCCAAAAAGTCCCCAGGACTCCTTTTTGTCTTAGCTAATGAGAAAACTAGCTCACCACAAAACACATTACCTAATCCTCACCCAGACTGCCCTAGATCATACCTTGATCAGAAATCATTTGAGACTAGCCTAGCCTTAAAATTCTAACTCCTAACCCGAGAAAAAAAATCTTAACATGGGCAATTACACCCTAAACAATGATATACTGAATATAACATCACCAAACACTACATCGTGTCTTCCCTTTGGGACATCTACTTTATGACCCTTTCATCCTTCCATGATCAACACATAAGAATAGACCATCTAGAGTATAACCACTAACCAATACACCACTATGGGTTTCATTAACGCATAGATTTTCCACCATCACTCACATTAGTCCATTTAACCCTGATCAATCAATCATTTATAACCAACCAACTTTTTAATCATCACCCGAGGTCAAGCTATGCTTATTTAGCCTCACAACTAGCTTATAACTAGTTAAATTACCGACTCAACATGTCTCAATCGCTCAAGGAAAATAACTTTCAAGTAATACCATATCTACCCATTTCCTTTTATCGCATATGAATATTAATCCTTATAATTTATGCACTAGCTCACAGCTCAACTAGCGATTTAAAACAACCCAAAAATGAAAAAGAAAGACAAAATCGGGGAAAATAGGACAAGGATTTTTCCCTTTCCCTCCCGCTATAGCGGCTTGCACACCGCTATGGCGACCCTAACAGTAGCAGCCCAGAAACATGGAATTTTTCAGCAAGGTTTACCCATTCCCTTTTTCCCGGTTATCAACGTTGACCACAAAAATCTCACCACGGTCTTTAATATAACCCCAAGACCATCCCCCGCAATGCATAGTTCAAAATTTAGCATCATGATATCACAAAATTAATTTCAAAATACATGAGAAAACTATTCACAACAACACATTCTCGCTATCATGCAAGAATAACCCCCTTGTTCCCATGGTTCCCTACAAAGCCCGACTGTCCTGAAACCAGAGCTTTCCTATAGTCGTAAGTCTTGTCCCTTTACCATCTTAACCAATCATAAGTCCTATTTCGAAATGTAACATGAAATTTCCAATCAACACACATGGCAATTCACTAACCAAAGTACATAAAATCAAGTTATGACTCTTCCTGGACCAACATATCTACAATAAGGTAAGCAGTTACACACCAACAATTGCAGTCATACAAGTATTGCTACACACATAATTTCAAGCTTCAAGTTTCAATCAAGGTTGAAGCCACATACACTACTCTTTATTCGCCCCATGGATGACTATTAGCCGATCATCCATGCCTTACCATAACCTCTAAGGCCAGATACCAAATGGAAACTTCCTAGTTCCAACTTCTCTTGCTTGTTCCATAATAGTTGGAGTCAAATTACATCCTTTTCCTTCTCGAGATACCAATTGGAATCGAGAGATACCAATTGGACTTAACTCATACAAGCAAGTAAATAAACTGCCCAAAAAGGAATAAAAGAAGAGAGATGTTTCCTAGAATGCTTCATAGCTTCCCAAAGATTAGATGTGGACGTCAACACACCAATCCGTAGGACTCTATTCAATATTTTACCCTTGTACTGGGAGATTGGTAACCTAGGCTCTGATACCATTTGTCATGACCCAACTATCGAGTCGTGCAGGCGCCTACTCTAACCACCTAGATAGACGAACCCTTACCACCCGATCCAACATGCACTAGCAAAAAACAAAGTATAACAATAAATAACCTCATTTTAATACGTGAAACCATTTACAAACTTGTTTCAGAAAACATCTTTTACAAAGAAATACAATAAACCCTTTTTAAAACTTGGAAAACAACCCTTTCTAGGATCTAGTCTAAACAGGTACAAGAGATACTACAGAAGTAATACAAGGAAATGTAAAATGACACAACTTCCACCATAGGAACAAGAGTAGAAGCTGTCGAAGATCACCATCGTCCTGTACCTATGAAATATCACCAATCCTGTAACCAGACTATACCCAAAAAGGTATAGCAAGAGTAAAATTAGTACAAATACACGTACTAGTAGGCATCATCGATTGACCCAAATTCACTCGTACCATCATATAAGAAAATCAAGTGAAAGCGTGTAATTAACTACAGTATTCCCATCCTTCAACATTCACCTTACCAAAACCCAATATCAACCCAAGCCTGCCTATCCCTTCTGCTGCTAACTCTACCACCATGAGACGCTCTGATCTGACCCCTAAGACATTCTCAAGTCACCTTAGCCCTAAGACTTCCTAAGTCACCTTGACACCTAGACTTCCCAAGTTACCTTGACACCTAAACTTCCCAAGTCACACTTGTCGCCTAGACTTCCCAAGTCACATTTGTCACCTAGACTTCCCAAGTCACACTTGTCATTACCTGACATCTATGCCCATACTTGGACTAGCATCCTCTTACCCCAGTCAATTACTATGACTGAACAACCCAGAGTAAACCGCACTACTTAGTGACGTAGACCACACCCGTCGTACCGCCACCTACTAGTACAAAAATGCCCCAATGACCCTAGGGCCATACTCGATAAGTAACAACATCCAATACTATAACCATACCATAAGTATCTTCCTTAGCTTATCAACCGTACGTAACAAGTCTAATAAATATTTACAATTCTCAGTGACAACAAACATGAATCCTCTTTACGTAACCCGGACCAAATAAGGATCCCTAGGACATCATCTATGCCAAAAACATACGACCCCGGTTCACAGAAGAACCACCTTGTCACTTAAGCACACTAACACGACCCTTCAAGGACCAACTATATGCAACATAATAATAATTCCTGGCCCTCTCTGGAACCCAACACGTGAAGAACAATAAATAATAATTAGACTCATAACAATACAATTTCAGAATCTCAGTCTTTCTTCTAAACATATAAACCACAGGTAACAGGTTCAACAATCATTTAACAATAAACATTTACCCTTTTACATTTCTGGACAAACTACGGGTCCCTAGACCAACACCTGGTTTTAATATATAATATGCGATCCACTCTGGTATCAATCCCCACAATTAAGTATTATAACCCGGCCTCTCAAGACCATCATACAACAATCACATGTCAAGAATATAATCAAATGCCAAATAAACACTCATGCCAGTTCACTCATGGAACCATCATCAAAATACAATCAAGATATATGCAACAAACTCGTACCAGGCATGGTACCTAAGCCAACCGATGTTATTCCCATACCAGACATGGTACCCAAGCCAACCATTAGTATTCTTGTACCATGCATGGTACCCGAGCCAACCATTAGTATTTCCGTACCAGGAGTGGTACTCGAGCCAACCATTAGTATCTTATACCAGGTGTGGTACCGAAGCCAACCGAATGTCACACAATCCAACAGTCAACAAACAATGAACAAAAGCACATTTGTAAGACAACAAACAATAATACGTAGTTTATTTTATAAGACTGATAACCGAATAATTAGACATTCAAAAACCATTCCCTAAGCATGCAACTCATACAATACTAAGCAATAGTACATGAAACAAATAATGCACATTGGAAAAAACAATAACCATCACCTACCAAATCTCGGTTACATAAACTCAACCTTGGATCCCATCTGCAAACTAAATTCCCATTCGCCCCTTTTTAACACATGGCTAGTAGATACATTTATTTTCGAACCTTTTGCTAAGGTAGATACAATATAGGGAAGACCTCTCCCACCCTGGTACTTCCACCATTCCTGTTATTCTACTTCTTTTATATACAATCATTTCGGAAACTTCCTTTAATTAATCCTTCAACTACCATAGTATTTTCGGTTCCCCGAATCTTTCCGACACTCTAGTTCCTGAATTCTATCATCATACAACCCATAATAACCATAAACAGCCCAGCATTTTATAAACCATATCTCAAACCAATCATTATCTAATTCAATCCAGTCAAACACAATACTCCTCCAGAATCCGTGCTCGAAGGCCTAGAAGTGGTTTCTCCTTTCCATCTATACAATAACACGAAATTAAAGAAGGTCAACATCTACTCAATATAGCGAAAAACCTAGCCTACCTGGACACCAAGCAACTGCATAATATAATTTTTGGCGTGAATGAGTTTCCTGATGGATGACAAGCCCAAAATCCATGGATTTGTGTCCTTTTAGCTGGAATCCCTCCTCCCCATGGCTCCCAAGCTTTGGAGCAGCCTAGGAGGATTTTTGGAGCAACTCTCGTCTGTTTTTAACTAAAGAAGAGAGAATGGAATTATAAAACCCATTTCTGGGCTTTCTGGTTCCATCATTCCGCTATAGAAGACTGCCAACCGCTACCGCGGTACCGCTATAGCAACCTAAATCCCACTACAGCAGACTCAACTTTTCAGCACGAACAGTGTTCAGTAAAATAGTCATAACATTTTACTCGGGAAGCGAATTAACAAACGGTTGGTAGCGTTTGAAAGTGGACTCAAAGATCTTTAATTTGGTGGGTATTGAGACCTCTAACTCCTTATATTCTAGGAGGAATGCTCATTTGAAGTCGACCCTAGTTTGAACTTAGCTCGAAACTAAATCGGTAAGGAAACTTTCAACTTATTTTTGTGCTAGAGTATTGTATGACTTTAGTACATACCAAATGTACTCTCATACTAAAGAATTAATCCTAACTCTTATTACAATTGAGAGGTACCTGCCTTGATCGCAAATATCTTCAGTAACGACAGAACAGGTTGTTACATAAGGTACATTAATTCAATATTAATCAATTAATGTCATATGGCCATAACGCGTCTAATTGAAAAATCTATGAAACAAAATATTGATGAAGAGAAAACACGCACGTAATCAGTAGATCAACAACTACAATTGAATAATACATTTTATGTTTAATTTCTTCTGTGAAGGTCCAAAAAAAACAATAACATGACATACTTGCTAGCAAAGTACTACAGAGTTTCCAAATATTGTCACTAGGGCTATCAATATGGGTTGACCCAGCTTGTATGGGCCTTGCATTTGATGAGCCAGCTCAGCCTATCATTTTTATGGGCCTTGAAATGATAAATCCAACCAAGCTTAGCGTGGCGCGTGGGATAGTCATCATTTTCTAAAAAATGTTTCGGGTTTTTACAAATGTAGATGACTCATCGGGCGGTCGGAGAGAGACTTCTATATGAATAAGAACTTGAATAAGTTTATTATTCTGAAGGAACCATTGCCAAAAGTTTTTTTTTTTAAAAATAGCGGCATGTATACCGCATGTATATACAATGTATATACATGTATACTGCCTAGCTGCATGTATCGCATGTATATCACATATATACCAAATGTCATTTCGGGTAAGCACTTTGACCGAATGACTATTTTAGGTAGTAAATTATAAATGAGCTATTTTATGGGTAAGCAATTGGGAAAAAGACACCACATGGCCAGTTGGCCAAACTAATTCTACCAAAAATGGCCATTTCAAAATAATGCCATTATATAGCCACTCGGCCATTTAAATTCCATGTTATGACCATTTTTAAATTTGAGCAAAACTGTATAGGATGTGTATCAAAACTGTATAATTATTGTATATAATATGTATATGTAAAAGATTTTTATTAAAACTATACAAGATGTGTATAGAAACTGTATAATTGTTGTATATAATATGTATATGTATAAGAATTCAAAAAAAACTATATAGGATGTGTATAGAAACTGTATAATTGTCGTATATAGAATGTGTATAGAAATTGTATCATTGTTGTATAAAATATGTATAGTGACTCCAGCTCTAGCGATTTTGGCCAAAAAGTGAGATTTTTAATCCCTTCGCTATTTGTTGGAATTTATTTGGCCGACTGGCCATTCGTGTCCGTGTACCTAAGAAATTTAACACAATGGACATTTTGTCTAATTTTTCCAAAATATTTTTCATAATTTCTTTAAATCTTAATTCTGACGTAAAAATGTCAAAATATTAATATATCTAAGATAACATTACATAATGTTATTAACTAAATCTCAAGTCCACAATTAAATTATTCCAATAACAAGAAAGAGACAAAAGTGAAAGAAAGGATAGGGTGACTCCTCCTTTTTAGGTTAGAACATTAATTAGGATTTTGTAACATATTTATTTTATAATTTTAACATAACTTTGTGTTTAAATTTTAAAAACTTTGGTTTATGTAATTAGATGGGCTAAGTAGATTTGAGTTTGGGCTCATCTTCTTGTTATCTGTATTCAAGTTCTTCACAAATTGCTCCTATTTTTGAGTGGTCTTTAATTTTTTCATCTTAATTAGTAGTCTTTAATTTTTTTTCCTTACTAATTTAATAAACATTTATTGTCCAAAGTATCCTTAATTATGAATTAATTAATTTTATTAGGAAAATCTTCTTATAGAATGTTTGTCTTGGAGAATATGGTCAGTGTTATCTAATTCGCAAGACAAACCTTTACCCTTAACATTTAAAAAAATTGCTACACACAGGTTATGCCCTATAAGACACAAGTTTATACTACTGAATTTATGCCCCAAAACACAAGCTCATACTGCCGAACTTATGCCCCAAGGAACAAATTATGCCTAAGGCAAAAAACAAATTGCAAGACAAAAGTTATGCCCTATAAGACACAAGTTCATACTGCTGAATTTGTGCTCCAAGGCACAAGTTATGCCTAAGGCATAAGTTCAGTTTTAAAACTTTATGGCTTAAGGAGTGCATACTACTGAACTTATGCTCCAAGACACAAGTTATGTCTAAGACAAAAGAAAATGACAAGACACATGTTATGCCCTATAAGGCATAAGTCAGTGTATGAATTCTTAAGGTATAAAGTTCTAAAACTAAAATTATGCCTTATAAGGCATAACCTGTGCCTAGCAAAAAAAAATTGTCTTGAAATTTTATTTGCCTTTTAATTTTTCTTAAAATTATTAGTTCTATTTTTATCTGCATTATTATTATTTAAAGTGTTAAAGAACAAAAATTAAAGACTATGAGTTTGATGGGCAAAAATTAAAGATCATTGTAACACCTTGAACTTTCGGACAAAGATTTGAACCATTTTAGATATGTAGTTAGACCCGAACTCAATAAAATTTTATTGTATGTAGGTGTAAAGGTCTATTCTTAAGTGTGGAAAGTGTATGTAATGTGAATTAAGGCCATAAGAAACCTCTAGTACAAAGTTGAGTTGAAAGCTTCTCTACCGATTAAGTTTTTATATAAGTTTTTACTACGATCAATTTCAGACAAGTATATATAAAGAGTTTCATGGCCTAATATATACCAAATTAAAAGTGTTTGAGTCTAGTTTCAAAACCACCGACTGCTCATCAATCTGACTTTTGAGTAAAAATTAATGTGCATTTTACCGAGCGTCAGCATGCTGGGGCTATGGCCACTGCGCCGCCCTAACACCCAAACTTCAGAGGAATGATTTCCATCAGGTTGGTGCCCTAAGCATTTTCCAGTCAAATTTTTTGTTTCTTTTTCTTTTTTCTTCATTCTAGTAGGGGTATTTTTGTCCTACCACTTTTAGATACCATTTTTAGGGGTATCCCATGTTTATCCTTAGTTTAGGATCCCGTAGTTTGTTGTGGCTAACCTAGAATCCTTGGAATGATTTAGAGAAGTTTTAAAGGCAGAGTAGGTGTTTTTACTTATTTTCTTATTTTATTTTTGTTTTTGCCCTTTTATTCCTGTATTAGTGTATATGTGGGTCCCAAGGCCATAGCATGGACCAGATAGAGTGTCAGGTCAGTTATTTTATTTGGAGGGTGTTTTATCCTGATTGACTTGATATTCTCTGAATATGGAATCATATCTCATTACTGCATTACATTGCTATTGCTTTTGGAAATGAAAGAAATATGGGCTTTGTGGTTCAAATTTGAGATTTTACTTAACCACTGGTTTTTGAAAGAAAGGAAAGTACCATTGTTATATCGGTCTGAGAGATTTTTCTGGACCCTTTATCTATTTTACTTTCCTATTAGTGAGTCTGAGGCATGATTCTGGGCGGTCCGAGAAGCACATATCTGAGTTTTACTCTTATGCGTACGTTGATGAGCTCAAGGTTCCTTCTGGGTGCTCGGTGTACCAGATACTGGGTTTTTACTTTTCTGCATTGACCATACTCCACATCATATCATCTCATGATGTATTTCACTGCATTATCTATGTGTACTTGGGGTGCTTTTACTTGTTTTATCATTATTGTCTTTGCCGTCAGATAGATAGTTCAGTTTTCTGTTGATAACTAGATTTAGGTGGATCTCTGTAGCTAGTATACTTTCCTGTAGCTTACTATATATATATATATATATATATTATCTTTCTGAGCTCAGTCGGCCTATGATTCCTACTGGGTACCCGTTGTTTTGGTACTCATACTACACTCTGCATCTTTTTTGATGTAGCACCTAGTACGAGCCACCCTCGTTGACCCTATAGTCATTTATGGTCAGTTGCTATTCGGATCGCGGTGAGCTCCCACTATTTTGGAGATTATTACTTCCTTCCATCTATATACCTATCTATATTTTTGTATTCTGGATAGACAACTTTGTTGTATAGATTTTCCATACTTTAGACGCTCTTGTACCAGTGACACCAGTTCCGGGGTTGATCTTGTAGATATTTTATTTTCTCGATAACTTTGGGGCCATTTTTGTATATTTATTACTGATGGTATGTATATATCCTGTTGGCCCCTTCCTTGTATGATTCCCTCTCGTATTTTATTATTTAAACTATTTTATTATACTTACGCATATTTGGGTTGGCTTGCCTACTGGAGCGTTATATAGGCGCCATTGCAGCCCGATTTTAGGTCATGATAGAGTGGTATCAGAGCTCTAGGATCACCGATGTCGCTAGTACAAGAGTAAATCATCTAGTAGAGTCTCGTGTATCGGTACGATGCCATCCATTTCCTATCTGCGAAAGGCTATAGGATATTCCTAGGAAAGATTCTATCTTGTTGATTCCTTGTTGTGCGTCCTTGACCTTATCAACTTCTAAGTATCTTTTGTTTCACTTTTTCTCAGATGGTTCGGATGAGATCAACAATAGATGAGGATGAGGCCCCTACACTTACAGTTAGAGCTTCAGCTAGGGGACGGGGTAGAGGTCAACCCAGGGGTCAAGGTAGGGGATGGGTTACGGCCCAGCTCAGGACTAGACTAGGTTACCATCGTCAGAGCCTGATATTAAGATTGAGGAGGTACAATATGAGCCAGAGGGTGTGGGTCCAGCCCAGCATCCGGTAGGTTTTGTGGTTACTCCAGTACTACAGGACACGTTGGTTCGCTTGCTTAGGTTCCTTGAGGGTATGTCATAGCCAGCATCCTCACTGGGTACTCTAATTGGTTCTCAGGATAGAGACGAGGCTCAAATTTTATCCTAGGAAGAGGCAAAAGGTTCAGGAGCACAACCTGCTATTGCGATTCCCCGATTAGAGGTGTTGATGGCCCCTACCATTATTTTGCCTATTTCAGCTGGGCCCATTATGTATTCTGAAGAGCAGATGATGCTTGGTAGGTTTCTGTGGTTGGGTCCCTTGAGGTTTTCTGGTGCTCCTAAGGAGAATGCGCAGAGTTTCTGAATAGTTGCCAGGAGAGATTTTATAATCTTGGGCTTGTGGAGGTCATATATAGCTTGTAGACAAGCCGGGTCACCTCCGCTTACTTGGGCACAGTTCTCTGCAGCTTTCTTAGAGAAGTATGTATTGCACAACTTGAGGGAATGGTTGATGGATGAGTTCTCCAGGTTAGAGCAAGGATCCATGTCTGTTTCAGAGTATGAGGTCCATTTCCATGAGTTGGCTAGGCATGCCACCATGATTCTACCCATCGAGCAGGATCAACCAGTGTAAGCCCCCAGGGATCCAGCATCACCAGCCAGAGCTGGTGCACATGGTAGTAAGGATGGTCCCTAGGGTACTCGAGATGGTCCTCAGTCTGGTAGATCGGGTGTTAGTGGTGGTCGGAGCAACATGTATGCATTTTTGGGCCGTCTAGAGGCTGAGGATTCAGATGTTGTCATCACAGGTACAATCTTCATTTATCATCAGTCAACTTCTGCTTTGTTTGATCTCGGTTCTACATTCTCCTATGTGTCTTCTTATTATGCTACTCGTCTAGAGTCTACTTGTGACTTTGCCATCGATGTCGAGCCAAGCACTCAGCCTATTTCTAATCCATCATATCGGATGGCATTAACCAAGTTGAGGGAACTTAAGAATCAACTCCAAGATTTGTTAAGTAGAGGGTTCATCAGGCCTAGTATGTCTCTGTGGGTGCTGTAGTTCTATTTTGTAAAGAAGAAGGATGGGTTCATGCGTATGTGTATCGACTACATGCAGTTGAATAAGGTTAACATTAAGAACATATATTCGATGCCATGTATTGATGATCTATTTGACCAGCAATAGGGTGCAGCAGTGTTCTCTAAGATAGACCTGAGGTCCGGGTATTACCAATTGAGGATTAGGGCTGCGGATATCCCAAAGATTGCATTTAGGACTCGAATGACCATTATGAGTTCCTACTTATGTCTTTTGGGTTGACAAATGCCCCAACAATATTTATGGAGTTGATGAACTGCGTGTTCAGAGACTACCTGGATTCCTTCGTGATTGTGCTCATCGATGACATCTTGGTATATTCGAGGAGTAGAGAGGAGCATGAGCAGCATCTGAGAGTTGTACTTCATACCTTTTGAGACCATCAGTTATATGCCATATTCACTAAGTATGAGTTTTGGCTTAAGTCTGTGGCATTCTTGAGGCACGGGGTGTCCAAAGATGGGATTATGGTGGATCCAGTGAAGATTGTGGTAGTTCATGATTAGGATAGGCCTACTTCTCCTATCGAGATATGCAGTTTCGTCGGGTTTGCAGGTTACTATAGATGGTTTGTGGAGGTGTTTTCTTCTATAGCAGCCCCATTGACTAGATTGACTCAGAAGAATGTCCCCTTCTAGTAGTCAAATGAGTGTGAGGCGAGCTTTCTGAAGCTCAAGGCCTTATTGACTTTAGCTCCGATTCTCTCTTCCAGTCAAGGGTCAGGGGTTTATAGTGTATTGTGATGCTTCTAGTATTGCTCTGGGTTATGTATTGATGCAGCAGGGTTGAGTGATTGATTATGCTTCCAGACAACTGAAGGTTCATGACAGGAACTACCTCACTCATGACTTGGTATTAGCGGTGGTAGTCTTCGCATTGAAGATTTGGAGGCATTATCTGTATGGCATGCATTGTGAGATCTTCACTAACTACCATAGTCTTCTGTACATTTTCATCCAGAAGGGGTTGGAGTTACTGAAGGATTATGACATTTCCATTCTTTATCATCAGGGAAAGGCAAATGTGGTAGCGGATGCCTTGAGATGAAAGGCAATGAGTATGGGTAGCTTGGGATTCTTAGCAGCAGAGGAGCAACCTTTAGCTTTGGATATCTAGTCTTTGGCTAAATGATTGGTTAGGCTTGACATTTCTGAGCTGCGCTGTATTCTTGCTTGTGTTGAGGCTAGATCTTTCTTGTTGGAGCAGATTCAGGCATAGCAGTTTGATGATGCGAGGTTGAGGGTCATTCATGATAAAGTGTTAAGTGGTGAGTCTAGGAAGGCCACCTTAGATTCAGAGTGTTTTCGGAGGATTGAGGGTCGTATCTGTGTTCCTAGAGTTAGTGACCTAGTTAGATTGATCTTGGAGGAGGCTCATTGTTTTAGGTATTCCACTAATCCTGGGGCAGCTAAGATGTATCGTGATTTGAGGCAGCACTACTGGTGGTGTGTGATAAAGAGATCTCTCTCAGATTTCGTGTCTAGGTTCCTGAAGTGTCATTAGGTGAAGTTTGAGCACCAAAGACTAGGTGGTCTGACTCAGAGACTACCTATTCCAAAGGTGGAAATGGGAGCGGATAGCTATGGACTTCGTGGTAGGCTATCCACATACTTTGCAGTGATTTGATGCTATTTGGGTCATCGTGGATAGGTTGACGAAGTCCTCTTACTTTCTGCCAGTTCAGAATTCTTACCATTTTGAGAGGTTGGCTCAGATCTATATCTGTGAGGTTGTCCATTTGCATGGGGTGCTAGTTTCTATCATTTCCGACTGTGGTACTCAGTTTACTTTGTGTTTCTGGAGGTCTATTCAGAGGGAGTTGGGTACCAGAGTTGAGCTTAGCACTGCTTTTTTGTCACGACCTAACCCGCGTGAGTGGCACCCACACTAAATCCCCGGTGGGAGAACAAATAAATAAGCCAACATTAACCAAACTAAGCAGCTAAAAACCAAATTCGATAGATAAACCAAGATTCACATCTTAACTTAACAAATAGTAAAGCCTGCGAAAAACATTCCCCTAGAATTTAAAAGTCGTGTACCAAAACTCTAAAACATGTCTAGTAGACGGGGATGCAACCTCAAATTTAAAGGAATCCAAGTCTGAATAATGGACTAGAACAAGTAGATGAATCCATGGTAGCCCGAAAGATGCAACTCACCCTTAGATTTCAAAGACGTTCATATCATAATTGAGGTCGCTCAGCAGCTGCGGAATATGCCTTGTACTCAACAAAAGAAGAGCAAGTGCAATATCAGTAAACAAAAACAACAGTGTACTGGTAGAATCATCAGCCAACTCCAATATATGAAATATGAACACACAACTATAACTTAGTAAAGCAGGACAAACATGTATAACCCAAGTCAGTGAATATAAACAAGACTCTCAATCATCAACCTGACCTACAGCCAAATGAGACATGTCCAAAACCACAACAACAACCCACATGCAATTTCACACACCTTTTCAAATAACCTAGACCACCCAAGGATCCCTAGGACATCATCTATGGTGTTTAACATGCAATTCTGATCTACACAAGAACCACATAGCATTTAAACACACCAACCCGGTCCCTCATGGACCAACATGTAATAAATACATAACAATGAATAAGTCTAGTTCACTCATGGAACCAACACAAAGAAAAACAACCAAACATGTACCAGGCATGGTATCCGAACCAACTATGGTAGAATCTGTACCAGGTGTGGTACCTGAGCCAATCGATAGATATCCTGTACCAGGTGTGGTACCCGAGCCAACCGATAATTTATACTAGGCATGGTACCCAAGCTAACCAAAGAATCACAGATATCACAATAATCACAACCACAATAAATACAACCCACACTTGTAAAACCAACAAGTATTTAAGACAAAAAGATATCATTTAGCATTCATTCCTTTATTCCGTAAACACGTATTGTACAAGAAATACTAACGAAACACTTAATATGCACACATAAAATAATTTGGGTCACAAGTTAACCATCACCTACCTCAACTCAAGCCTGAATTCTCTACTAGACCCGAGCTTTCTCATTTCTTGGACTCTAGCTTGATCGTGGTCTAAAAACAATAATACAAACGCAAATTTAACCCAAATGGCCTAAATATTCTCGGATTACATCTTAATCCCAAACCCCAGGCCAATTTCATAATCATTCACCCATCCTAGGGTCCTCCCACCTTAAATTCACCTATTTACTACCAATTCCATGTCTATGCCAGTGAATTACGGTAAGGAATCTTTAAATAACAACCTAAATCAAGAAACCCAGGTTTTTCATCCCAACATTTCCCTTTTTCACCAAAAAATCTATCCTAGGTTAATTTAAACCCTTCCCCAAACCTGTAACTAATGATTCTAAGCCACAAGAATCAAAGTACTAGATTAGGGGAACAAAATACTTACTTTAAAGAAGGATTACGGTGGAAAAGTGCTAGGAGTTGCCAAAAATTGCCAGATCCCTCCCTAAAATATTTTTGGAATATAATGAACATTTTTAGAGAAGTTTCTGCATTTACAATAATCAATCCTGCTATAGCATCCCAATCCCGCTATAGCAGCACCGCTATAGCGGAAGCCGCTCACTACAGCAGAGTTGACCGCCTTTGACTCCCGCTATAGAGGAAATTTATGTGCTATAGAAGTGTCGTGATAGCAGGGTGTCACCCACTATAGTGGCTGACACAAGACAAAAAATTTAGAATCCTCCCAGGTTTACTCATTTCACAACACACCTTCAAACCTTGATGTTCTAGACCAACCCTTTACGTCAAGTTTGATATCGGGAGTTCTACTCACTTGAATTCATTCTCGAAAAGTCCTACAAACTCCTTAACACCTTAGCTAATAGAAAAATATCTCAAACTTACTTATTTAGTTTGATGCCTTCGAGGTTAGGTTGTGGGGTACCAACTTACTTCGTGATTCTATGGATAGAGTTTGGGTCATTTAGGAGAGACTTTGCACTTCCTAGAGTAGGCAGAAGAGTTACGCTGACCTGAGGGTTTGAGACTTAGAGTTTATGGTTAGTGATTGTGTGTACCTTCAGGTGTCACCCATGAAGGGTATGATGAGGTTCAGGAGGAAGGGTAAGCTCAGTGCTAGGTTCATTGGTCCATTTGAGATCCTTTGTTGCATTGGTGAGGTTACTTATTAGTTGGCCCTACCTTCTGCTATTTCCAGTGTTCATCCAGTTTTCCATATTTCTACATTATGGCGGTATATTCCAGATGAGTCTCACATTCTTCAGTGGGATTCTGTTTAGTTGGATAAGTCTCTGGCTTTTGATGAGGAGCCTATTGCTATCTTGGACAGGCAGGTTAGGAAGTTGAGGTCCAAGGAGATTCCATCAATTAAGGTTCAGTGGTTACATCATCCTATTGAGGAGGCTACTTGGGAGATCAAGACTGATATCCGGACCCGTTGTCCTCACCTTTTCAAGCCTTAAGGTATCTTCTTTTCTTTAACTTTTGAGGATGAAAGTTCTTTTTAGTAGTGGATGTTGTAATGACCCTCTAGGTTATTTCCTTGATTTTTTTGCTTTTTCTGCATTTTGAGCTTTTCCAGAGCGTCTACTAATCATATATGACTTGCTAGAACTGACGGTTCAGTTCTCGGGCCATTCATTTATATTATAAGCTTATTTCTCTATTTTGCAACTCTTACGATTGGTAGAGTTGAATTTGGTCAACATTCAGATAATATGGCCTCAGATAGAAATTCTGTTAGTATTGTTAGCTCCAAAATATTGACTTTGGGCTAGAGAGACATTTGGTTTAGGTCCCGAGGCTTCTGGACTCATTTTGGGCTATTAGGCTCTGTTTTGATGAAAGTTGTTTTTTAGGCGTGGGGTACACTTTTCATTAAATTGATCTTTATTGGTAATTCTATCAATTCTGTTGAGTCCAAAATGCCATTTCTGGTAGGGTAGCATAGTTCATTTGCATGCGCAGAGTCCCAGATTAACCCCGGGGGTCTATTTGGTGACTTTTTAACTTAAGAAATTTGTTGGTTGCTGTTGCATGTGCAGGTCTCAGACCTTCATCACCACCACGAGAAAGTTCACACGATCATGATGGTCTGCCTTGTTGGGCATCGCGACTATGAGGATCCCTTCATGCGGCTGCGATGAAGGATCTGTAGACTCGACACCCATTTGTTCTTTACAACCATATGACTGGACCATCACGATCACGATGGTCTAGCCACCGTGGTCATCACAATCGCACAGGGTCCTTACAATTTCGATGAAGGACCCCTGGCAATATATAAAGTTTTCACTCTATTTTCTTCTCCATTTCTCTGAAAACTTCCATTGAAATTGAGCTCCAAGGCTGGTTCAAACTCTTTTTTCTTTCCATAATTGTTTTGGTAAGTTCCCCTTGTTTCCCTTCTCCTTTTCCATCTTTAATTCATGATTTATTCCGTTAAGTTTTTCCATTTGTTCCTAGTCCTTGATTAAGTGGACTTCGAGGCTATTTTAGGCCCCAAAACGAGTTCCATTCGCACTCAACTTTTTGGCATGGATTTCTAAACTCGCACAAATATAATTGTAAAATTTGTTTTTCATTTTATTGTGTGGGCCCTGAGGGTCATTTTCCAACATGATTTATGGCCCAAATTTTTTATAAGTAATATGGGTATCATTATTCTCTTCTTGACACCTGAGTTATGTTCATGATAGCATGGCAGCATTCTGAGGTTGTTCAAAAGGGAAAGGCATACGAGTGATGGTTTTTGTTTGCAGTTCAGCCCTAAGGTAGGTTATGATTACTATTTTAAGACTGCTTAGTTAAGTTTTATATGTTATGAGTTGCATGAATGTTAGGCTAGGTTTAGGTTAGGATTAGGCTTAAATCCTATTTCTGCTTATCTTGGCCATTTTCGGAACTGCAGAATAGTATCCCATGTTTATCCTTAGTTAAGGATCCCGTAGTCTGCTGTGACTAGCCTAGAATCCTTAGAATTATTTAGGGAGATTTTAGAGGCAGAGTAGGTGCTTTTACTTGTTTTCTTATTTTATTTCTGTTTTCGCCCTTTTAATTCCTATATTGGTGTATTTATGGGCCCGAGGCCATAACGTGGACTGGATGGAATGTCAGGCCAATTATTTTGTTTGGAGGGTGTTTTACCCTGATTGACTTGATATTCTCTGAACATGGCATCATATCTAATTATTGTATTACATGTCTATTAGTTTTGGAAATGAAAGAAATACGAGATTTTTGGTTCAAATTCGGGATTTTACTTGACCACTGGTTTTCGATAGAAAGGAAAGTACCACTGTTATGTCGGTCTGAGGTTTATTTTTGGACCCTTTATCTATTTTATTTTTCTATTGATGAGTCCGAGGCACGATTCTGGGTGGTCCGAGGAGCACATATCTGAGTTTTACTTTTATGTATATGTTGATAAGCTCGAGGTTCCTTCCGAGCGCTCGGGATACCAGATACTGGGTTTTTACTTTTCTGCACTAGCCATACTCCGTATCATATCATCTCACGATGCATCGCACTGTATTATCTATGTGTACTTAGTGTGCTTTTACCTATTTTATCATTAATGTCTTCACTGTTAGATAGATAGTTCTATTTTATATTGATAAATAGATTTAGGTGGATCCCTGTAGCTTATTATATATATTATCTTTCTGAGCTCGATCAGTCTTTGATGACTAATGGGTACCCATTGTTTTGGTACTCATACTATACTCTGCATCTTTTTCTGATGCAGCACCTAGTACGAGCCACCCTCGTTGACCCTCCAGTCGTTCGTGGCCAGCTGTTGTTCAGATCGCGGTGAGCTCCCAACATTTTGGAGATCATTACTGCTTTCCATCTGCATACCTTTTATATTTTTGTATTCTGGATAGACAACCTTGTTGTATAGCTTTTACATACTTTAGACGCTCTTGTACTGGTGACACTAGGTCCAGGGTTTATCTTGTAGATGTTTTGTCTTCTCAGTCACTTTGGGGCCATTTTTGTATATTTATTACAGTTGGTATGTATATATCCTATTGTTCCCCTCCTTGTATGATCCCTTCTCATATTTTATTATGTCACGACTCAATTTCTCAGTTATGATGGCACCTACAACCCCCCGGTAGGCGAACCAATCCATGTAGCCCAGAATGGTCAGTAAAGGGCTACTATCTAACAATTAACTGGAAGAACAGGTAATATAAGCGGAAGCAAGGGTTATACGAGAAGAAAACAATAACAGGAGTATATATAACTTACGAAAGCTAAACCAAACCCAAAACCTAGTATCATAGCGTATAAGAGCCGGATCTACATAAGGAGTGCAAAAAGGGACCCAAAAGATACATATACATAATGTCTCTGAAAGTATGAGAGTACAAAATACACAAGATAAACTAAAGTCAAGCTCCGGTCGCCAAGAGCTCACCCTCAGTCTGGGACGGTCCAAAATATTTAAGCACGAGCGTTCACGAGCTAGCGGCGATAACTGACACTAGGATCTGCACCAGAAGATGCAGAGTGTAGTATGAGCACCAAATGTGATGCAAAGGTACCCAATAGGTATCATAAGCCGACTGGGCACATATAAGATAAAAGAACTGTAACAGGCAGAATAGAAACAAATAGTCACCGAAAACAATGAAGAAGCACACAGGAGCTAGCACAGAAGTACGACAACAGAAAATAGCATACAAGGCTAGCAAATTGAATATACACAACAGGCATAGGTGATAGTAAGAAATGATGCACCTGGGTCCTCGCAATAATAGTATATATAAGAAGTTTTAGAAATGGAAGGTATACCGATAACCTCAAGTAGACAGGGAAGGAGGAATTAGAATGACAAGCATGATCGAATACAAGAATAAGAACTAAGTGAAACTACCAGTACTACTCACAATACCCAAAGCGCCATAAGAAATCAATATAAGGAATACTAACTCGACTACGCAATAATAAGCCTACCTACAGTTCCAACGGTCACCCATACACCCGAGGAACACAACCAAGTGAAGAAAAACCCTCCGGCATCTCATACTACCAGAGCGTACACTCAGCAAACAGCAAACAAAGGTGGAACCTCACACAAATGAATAAAATGATGCATGATGATATCTGGGTAGAACACTAACTCTGTATATACCTCCTCTAGCGCCGAAAGGGCCCATCAGGTAGGTTCTATGGAAGTACATTGATTGTATACCTCTACTCCACCGTATACCCCTCCTCTGGTACACACAGCCCAAAGCCCCTGGTCCAGATCGTCAATGTCCATGGAGGTCCTGGACCTCATACTATATTTCAACCTCGAGACGCCATCTGGAGTGGGTTCGGATCCAATCTAGTGACTCAAATATCTAACATGCATGCCCAGACTCTGTCCAGGTCTAAAATAGTGGAACACATCTCAAAAACCCCACAAAGGGTTCCCGGGCATAACCAAGTCTAAAACAGTAGTAAAAAATCTCTGATGCTCGGTCTGACCGAGTCTAAAATCATCTCAATGTAATAAAAATGCCAATCTAGCACTTCAGCCCTGCCTAGTCTAGTAATAGTAGGAAAACTGTGATAAAACCATATTTTAAATCTTTTAGCCCAAGAAGATCCATAAGTCAAGTCCAAACCATTTCCAAGTCATTTTAATCAATAGATAGTGGGCCCGAAGCCAAAACCGTAGTAAAATATATGAAAAATCCCTTATTATGCATGAAAATGACATGATCAAATGCAGATAGCAGCCTAATGGCTCACAAACAACCTATCGGCCCTGCACAGGCTCCAATTGCTCTACAACACAAATAACCAGCCTAATATCACAATAACTATGGTTGGGACTCACGGACACCCCTGAATAACCCCCCATTTATGGTCCAGAGTCAAAACAAAGCCATACAGGACCACAAGGGTGATAATATCAAACTACGAAGAGGAAAGAAGTGAGGCGGACATGGAAAAACAATCATAGTCTGTAGTTCCAAGCTAGTAAACCCAACCCAAGGATGCCAATTAGTATAATTTTATCCTATATATGCAAAGTCTAGAGAAGTTAGACCGTAACCTACCTGTCGTCTGGTGATAAGCTGCTGGAACGACGATATTCGAGGCCGAACTGCTCTGAGAAGCTCTTAATGGTAATCAAACTATCATAATCATAAATAACACATTAAAACGAGACTAACAATACCCATATTGCTATAACTATAGACAAGTCAAAATTTAGGTCACCAGCGTGCCCGTGGGCCCCACAACTCTTGGCTGGAAACAAAAGAGTATCAAATGAGCACAATGATTGCAACAGTGCATGCTCAGAAAATTAAAGGAATTGGGCATGAATTTCAAGCTAAAACAGCCCCTACAATACAAGAAACAAAAGAGGGAATTTTTTAGGAATGAAAAGCGAAATTTGAGCGGGAAACACTTACCACAACTAGAGAACTACGCCAAGGAGGTGAGTTCCACGAACCCACGATCATGCAAGCCCAAGAAGAACAGAATCTATAAGAATTTCCAAGGTTTGAGAATTTTACAACAATGGAGATTTTAACAAGTGGAGAAGAAGTAAGCTTTGGGGAAGAAGAACTTATTAAATAATCGGGAGAACATGAATTTGTGATGAACAATAGATTTCCTCAAGTCTATAAGCTAATTAGATCAATTTGTAGAGAGCATATTAGTGTTTAGAGTTGGGAAAATATGAAGAAGAAGGCTGGAAAAATGAATGGGCAAGAGATATATAACTTCTGCCCATGACCTGTGTGAATGCGGCCAAGCCGCTGCCTACGCGGCCACAAAAACGTGGGCAGGTGGAGCACACGCGAAGGCCAAGCACTGGTCAGGCCAGGCGCCTGCCTTGCGCGTATGCGGCCAGGCCATTGCACACGTGGGTCTGCATACGCGACCAAGGCACGCATAGCCAAAGGCTTGGCAAAGGGCAGCTGACACATGCCTTGAGCATAGGCGGCCAGCCCACGCGTAGGTGATGGCCATGCTGGTGCTATGACAGCACCAACTTCCAACAGCCAACACCAATATGGAAATTTCTCCGACAGGCCCTCAGGAACACATCTAGGGTCCCGTGAGCGCAAACGAGCCAAGCTATTTAACTAAAAATGGCATTCTGGACTCCACGAAAATGACACAAATCCAAAGAGAGGTCGATAGCATGAAAAGTGGGCTCCATGCCCAAGAACCAACTTTAGGCCTAACTTTCCAAATCAGAACACCAAGGCCTAAAATGAGTCCGAAAGCCTCGGGACCCAAACCAAAGGTCCCTCTAGCCCAAAGTCAACATTCCGGAGCTAATAGCGCTGTCAAAATCATCCGAGGTTGTCTTCTCTGAATGTTGACCAAAGTCAAACTTTTAAGTTCAACTTGGCTAGAAATATAAAAACCCATCCAAAACTATACCGAAATCTCCCAGACCCCGACCAAGGGCCTATCTAGACCAAAATCCACGCTCTAAAGCTAACGAAACTGTCAGAATTCAATTCCGAGCACATTTACTAAGAATGTTGATCGAAGTCAACGAATTTCTAAGTTTATGCTCTAAAACAGGGAAATGGCCATAACAGACAAACAAATGGACAGGGCACCGAACCACCAGTCCCAACAAGCCATAAATGACTTGGGGCCGCTACAGAAAGGCTCTAACAATATAAAAAAAGCATAAACACTAAAATAACCGGAAGGGTCATTACATATTATTTAAACTATTTTATTATTTTTCCACATCTTTGGGTTGGCTTGCCTACCGGGGGGTTTTGTAAGCGCCACTGTGACCCAATTTTGGGTCATTACATAACACCAAACGTGGGATGGCATGGTGGCCATAGCCCTAGCCATTTGACGCTCGGTAAAATGTGCATAACTTTTTACTCAAAAATCAGATTGACGAGAAGTCGATGGCATTGGAAACTAGACTCAAGGACCTTTAAGTTGGTACGTATAGTCCACCCAACTCTTCATATACTAAAAGGAATACTTGATTGAAGTTAACCCTAGTAAAAACTTATTTGAAAATTTAATCGGTAGAGAAGCTTTAACTCAACTTTATGCTTGAGGTTTCTTATGACCTTATTTCACATCCCATGCACTTTCCACACCTAAGAATCGACCATTAAACCTAGGTAAAATAAAAATTCATGGGGTTTGAGTCTAACTTCATACCTAAAATGGTTCAAATCTTAGCTCAAAAGTTCAAGGTGTTGTAATATCTCCCTCTTAGAATCATTCATCCTCGAATGATGGTCATGGACATAGATAGGATATAACTCTGAAATTTTCTAAATGTTTTGGTAGAGTTTCCTTCATAAACTGGACTAGCTCTGTCTCAAGAATGGCCATCAGCTAGCTGGGAGCCCTATCATGAGTTTCACATGAGCACTATCTAACATGGATTCATAGAGTACGAATGACATCGACTTGGACATAAGTTTCACCCGATCTGAAGCTACAAGACATGAAACATGAGTTTGTTTGGCATGGAGTAAGAAGATGACTACTTTCTCCATAAACAAAATGATTGACAACCTTTAAGCTTAGAAACACTTCTAAACCATGTTCCAGCTTCTGAATACTACACTTACTTATTTACAACTTATAATTCTCACAAGGGTACATAGAGCTACTAAAGTGTAAGTCTAATTGCATATTCTTACCATGTTGAATCCTAAATCAAAATACCAAGTGCTACACCTAAAGAGATTATACTAGTCTGAATTACAGGTTCCTATATTCTATTTCCCCTTAGGAACCATAATCTTGATCGTTGATCTGCTCTTTGGTTTGTTCTTAAATCGCCAAAATCTCTGGCTTCTAGAGTTATCCCCCAAGGATACCACTTCTTCTTATCACCTTAATCAACCAACCTCGAGCTTCAATAAAAAGTCACTAGTCACAAGATGCAATCATTCACATGTTTATTAACACGACATTCAAGCCTATTATTACACTCACTTTATGGCTTCTTTGGAGCTAAAATTATCTAAGGATTCTCCCAAGCATACCTACAATCAACAACCCCATACTTCCACAAGGAGACACACCATATGTTTTCAACTAACTATCATACATAACTGAACCTTACCTCATATTTAATCCATACTTAACAACTTAGGTAACACAAGCACACCGTAGCAACCATTAAATGAGCATCCACTCTCCCATCTTAGCCTTTACCTATCTTCCTCCACTACCACCTACCACATTATAAATGGAAATTCTTGAGGGGGGAGAATGCACTGAATGATAGGCAATTAGAGGCCTAGATATTAACTATAAACATGGAGTATGAACTGAGCATCATTAATTAGGGCATGTGCCTCAAGAATGAAAAGATACTTTTCAATCTTGACTTATTCTTATCGCAACGTTGATACTCAAAATGAGGCCCATAAAAGTAAAGTATAATAGGCACAAATACTTCATATGTTATACACATAAAGCATGAATAAAGGGTTATTCTAAGCATAGGCATGTCATAATCAGCCATCACCATCATAGGTGGACGTACATAGGGCTTAGAGAAAAGAAATCATAAGTACAAATCATTCAAAAAATCTGATCTGAGCATATACATGACGTAGCATGCATCAAAAGAGCTTCGATAGATTTCACCTCCTCGGCTTGTTGGTGAGTCCTCCTTGCATTCAGAGGACATAATTTATGTATATCTGAGTTCAGTAGTCTAGTATTTTAGTTTGTTTGAATAGATATAGACCGGGGCCCTTGTCCTAGTAGACATTATTGAGTTCAGTTTTTTAAAGGCTTCAATAGACATTCAGTTAATCAGTCAGTTCAGTTGTATTCAGTTTTCAGTTGACTTTATGTCTCATATTTATAAAAGTAAATTTTAATTTATATTAAAAGTTTAGTCCTTACTTTACATTTTAGAGCATCCGCATATCTTTAGTAGCATGTCAGTTCAAGAGTACGCTTGGGCCAGCAATGATATCGGGTGTTGATCTCGCCCAGGGTGTAGGATCGGGGCATGACAATTATCCCAAATAGGGGTATTCCTGTGAATGGCCCATTTGTATTTTCCAACTTATGTTTAAGTAAATATTTTTTTAGTTGTCCCACGCCCAGCCTTGCTCAAGCCTCACAGGCCTAAACACTTATCTGGGCTGTGCTTAGAAGCCTTGTTCTTAAATAGGCTCTAACAATCTTGGCCCAGTCCTGTCATGTTAGGCTTAACTAGTCCACCCTAGCGGCCAAGCCCATATTAATGGCTCTAATTATCACCATCATTTTCAGGCATCGATTGAACATGAACAAAGAAAAGAATTTCAACCAAGTAAACTTCATAGGTCATAATCACTTGTATAAGTGCTAGGAGATGTAACTCACTATCTTTTTTGTTGGATGTAACTCAAATTATTTACTAAGTATGGACTTAGCATTTAGTTATTTTTTCGTTTAACAATATTGGCTAAATATTAATAGTTGATCGATAAGATACGGATCACATAATAATGTGGAACCCATGATGGGCCTATACCATTCATGTATAGAAAAAAGATATGGTGTGGCCATTATAAATTTAAATAGCTCAACCTTGACCTATATACCCCAAAATACACTTTAGGCCAAAATAATGACATCTTATAACCAAGCACTAAAATCTCACTCATACTTCCTCTTTCAGCCCTCTCTCTCTCTCATCTCTCTTCCCCTCTCCCTATACGTCTTCATAATTTCTCTTCTTCTTCTTTAATTTCAACTTACTTTTTTTGGATAACCTTGCAGCTAGGCTATATATATATATATATATATATATATATATATATATATATATACTGTATAATTATTATATATAATATATTTATGTATAGAATGTATATAGAAACTGTATTATCATTGTATAAAAATGTATCTCACGATTATATATGTATATAAAATGTATCATTGTTGTATAAAATATATATGCTTCTTATATTTTTCAACTGAACTAACAAATTATCATTTGTATATTTTAAATAGTATTATCTTAAATATATGGATATGAAGTGTATATGGTGCATATGAAAAGTTCATTGATTGAAATATATATAATGTGTATATATATTATATAAAAAGTAAATATAAAGTGTATATAAAAAGTCTACTAATAAAATTGTATATAATAAGTATTGTGTTGTGTGTGTGTGTATATATATATATATATATATATATACAATAATTATATAATTTCTCTCTCTCTCTCTCTATATATATATGTCTGTATACTGTATAGTTATTGTATATAATATATTTATGTATAGGATGTATATAGAAGCTATATTATCATTGTATAAAAATATATCTCACGATTGTATATGTATATAAAATGTATCATTGTTGTATAAAATATATATGTTTCTTATATTTTTTAACTGAACTAACAAATTATCATTTGTATGTTTTAAATAGTATTATCTTAAATATATGGATATGAAGTGTATATGGTGCATATGAAAAGTTTATTAATTAAAATATATATATTGTGTATATATATATATTGTATAAAAAGTGAATATAAAGTGTATATAAAAAGCCTACTGATAAAATTGTATATAATGAGTATTGTGTGTGTGTATATACATATAATGTGTATATATTATACATTGAGTATATGTTGATTATACATTTGTTACACACAAATTATAAAAAAAAAAAAAAAATTAGGTGTGAAGGATTACAATGCATTGAATTTTTTTCTATTCTAACTACCTTCACCATATTAGAGAAAAAATAAATAAGAAAGACTATAAAGTTGTATTTGATTGTTAAAAAAAAGAGTTATTTTTTTTTTAAAAAAAGCAGAAAAAAGAAAAAAAATAGCAAAAAAACAAAACAAAAAAAGGTCAAAATGGCTACAAATCTGGAAATCAAATTCTTGGCTATTTGGTTGGTATTTGTTTTGGCCGAGTGACCATTTTATTACTTACCCCTTCATGTAATGAATGTGGGTTGGCAATATAATAGCGTAGGTCTGTTGAAGAACTGTGAGCCTATAATGGGGAGGCTCATTGGATTAAAGCATTTAAACCTATAAGTATGGTGTTATGTTCCCTCTCCGGACTTAATCTATGATGTTTAACATACTTTTCAACCATCATTTTTAGTTTACGTGTAGATACGGTTAATGTATGCCCCTTCTTTCATGCTTTTCATTATTTTATTGAAACTCGTGATCTATAATATTATGTGTAATAAATTTAACACATGGTATTAGAGCGAATTGCATAAATTAAAACCCTTGTTGATGAGATTAATATATTAAAACACTAAATATGCACAGTTTGTCGATAGCTTAATTATTTTTTTGATCTGCTGCTACAGTTTAATCTTGTTGTTATTAATTATCTTCCACTACTTCAGTTTTAACACCAAGCTATAGTGTATGCAGTTGAATCACATCTCTAAAAATGAGTTTATGCATTATTCAAGTCAAAGATTCTACTAGAAAAAAAAATAAGAATTATACGGAAGAATATGTCACCATTTCGTCACAAATTGGACTTTATAAGAAAATTTCAGTTCGCTCAGCTTAATAATTTTATGAAGGAATAATTATTATGTCATAAATATTTATGATAGTTTTGTGATGAAATGACCGTATTAATTAGAGATGAATTTTTGTAATCGATCAAAAAAATTGACATAGTAAAAGTTAAATTCCGTTACAAATAGTGATGAACTAAAAATGAATAAGTCTATCAAAATCTTTTTTTACTAATTATTGTGACAAAATATTCCCTCAAAAATTTAATAATTCTAGTTAAAATTTGTTATTTAAGGAAAAATTGTGACAAATCCTTATTTCCGTAACAATGTTCTAATGAAATCACTAGTCCGTCACAATTTTGTGAAAGATTTTCCATCATAAACTTTATTTTTTAAAACAAAATTATCACTTGAATTTTTTTTAATATATCAATATGAGTATCACAAATTTATACTGAAATTGAAATGGATTCTTATTTTTATCATAAATTTGTGACGTAATTGTGACACACCATCATTTTAACACAAATTTAACTGAGTTTTGACAAATCAATATGTTCATCACAAATTTCCTTCAGATTAATGAATTTGTTATAAAATCATCATAAATCTATCATGAAATTGTGATAACATGTTTGTCATAAATATTTCATCAAACATTTATATATTTTTTGTAGTGATATATCTTCTCTGGATTTAAGGGACACAGAAATATGCATAGATTGCATTAGAGAAAAGTTGACCAAACCTGAATATCACAGTTTTGATTTCTTTAAAATTATTAACACAAACATTTAATGTCACGACCCAATGTGGGAGGGCAAACATGTCACATGATGTTGTAACTTTGGTTAAGCGAACCAATAAGTCACACTACTTAAAAAACTACAATAAGAGACATAAAAAAAGCGATCTCATGAGGTCGCTATTTTACGAGATTTTTTTAAATTTCTTTCTGAATTCGGAATCCGACCTCATGAGGTCGGTTAAATAATAAAAAATTTGAAAAAAAATACTAATATTGACCTCATGAGGTCTGAATTAAATTTTGAAAAAAGATAGCAACCTCATAAGGTCAGTATGCATTTAAAAAATAAAAAAGAAATTAATATTTGCGACCTCATGAAGTCTCTAGATTTAATCTTTTCAAAAAATATTTTTAAAATACCGATCTTATGATATCGGTATTCGTAGTCGAAACCCGATCAAGGATTTACTTAAAAGGTTGACCTCAATACCAACCTCATGAGGTCTATTTCTTTAATAAATATTTAATATATCGGGAAAACAGAATCATTTCTAATTTTGTCTTCGCTCTCTCACTTCTCTCTAACTCTCTCTCCCCTGCCCCACTATTAGCTGGCGACATCGATGCCCCAATGCAGCCTCCATCCCCATGTCGTCCCCCGCCCTAGCCCAGACCCTCGCCATTTTTTAATGTTTTGACTATTTTACCCCTTCTCGTATTTTCATTACGGTATTTGTTATCTGCGGGGGTGAGTGACATGGTTCTCGAGGTGGTTGGACGGGATTTAAATGAGTTTTTTTTAATTTGGAACGTTGAAAATTTAAAATGGTTGACCAAAGTCAATATTTGTGGAAGATGAGCTCATAATGGAATTTTGACTGTTCCGTGAGGTCGGAGGGTGGTTTTTGGGCTAGTTGGACATTTTGGTTCGGGTCCCGAGGCATTCAAATGAGTTTCAAATCATTGGGTGGAAGCTTAATATTTAAAAGTTAAGAGTTGACCTCAATCAAGATGAGCTCAGATCGGTGTTTGATGATTCCAATAAGTTCGATATGTCATTTTTATTCTAGTAGAATATTTTATTTGTCTTCACGGGGTTCCATACAAATCCCCAAGGTCCATTTGAGAATTTGAAACTTTGTGTTATTGCTGGTTATGAACTGATCTAGTGCAGGTGGGATTTACCCTTCATATTTCCAGTGGTTTGGTCGCATTCACAAGGGTAGTGATGTTTGGTCATTGCGATCGCATGGAGAGGTCCATGATCGCGAAGAATAGTTTCAACGAGTTCAGGTCAGGTGTGATTTTGGCCTTTGCATTCGCGATAGGACCCTCACGATCGCGATGAGTCTAGGTTGGGTCACCTCAGGATTGCAATAGGGGTCCCGCATTCACGAAGGAGGATTTATACCTGGATAGATTTGAATTTTAATTTTGAACATAAATCCCATAACTCAATTGTGGGAGCTTGAAAACACATTTTTGAGAGACTCAAAAGGGAATTTTCAAGATTTTTTCGTTGGATATGTTTCTAAACTATTATTTGTGTGTTCACCGATAATAACAAACATATAAGTTTCACAATGCTAAAATCAATATTAGTTAGGTGTTTTTAGTAAATTCAATTATAAAACAAGGCATAAACATAGTAAAACATGGCGAGCATTTGTTTTGCATTTATGACTATATTAAGACCTAGTTTTTGATGACCAACATTGACGCCAACTAGCCATCTACGGTGGATGGTTAGCTACTTTCTACGACCAATTTTCCCTATTACATTCAAATCCCAATAAAGTTCCTAATTCCGACCCTAGTTTGCCTATAGAGAAGTCTTTTGTTAAGTCGGTTGCAAACATTGTTCTGAATGAATCGAGAACTTAATTACAATATGCAGTCATTGGCAAGTTTACTTATGTCTGGACAGATCTTGTGGAATTGCGAAAGATTATTTCACAACAATGTGACATTAAAGGGGATTGTCAAATAGGTTTATTCCACATCAAACACATTCTCATCCATCTTACGCCAACAAATAGATTTTATTAATCTGATATCTAAAGGAGATTTCTATATTACATGCAAAGATGGATATTCGTATATAATGCGCACACTAATTTATGATGCACGGTTCAGAATTAATGAAGAAACCACTAAGGCGATGGCGTGGATATCATTTCCCAACCTTTTACCCACCTACCTTGTTAAAGAATGCCTCTTCTCTTTAGCCTCAGCAGCAGGAAAACCTGTTCAATTTGATCTAGCTACAATTAACAAAACTAGAGCAAGTTGCGTAAGAGTTAAAGTGTTGATCGATCTAAAAGGTGATTTCCCCAAATCTATTCTTATAGACATTGAAAATGAAGCTACAAGGGAAGTGAGGACTAAAGTGATACACATTTGATATGACTATGTTCCTAAGTATTGTGAAGAATGTAAAGTGAAAGGGCATGACAAAGATGATTGCAGAATTATCAATAAACATGAGTGGAACAAAGGTGTTGGTGACAGAGGAGCAGAGTGCTGAGAAGCATGAGGTTAAGCAGAAACCACAACCATGGGCTCACAGATTTCAAAAAGGGAAAGCAAAAGTTTTTTCTAGTGTGATACGCCTAAATTATACCTCTAAAAAGAAGTATAAAGCGGTCGCTGTTTAAATATAGAACCTAACCAAGGTTAGGGTTGATCCCATAGGGAATATGGTTAGACTTATGTCAACTGTACGTATTTGCGCTCTTAGTCGTCTTATTTCCCCAATGGAGTTTTTGAAAGTAACAAAGAATGTTTGTAAATAAGTAATAGAATATCAGTTTCAACTGTTTTAATCAATCAGAGAAGTGGCTAGGGAAGTGTTCCCCATGAGTTCATAATGCAGTAAGGCATTGTACAAGTAATCTAGCCTAGTGCTCTGCATGCAATATCGGTAAGTTAAGTTCAACTAAATGGATGGTTACCAAAATAGAAGAATATCACCACGTAACTTAGTCATTCTATGGGTGTTTGCTTTGGTAACTCTTACCAATGATCCCAAATTATCTATCCCTAGGCAAGTTCAAGCTAATTAGATGAGGGTTGGTAGCCTCAAATCTCCATTGTATAATCCCTTTTTCCATTCGTTACCCTTTTGGTCAAGCAAGTAAGAATAAGGCGAGCTCTAACATTTGCAACCGTTAAAAAGCAATCAAAGCAAAGGGAAGCACAATACATGCATGAACACTATTCTAGGTTTACTAAGTATTTTCCCTACTTTGTTAATCCGTGATGGTTCCGACAACCCTAGTTGTGAATTTAGCTACTCATAATTGTAAGAAGACAATCAAATTCAGATGAAGAAATCATAATTATAACTTACAATAAGAAGTAAAGAAATCCAAAATTTTGAATTCTCAAGAACACTTCAATTACCAAGAATCAACAATTCAATTCTCAAAAAGTACGTAGAATAATGTCAACAATATGTTATCATATCCCAAAAAATGAGTAACAATAAAATAAAACTCTAGGAAAGGTATTTATAGACAAAACAGATCGAATCCTATAAGTACTGGGAAAGCTGATTGCATCATTTTTGATAGGATGATCCCATGGGCCGTCGTGGCTATCACGGTCCATCGTGTCTCATTATTTGGATTTCCTCGATGCTATAAGATTTCTGCCAAGTTTCCACAGGCAAAAGTGATGGGCAATCATGGTTTTCACTGCCCATTGTGATCCATCATCGACCAAGAACTCTTGCTTTCCATATGCTCTAGTTTATTTCAATGGGCAACTGCAGCATCCTGCCATATTTTCCATGAGTGCCGTGGCTGGACGTCTGGGGACTTGGTCTTTTCCATCTTCTTCTAGAATGATCCCACGGCCAAGTGTGACAGCTCGTGGTTCTTTCAATGCCTATCCCATTTGGTCGTGGGATGGGTTTAGCCTTATGAACCATGCTGCCTTGTTCTCACACCCTCTTCCCATGGGCTGTGGTGGATCTCATGCCTGTGGGGCATTACTTTCAGCCCAGAAACAACAACTTTTCAAGTCTTTAGGGATTCCAACTCTTTTGCCTGCACAAGTAGCAAATGGGCATGATATCTAACAAAACATACTTCAGAACTCCAAAAATCCTTAGTTTTAAGCGTCGAAAGTACCATGAAATCCCAACATATCAACACTCTCAACTTAGAATGTTTGCTTGTCCTCAAGCAACAAAACAAAACAAAACTAAAATGATGCTTAAGCAAAAGAAACCTAGGAACTACAATAGTCATATGGTTCAACCAGTTCAGCTCACGGTATCAACACCCTCTCCTTTTCAGTACAAAACTAGTGCATATTTACCATTTGTCAAGATAACACAAAACGGATCCATGGCTAACATCATGATATTAGTGGACAAATAGCATACACAGATGCCACTTACCCTAACAACTAGCAATCACAGTCTACTCTAGTGCCCTCACAGCAAAGAAGTCCCGCTCACACAGAATTCCATTTAATCAATAAAGATTAGGATCACACTCACTCTCACAAAGAAGTTTAAGTAGTGCATGCACAATACCATAGGCTTGCTTTTATTTTCTATGCCTCGGTTTTCAAACAGTTGGATTAAGATCACTATAGGACTTTACTAGGCTTGTAACGTAGGCTCGGGGACGGGTATGATATATATTGGGTAATAGTGATTATGCCCTCCTTGACACTATACTTATTTTATTCTCCACATTAAGAACAAGGCTTTCCTCCCTTATTTTCCCTTTTTATCATTTCACTTTGATCGAGCAGCGACTGTGGCTTTTATTTCAATCTCAACTTTTGTTTCTCATATTCTTTTCTTTGTCTTTTTCTAGCACATACACCACACTCGTTATTTTTCTTTTTATTACTAACCTGCTCTTTTCATACCCCATTATTCTTATTTACCTTTACAGTATCCACTCTCAATATAGGCGATTTGCTTGAGTTGAGGTGCACAATGTCCAAGGAGGGACCAAAGCCAAACTAAAGATTCACAGGAAACATGGAACTATAACACCCCAAAATTCGATTCAGCCGTTAAAGTTAGAAACTCTAAAATTCTAAAACTTCCAGGGATCACGAGTCAAGTCCACGAACCGTAGATAGAACCATCAGTCATGGAAGTGACTCATAAAAACCAGTCCTGCAGATCATCCTCAAGTCTGAGAACCACGATGCAGGTTCACGACCCGTGGATGGTTCCACGAGTCATGGAACTAACCCGTGGAACTCAGACAGAGGGTCACCAGTTTTCCCAGGAACCACGAGTGGATTCCATGACTCATAGAAGTTTCTATGGGTCATCCTGTTGAGTCGTAGAAACTCATCTGCAGCCTAACTTTTGACTCAGAAACCACGACTCCAATCCACGAGCCGTGGTTACTTCTACAGTCCGTGATAAGAACCCGTGGAACCTGAAGCCGAGCATTTTAACAACTTTTCTCTAATTAAATCCCATGGGTATTTCTATTATTACCCACCCTTTTAACTCCTAAATGAAGTCATTTTGACCATTTTTAGTAGGGTTTTATTCCCTAATAGCCAAAACTCTTCTCATTCTAAGCAATTCTATTCCAAAAGAAGAAAGAACTCCTTCAAGCTCCAAGTCTCAAGCTCTAAGTTCAAGCCTCCATTTATTTTAATCTTAGATCAAGCAGCTTCAATAAGGTATGTAGGTATTCAATAAGGGATTTCTTTTACCCTTATGCCCAAAACCCATGATTTTTACTTTGATTTATGAATTTGTGAAATTAGGGTTCTTACCCAATTTGGGAAAAACTTATGGATTTAATTTTAAAGCATCAATTCATGGTTTCTCATTACTTATATATGATTTATTTAAGGTTCCTTAATTGATTTCAATAGCCCATGTATTAAAGGTGATTTCTATCATGATTCCTTGAATTTGCATGTTTTTAAGTAAAAATTGGCATGTTTAGATAACATGACTTTATGTATTATGAAATTGTATGCCTAATTCTTCAAGCTATGAATTTAAAAATAAAGGTATGATTTGAATTATGTTAATGCTAAGTTTTAAGACTTATGATACGAGAATCGCATGACATCAGATATGTCTTATGCTTTTCAAACAGATTTGGCATCAGATATGCCACAAGCATATTATGAGCTATATGTATATTTTGGGAATAGTATTTAGCACCGAATGATGAGGCTTAGATAACCCAAAACCAAAACTACGTTGTTAGCGTAGGTGATGAATCGCCCTATGGGCTTATGAAAGTGGTTCCAAATTTGATCATGGTGTCCTGTGCTTTAGCGGGCATTAGGGCAACTTTCCCAACTAGGGTTATATAGTTGGATTATGGTGTCCCATCCTTGGCAGGGTTTGGGGTAGCTTTGCTAACTAGGGTTATATAGTTAGATTCCATGTAGCTCACATGGTCTATTGTCGGTTATAAGAAACTCTCGTATGAATATTTTCAAGTTTTCTAAGCTTTATGATATTTTATTTTGAGGTTTGACTTCTATCTCATGCTTATTACTCAAACTATGATATTTACTTATGATTTCCTCGATTATGCATGAACTCAGTTTTAATCATTTTTTAAGTATGTTTTTACCATATTCATGCATATCTCACATACTCGGTAAATCCTATAGTACTGATGCATATTTGGGCTGCATCCTCTTGATGATGCAGATTCAGTCTCTTTCCCTCTGGTTTGTGGCTAGATGTTGTCAGTTCTCCAGACTTGGTTGGTGAGTCCTCATTACTCGAGGACCATAGCCATGTTAGTTACTTTCATGTTCTTTCTTTCAGATTCTCGAGTTAGTTGGGGTCTTGTCCCATCAACTCTTATGACAGTTTAGAGGCTTCAGACATAGCTAGACTTGTATTTCGTGTTTGGAATTGGTACTTCTTAGACTTTGTTCCTATCTAGATATGTTTGCCTATCTTCATTTAGTATGCTTCCGCTAGGTTTTCTTATGAATGTCTGAGTATGCTATGACCAAGGGTTAACTTGGGGCACTTGTGGTCCCCGATCCCATGTTGCGCCTAGGGGGTAGCCTTGGGGCATGATAGGAACGTGAAAAGGCTAAACGATAAAAGGGGTCAGTTTAGGCTCAAAATCAGGGATCGAGGGGAATCAATTTCATTTGGTAGGTCATTTAGGCTAAGTGGACTTTATTCAAAAATGGCCTATGATCATCTCCTAACCAACTATTCTACGGCTAAGGCAAGACTTATCGGGTAAGTTCTAGATTGGCATACACAACAAGAATGATACAAAAGCATCTCACACGCACATGGAACAGAGTTAAACTATTGATTTGCTAACTATCAGGTTTATTCCCTAGCTTAAGCCATTTATCACATTCATATACATACTGTCATGCACAAATCCATAATGGTTAGTCTTAACAAGATGGTTCTAGTGTCATAGAAGAATTTGGAGGGGTTTCTATTTTCAAAAGTAATTTTCCAAAATCAGGCCACAGACTGCACTAAGTTCCTATTCTTCTTTTACAAATTGACATCCTATCTAAACATGCTGGTTCAACAAAAATTAAAAGTCCTTGGGGAAAGAACATAACAAGAAAACCCCAAGGACATGGGTACCTTTATGATACCCTCATGGGTGGCCTCCCATGCAGCACCCAATTTAACATCACAGCACGACGCGAGTGTCTTAGCTACTCAGACTTCTCTAAGACACTCTAAAAAATCACACACAGATAACCAAGCTTGCCCCCAACACATCAAAAAGAGATGTGCATTATCCTCAATGCACTTAAAAATATCAGAATTAGGGAGGCAAGACATATCTGCAATGCTTAAGCGCGGTCATCCTGTGTAGTAGTCAGGACATCTGGAATGGTACCCGTATCTCTCTCAGAAATAGTAGCTGCCTCAACAACTTTCTCAGTATCAGCAACTGCATGTGCAGCTCCTTCACCACTCTCACTTACTCCCACAATAGGGTCTAAAGAAGGTATATCAGTGGCACCCACAACACCATTCCTAGAAGCACCCCTACCAACCGCATCTACACGAATTTGGTGCTCGCCTAGGGATTGATTCTTTATTCCCAGTAGCTCTTTCTTCCGCTTCTTTTCAACTCTTTTTTCTTTATGAACCAGTGATTTGGGGCTCAATTAGGCATCGTTGCCCTCTTCCCGAGCTTTCTTATCTTTGTTTCTCCCTTTTCTCTTTTCTCCTTGAGGACTAGCCAACTCTTCTTCCTCATCATCAACCTTTTTACTCAGCTTTGGATTGGCATAATACCACAAGTTCATCAATGGTGCACTTTTCACCTTCAGTAGAACCAATGGGATGTCAGAGTAGATGGTGGCTGGTCGTACTTTGAGCTCATCTACCTCTGTTCGCAACCCAGCTAACTCCTTTTTCATCCGGGTAAGATCAGTTGTACCCATCTCATCCAATCGTAGGTTGATCCTCTCATCTATGGCATTAATTCGGCCATGCACATTGTCAAATAGTGTAATAGTTATTTGTAAAGAGGCATCAATAATGGACTAGAACTGCTCGGTGAACTATTTCAACTATTTTTCTAGCTAAATTATACTCGAAACAGTGTTGGAGAAGTTCATCAGATGAAAAGCAAATATGGAGTTCAGCTCTGGGAATGGAAGTGGAGGGGCGACAGATATGGTCGGGACTGCAAAAATGGTAGGCATGGAGACATCAACCTTGTGAGGGGTCAATACTGAACCCCTATGAGGTCAGCGAGAAGTAACTACTGCTTCATCACCCTCAGCTGCTGGAGTTTCTTTGTCCAAGATAGCTTGGGGTGATGCTAACCCCATAATATATGGAGCAAAATCCTGAGGTAAGGAGAATGCATCATGGATAATGGTAGGCTCAGCCAAGCCTAAAGTGCTTCCTAGGTGAAATGTCTTGATCTCATCTTTGGACCTCTCAGGATGATGCGTCTGTATAGCCTGGACACCACAGTCAATACCTGAATAACTCAGAACACCAGCATCATGACATAGTTCAGTGAGTAGACAGGGAAAAGGGTATGAAAAGCTGATTTTTTGACCGTATCCCTTATCTCCTCAGCAGTGATTTATCCAAAATTGAGCATGTACTTAGACATCAAGTTGGCTACCAGAACTTCCCTGTCGAATGTCAATTAATTGTCACCTCCAATCGACATGAGCCAAAAATGAACAACCGCCCACCAAAAGTTTGCTTCAAAACTCATGGATGATTTGAAAATTTTAGGCTTGTCCTGATAGAGACACCTTAGGGTTCCACTTTCTGTAAGAACCTTTGCTAGCCACTTCACGCGATCCTCCTTGCTACGATACCTAAAATCATACTCCAATGTGTCAAAAGGCTCTATATACCGAGGCCCATAGATGAACCGGTTGATCTTTCGGGCTAAAATATTAATAGCAGCTCCTCTAACAAGGACGCTCTCAAGAGCGGGCATATCTTTGGCTTTCTGACCCTTTTTGCATCAGCTCTCTTGCAGGTCCTTGTAGTTGGCATAGAATTCCCACATAATCATTGGCTGATATTCTGGGAGTGACTTGGAGGTCTAAGCTAGGTTGTAGTGCCTGAAATATTCCTCAAGCTTGGGGAATTCTTTGAGCTCAAATGAGCCGATCCACCATTCTTTCATAATGGGGCATTTCATGTGCCTCATAGCCATCAACTCTAGGCCATAATCATATATCTCCTTTGCTCCCTTCATGATCCACCTAGTCCACTCACAGAGGTCCTGATGAGAAGAGTTATCTCGGGAGCTTTGGGAGTAGGTGGAGTTTTCTCCCTTTCAGGTGTTGTACTCTTAGTATCTGACCCAAAACCAGATTTTTCATCTTTACCAGATCCAGACTCAGTGCCCTTACTAGATTCAAACTTTGTATCCTTACAACTTGAGACTGGGATGGCTGAGTGTTTGCCACCCTTTTTAGGTGTAACACCCCAAAATTTCTAAGCTAAGATCCAGACCGTTTTCATTTGTTGTTAGATCTGAAACAGATGATTTCAAATGGTAAATAGGTGTTGAGATCAATACTTATGTGTGGAAAGTGTTTTAGATATGAATTAAGGTCATAAAGAACCTCTGGCTCAAAGTTGAGTTGAAAGCTTCCTTACCAATTGAGTTTTAGTGTAAGATTTTTCAAGGGTCAAATTCAAATAATCATAACTCTTAGCATATGAAGTGTTAGGTGACCTAGTATCACCAAATTAAAGGTCTTCGATTCTTCTTTCCAACGCCACCAACCGCGCATTAATCCAAGTCCAGAGTAAAAAGTTATCAGCGTTTTACTAAAAGGTATTTGTCTGTCAAAATGACAGACAACAACCTTGAGAGGCATCCATGACTCATGGATCAAACCACGACCCGTGGTTTGCCTTCGTGGAAACTGATCCTGAAACTATTTTTTTGCCTGAAAACCATGAGGAGGTTCCACAGGTCGTGAAACCAACTCGCGAAAATCAGTCCAGAGGCCAGAAACTTCGCCCAGAAACCACAAACCCTTTTCACAACGTGATCCATTCTACGGGCCGTGGTTCATGCTCGTGGAACCGAGCAATGAGTTTTTCAGCGGTTTTTAATTTAGTATTCTAGGGGTATTTCAGACCATTCCTTCTTCTTTTAGCTCTGACTATAAATAGTCTTAGGCTTATTTTATTAAGTAAAATACCTCCCAACATATCAGTTTTCCTCATTCAATCTCTCAAGTCAGTTTCAAAGAAGAAAAGAGCGTTCTTCTCCAAATTTCAGACCTAGGGCTTTCTCCATCAAGCTTCAAACTTTAGGTTTTCTTCAAGGATCATCATCCACTAGGTATGTGGGATTCCAATGAGGATTTCCTTTCACTCTTATACCCAAAGTTTAGTTTTAAGTTATGATTATAAGGCTCTTACCTAAACAAGTGTTTTACTATGAATTCGATCTCTTGAGAATCCCACATGACTACTATTCTTGTTAGAATGATTTCTACATGAATTTCTGCAATTATATTTCAAAACCCTAGATTTTAGAAGAAGTGAATTATAGCCTGATTTTACCCAACTATGCATATCTTTACAAAATGGAATCCCTCATGATATTGTATATTCCCCATATATGTTTAAGTGATATTGCAAGAAGTTTTATGGATATTTTCTTAAATCCCTGGAATTTTGATAAAACTGACTTATCCCAAATTTACAACATCTTCTACATGAATTAGCTTTCTTTTCAAGAATTTGGCATGAAATTGTAGTATTTTCACATGAACTAACTTTTCTTCAGAATTCAGCCTAGTCTACTAGTACTCAGTTTTAAAGCATGAAATTACCCAGTTATCAGCCTATAGCGTTTCAGAAAAATAGAATGCTTTCAGATTTAGTATTGTCTTTCATTCTCAGAACATCAGTATATTTGAGCTATCTAGTATTTCAGTTGCATTCATTGCTTTATATTCAGTTGGGAGTAGGCTTAGTACCGAGCGGATGAAGGCATGAAGGCTCTGCTGTTAGCTTTAGGCTGAGACCTTTAGTAGCAGTCCCTAAGTTCTAGAACTACGGTGCCACCATATGTATAAAGGGGGTCAGCTGTCAACTTTAGGTTGGTCACCCTTATCCCTTGAGGACATCAGCTTAGTGGATCCACGTCATATTTGTTTGTACTCTTGGCAAGGTATGAACACCCTTCCATCCAGGGTTACAGGTTGTCCTCATAGTTAGCTCAGCTTGGGGTATGTTGGTTAATAGTAGCTCCCACAGTCCATATTTGTTATTGCATGACCTTGTATTCAGTTATCCAGTTCAGCTCAGTATTATACAGTTACATGTTTATATACTTGGTCATTACATCAACTTATATCTTTTAGCTTGCATTTTGTACAGTATATCAGTGTTTTCAGCATGTTTAGTAGAAGAAACTCCCCTAAGGATTTACTTTAAACATGACTTTTGGCATGACTCATGGGTTTCAGCTCAGTTGCACTATTTCATGATTTTCAGACATAATTCATCTTTTCAGTCCATGGATTTCCAAGTAACAGTTTACTTATCTTTAAACATCATGATCTCACAGTTACAATTCAGAAATAGGATTTACACTTTCGTCAATAAAAGAGCTTATGTTCTACGATTTGACTTATGCATCTTTGGATACCTATACTTAGTCCAATTTTCATCCATGCTTTCAGTATACACGTATTTTCTCATGATTTAAAGTTAGTGCATTATTGCACATGCTCAGTACATTCAAAGTACTGATCGCATACCTTCTCTTGTTGCATCCTTTTGATAATGCAGGTTTTAGTGCTAGCTTCCAGGATCATGGTCAGACAGATCGCAACTTCCAGTCAGCAGGGAATGAGTTCTCTTTTTTTTGGGAACTCCAGTGATTTAGTAGTTATAGCGATTATTTCAGTTGTTATACATTGATTAAAGATAGTTGGGGGTCATGTCCCGGCTAACCATAGTCTATGTTAGTAGGGGCTTCATAGACAGTCAGTCAGTTAGTTGTATCAGTTTTCAAATGCTATTGTATCTCAGTTTATGAAAGTTTATTTTGTTTCAATATTTCTTTCAAGAGCACATCACATTTCAGCTTTCGCATTATCTTTCAGTCTGTATCTCACTAGTATGCTAGGCCATGAGTTAGCTTGGGGTCATTTATGACTCTAAACTCTGTGTTACGAGGGTATAGGCTCAGAGCATGACATTAGGTGACTCCACTTTGTTGTTGTCATCCTATGAACTTACGGAGCCGGATGATGATTCTTCCCCCTCTTCAGACTGTAGGGAAGTGTGTTCTGACTCTTGCTCTTTTTCGGGTGCAACACCTTTTTCTTCCTCTTCTTGAGACTGGGAAGAAGGTGGTAGCACTAGCTTCCTCTTGGTTAGCCCAGCGAGTCGTGATGGCTTTATCCTTGGCCTTGCAATGACCCCCTCGCCTTAGTGGTGTGATTGGAGTCATTTAGTATCTATAGGAGAACACTGTTAGTACATCCAGTCCAAAACAGAAACACAAAAAAGATAGAAAAAATATATTTTTATAATTTAGCCTCCCACGGGCGTGAAAGGTCTGATGTCCCATCAAGGTGGGCATCGGAATGAGACAAACAATTTATTCAGCATTTTTATCCTCCCATAGTGGAATGCCACGAGAGTGGGAGGTCCGACGGCCCATCGAGGTGGGCGTCAGAATGAGGCAGTGGCTACTTAGGCCATGCCTCTTATCCCACATCTACTACTAATGGGCGTCATGGTTCCCACGGCTCATTCGAGTTGGCCGTGGGATCAAGTCAGTGTACTTGCCCCCAAGTTTGTACAACCTTAGTTAGGTGTTGCACTATTATACCTCTCCTAAATAACTTAGAAACATCAATTATGAACAAATTGACTACTTTTCCTAAGCATAATCAACAAACCTTAGTTCCTAGCATCCAAATAATAATACACACACATACAGATAAACAATCAAACTTAGGGTTCTTTGTGTTAGACAAGAGGTGACTTGCACAACATGAGAACCCATATACACGGTTACTCTATGAATAAATAGAAAACATTGGAGTGAGATTAACTTACTCTGAGTCTTGTAAAACATGGAATTTAAAGCTTTGAGTAACTCGTTGCAAGTGCCTAATGTGCATGCTTTGTGAAGTTGTCTAGCTTGGGGAACTCGTAAGGGAATGATGGATTATGGTGGGAGTGTGAGAGACTTGGAAAACACAATCATGGGGGAGAGAGTTGGGAGAGACGTGAGGAATGTGGAAGGAGTTAAAAGAATTTGACCTTAATTGAATGAGGTCAATTTCTTTGAAATCGCGGGTAAAAAGAGAAAGGGAACTAGGTCGGGTCAGTCAGGTGGGTTTATTTATTTAAAAAAATAAAAAAATTGACTTTTGACCAACCCAGACCACGGTCATTTTGGATGGTCCGTAGGGCACCCGATTGTTCATCCCACGGGCCACTTACCTGGGAATTGCGTTGATCTTTCCCATGCCCATCAGGGTTAAGACAACCCATCATACTTGGCTATGGGAATGGGCCAGTGATCATCAGGCACTTCATAGAGCCGGCGATGGGGATGTGATGGCTCGTGCTTTGTGCGATGGCCTATAGCTCCTCACCGTCAGTTCATTCCAGAGCCTTTTGCTTGGATTTCCTTATGCATGGCCTATTCCTATGGGATGTGGGAAATTTGATGACCCGTTAGAAATGCTCGTGGGACCTTTTTTTCTACAATTTCTCATTGCTTTAGTTTTATCAACTCCTTCACACTTAAACACACCTTAGTCATTGGTTTCCTCCCATGCAATGCCTGATTTAACATCATGGCATGATGCAGGTCACTTGACTACTCATACTTTATTAAGTTTCTCTCATGGGTTGTCTCCCATGTAGCACCTGATTTAATGTCGCGACATGACGTAGGTTCCTTGGTTACTCAGATTTCACCAAGGTCCCAAACTTCAACCACCTTAATTTCTTTAGCATTTCCCAAGTAGGCTTTGACACGCTGACCATTTGCCTAGAACCACTTGCCATCACGGTTCTTAAGCTCTATTGCACCATATGGGGACACTTGCACCACTTGAAATATCCCCATCCACTTAGACTTCAGCTTGCCAGGAAACAAGTGAAGTTTTGAATTATAAAGTAGAACCATATCGCCTGATTTAAAATCTCTCTTCTCAATCTTCCGGTCATGGTACATTTTTATCTTTTCCTTGTATAGTGTTGAACTTTCATAAAAGTTGAGGCGGAACTCATCTAATTCATTTAACTGACCAAGACGCTGATAGGAGGCATCACACCTGTCCAAATTCAACTTCTTGAGTGCCCACATGCCTTTGTACTCAAGCTCCACCGAAAGATGACATGCCTTTCCAAACACAAGTTGATATGGAAACATACCTATGGGAGTCTTTTAAGATGTCCGGTATGCCCAAAGGGAATTATCAAGCTTCCTAGACCAATCAGTTTTATGCGCATTCACTGTCTTTGCAAGGTTTTATTTATCTCAGAATTAGAGACCTCCACTTCCCCACTCGTCTGCGGATAATAAGGCATTTCCACATTATGTCTCACCCCATATTTCTCAAGTAGAGCCTAGAACAGTCGATTGCAAAAATAAGAACCTCCATCACTGATAGTTGCTCGTGGTTTGCCAAATCTGGAGAAGATATTTTTCCTTAAGAATGCTGTAACACTTTTGCCTTCATTACTGGGAAGCGCAACTGCCTCCACCCACTTTGATACATAGTCAACATCAACCAATATGTACTTCATCCCAGTTGAACTCACAAAAGGACCCATAAAGTCAATGCCCCACACATCAAATATTTCAATCACAAGGATGGGAGTGAGAGGAATCTCACGCTTCCTTGATATAACCCTTTCCCTTTGACATTGATTGTAGGCCTTTTCATACTCGTGAGCATCTTTATAGAGAGTAGGCCAATAGTAGCCACATTGTAGAATTTTGTGGGTTGTCCGGGCACCACCATGTTGTCCCTCTCTAGGGGATGAATGGCATGCCTCGAGTATATCTTCCATCTCTGCTTATGCTATGCGTCTACAAATTATGGTATCACCACATATACGGAACAAATAAGGCTCCTCCCAGAAAAACTTCATTACATCAGACATAAACTTCCTTCTCTAATGGACAGACAAATATCAGAGGGACCAAATCACTTGCTAAGTAGTTAGCAAAGTCTGCATACCATGGGACTAAATCTTGGGAGGTATCCAATACTTGCTCAATTGGGAAAACATCATCAATCTCGAGCTCATCTTTTAGCTGTAGCATCACCTCTTCCTCTAATATATACAAGTGATAAGCTACTTGATTCTTAGTACCCTTTCGGCCCTTGACTTCAAAGTTGAATTCTTGTAATAGAAGGACCTACCCAATCAACCTAGGTTTAGCATCCTTCTTAGCTATGAGGTACCTAAGAGCTCCATGGTCTATGTGCACAATCACCTTGGTGCCAACCAGATAAGATCTGAATTTTTCAAATGTGAAGACCACAGCTAGCAGCTCTTATTCTATCATAGTGTAATTCTTCTGAGCGGTATTCAGTGCTTTGCTAGCATAGTATATAGGATGGATGATTTTTTCATGTCTCTGGCCTAGGACTACTTATAGCTCCACTCCACTAACATAACACATGATTTTAAATGGCTGAGACCAATCAGGCACAACAATTATTGGGGTAGAGATCAACTTTAGTTTTAAACATTCAAACGCCTTCAAACATACATCGTCAAAAACAAACTTCACATCCTTCTCTAACAATTTGCACAAGGGATGTGCAATTTTTGAGAAGTCCTTTATGAACCTACGATAGAAACCAGCATGCCCTAAAAAGCTTCAAATACCCTTCACTGAAATCGGAGGGGGTAATTTTTCAATCACCTCAATCTTTGCCTTATCAACCTCAATACCCTTCTTCGAAATCCGATGGCCTAGCACTATGCCTTTCTTTACCATGAAGTGACACTTCTCCCAGTTCAATACTAAGTTACACTCTTCACATCTTTGCAGCACACAACTCAAATGAGCCAAACAATCGTCAAATGAATCACCCACAACAAAGAACTCATCCATGAATACCTCGATAGTGTCTTCCACCACGTTTGAGAAAATCGACATCATGCTTCGCTGAAAGGTCGCTGGTGTATTACACAACCTGAGTGGCATCCTCTTGAATTCAAATGTCCCATATGGACAAGTTAAAGTGGTTTTCTCTTGGTATTCAGGAGCAATCAAAATCCGATTTTATCCTAAATAACCATCAAGAAAACAATACCATCCTCTACCAGACAGACGGTATAACATCTGGTCTATAAACGACATCAAAAAATGGTCTTTCTTGGTCCAAGCATTCAGCTTCTAGTAGTCCATGCATAAACACCAACCTGTGAATGACCTCATAGGAATCAGTTCGTTCTTAGCATTTGGAACCACAGTTTTTACGGGAAAAAATGACTCATTGTTGAAACTCATTTTGAAAAATCTAAGTTAAAGTTTCAAAACATTTTCAAAATAAAAGCAAGAGTCGCCACTTAGTTTTATAAAAAGTAAAAACCAAGAAAAAGTTATAAAAAAATTTAAAAGTCTAAAACAGATAAAGACTTGAAAAATTCAAGATTTTGGATAAAAGGTTCCTATTAATATTTTTAGAAGGTTTTTAAGGCATTTGGAACATCCGCTAACTCGAGGTTATCCGAACTTGTTGAAAATAACTTATTTGACTAACTTTATGAAAAAAAAGTCTTTGTTGATTAATTTGAGAAAACATTTATCTTAATCTTGAGAAAAATATCTTACATTCAAAACAATGTTTTAAATTTGTTTGAAGAAACATGGTAGATGTAATAAGAAAAGATCGATACTTTAGAGACGAAAAACACATAAAGAGTTCATTTTAGAGAGGAAAACAACATGCTTATCTTTTTTTTGATTTTTAAAAACTCAAAGATGCTATTGTTCATGAAGAAAGCCATAAAATTAAATCAGAAATTTTCATTCTTTTAGGAATAAATCAACTAAGTTAAAGTGTCAGTCCAAATTAATCACAAATAATCCTAGATTAAAATAAAAGAGTTAAAGAAAAATATAATTAAGCCATTGGCTTAATTTAAACGAGGAAATTACATGGAGTGTCCTCAAAAGTGAGTGGTCTTCAATTTATGCCCGTCATAAGAAAAGTCTTTAAAAAATACCCTTCCTTCCTTTTTATGTATAGAACATATACATTTTTGCCTCTCTACACCATAACTCTCCATGTTCATTTGTCTCTCAACTTTTAATTTTCATTTTTCTTTTTTCTTTTATCTTTTTAATTTTTTTTCTTTTTTCTTTTTTCTCATTTTTTTTTAATTCTCGTTTTCTTTTTTCTCAACCTTTATTTTCTTTTTTTTTTTTTTTTTTTTTTTTTTTTTTTTTCTTTCTTTTTTTTTCTCTTCCTTTTTTTTCTTTTTTTCTCTTCTTACTTTTTTTGTTCTTTTTTTTTTCTCAACCTTTATTTTTTTTATTCTTTTTTTTTTCCTCTTTTTTCTTTTTTTTCTCAACTTTTTTTTTCTCTTTTTTCTTTTTTTTCTCAATTTTTATTTTTATCTTTATTTTTTCCTTTTCTCTTTTATTCTTCTCTTTTTTTCTTTTTTCTTAACCTCTATTATTTTTTGCTAATGAACAAAAAAAGTTGGATAATCCACAAAGAAGATCTTCTTTCTTTGAAATCGAAGTAAACTTAAGAGCGTACTTTGTTGTTTGGAAGTCCTTTGGAACAAGTCTTGCCTCTAAGACAAATGTTATAGAACATCTCATAAATCAAGACACAATGAGGTAGTGTCAAGCCTTGCTCGTGGAGCATAACTTGTTGTTTGAAAAATTCTTGAGCTAAGTCTTACCTCTAAGGCAAGAGTTATAGAGCATCTCATAAATTAAGACACAATGAAGTAGTGTTAACTCTTGCCCATGGGGCATAACTTATTTTTTGGGAGGCCCTTGGGCTAAGTCTTGACTCTAAGGCAAACGTTATAGAGCATCTCATGATCAAGACATAATGTGCTAGTGTCAACTCTTGCCAATGAGGCGTAACTTGTTGTTTGAAAGTCTTTGAGCTAAATTTTGCCTCTAAGGCAAGAGTTATAGAGCATCGCATAAATCAAGACACAATGTGGTAGTGTCAACTCTTGCCCATGGGGCGTAATTTGTTATTTGGAAGTCCTTGGGCTAAGTCTTGCCTCTTAGGCAAGCGTTATAGAGCATCTCATAAATTAAGCACAATATGATAGTGTCAACTCTTGCCCATGGGGCGTAACTTGTTGTTTGAAAGTCTTTGGGCTAAGTCTTGTCTCTAAGGCAAGAGTTATAGAATGTCTCATAAATCAAGACACAATGAGGTAGTGTCAAGCCTTGCTCGTGGGGCATAACTTGTTGTTTGAAAAATTCTTGAGCTAAGTCTTACCTCTAAGGCAAGAGTTATAGAGCATCTCATAAATTAAGACACAATGAAGTAGTGTTAACTCTTGCCCATGGGGCATAACTTATTTTTTGGGAGGCCTTGGGCTAAGTCTTGCCTCTAAGGCAAACGTTATAGAGCATCTCATGATCAAGACATAATGTGCTAGTGTCAACTCTTGCCAATGAGGCGTAACTTGTTGTTTGAAAGTCTTTGAGCTAAGTTTTGCCTCTAAGGCAAGAGTTATAGAACATTGCATAAATCAAGACACAATGTGGTAGTGTCAACTCTTGCCCATGGGGCGTAATTTGTTATTTGGAAGTCCTTGGGCTAAGTCTTGCCTCTTAGGCAAGCGTTATAGAGAATCCCATAAATCAAGCACAATATGATAGTATCAACTCTTGCCCATGGGGCGTAACTTGTTGTTTGAAAGTCTTTGGGCTAAGTCTTGTCTCTAAGGCGAGAGTTATAGAATATCTCATAAATCAAGACACAATGAGGTAGTGTCAAGCCTTGCTCGTGGGGCATAACTTGTTGTTTGAAAAATTCTTGAGCTAAGTCTTACTTCTAAGGCAAGAGTTATAGAGCATCTCATAAATTAAGACACAATGAAGTAGTGTTAACTCTTGCCCATGGGGCATAACTTATTTTTTGGGGGGCCCTTGAGCTAAGTCTTGCCTCTAAGGCAAAGGTTATAGAGCATCTCATGATCAAGACATAATGTGCTAGTGTCAACTCTTGCCAATGAGGCGTAACTTGTTGTTTGAAAGTCTTTGAGCTAAGTTTTGCCTCTAAGGCAAGAGTTATAGAGCATTGCATAAATCAAGACACAATGTGGTAGTGTCAACTCTTGCCCATGGGGAGTAATTTGTTATTTGGAAGTCCTTGGGCTAAGTCTTGCCTCTTAGGCAAGCGTTATAGAGCATCCCATAAATCAAGCACAATATGATAGTGTCAACTCTTGCCCATGTGGCGTAACTTGTTGTTTGAAAGTCTTTGGGCTAAGTCTTGTCTCTAAGGCAAGAGTTATAGAATGTCTCATAAATCAAGACACAATGAGGTAGTGTCAAGCCTTGCTCGTGGGGCATAACTTGTTGTTTGAAAATCCTTGAGCTAAGTCTTGCCTCTAAGGCAAGAGTTATAGAGTATCTCATAAATTTAGACATAATGAAGTAGTGTGAACTATTGCCCATGGAGCGTAACTTGTATTTTTTGAGAGGTCCTTGGGCTAAGTTTTGCCTCTGAGGCAAGTGTTATAAAACATCTCATAAATCAAGACACAATATACTAGTGTCAAGTCTTGCTCATTGGCGTAATTTGTTGTTTGGAAGTCTTTGGGTTAAGTCTTGCCTCTAAAGCAAGAATTATAGAACATCTCATAAAAAAAATAAAGGTCAAAAAAATTGATTAAAAAAAGTAGAAAAGAAAAATTAAAAACCAAAGAAAAAATAAAAAAAATAGAAGTTAAGAGAAAAAAATAAATATTGAGAAAAAAATAAATATTGAGAAAAAAAGAAAAAAACGAAAAAAAAGACAACAAAAAATAAAGGTTGAGAAAAATAAAAAAATAAAAAAATTAAAAAATAATAAAATTAAAAATAAAAGGAGAAAAAAATAGAATTGATAGGAGAAAAGAAAAAAAATAAAGATTGAGAAGAAAGAAAAAAACGTAGAAGAAAGAATAAAACAAAAAATAAAAGAAAAATAAAGGTTGAGAAAAAAAGAAAAAAAAAGAAAAAAAAAGAAAACAGAAGAAAAAAGAAAAAATAGAAATAAAAAAAAGAAAAGAAAAAAGAGAAAAAGAAATATATATAAAAGTTGAGAGATAAATGAGCATTGAGAGTTATTTAAAAATATTTGAGATGTAGAGGGGCAAAAAGGTAGTTGCTCTATACATGAAAAACAAGGAAGACTATTTTTGTAAGACCATTTTTATGGGGAGCAAAAATACAAAGCCACTTCCTTTAAAAGACATTTGTGTAGTTGTTTAAACCTGTCCTAAAATCTAATTTGTGGTCCCTCTTCAGGCCCACTGCCGTTCTTTTGGACTTTGGTCCAATTATATCTTCTTAGCCCATTTGGGCTGTTATCTGTTGCTTCTGCCGTTTGGACTTTGGTCCATTTTTACTCCATTTTATATGAGCTGCTGTCTTGGCATTTTGTTCGTGGGCTTTAGCCCATTTTCCTCAAAAGAAAATTTTAGTCCATTTGGACTGCTGCTGCTGACTATTATAGGGGCTTAGCCCACTTTCTTCTTCCACTTGTATCATTCCTTCTTTGGACGAGGTTCGACTCGAGGAAACTTGTTGGGTCGTAACCCAAGGTGGATATGCAGTGAAGAGGATGAGTCCTTGCGGACTCGGGTAGTTCATATGACAAAACAAAGAAAAGAGATAGGGATTAGAATCTATCCAAGAACCAATTTCAACATATTAACTCAAACAAGCTAGACACAGCCAAGGAACACACATAAAATTCTATTTGTACGCCCACTTAGATCATGGTGAGAAAGCTCTGGTTGTGTAAATATAACTGGCTGTTTTAACAGGTTGTTCTTTCAAATTATTTAAACAAACAGTGAGAAGAGAATCACTTGAAATTTCGTAGACAAAGCTGAACCAAAACATATATTTTGTAAGCAGAACATGGAGACTAATATCAAGGATTCATCAACCGAGCTGAATACATGAGGTAAGAGGAGAGAAAACTTTACCCTTTTTAGGACCATATTGGCAAATACAACTAACTTAGTCATGCACATACAGGGATCCTGTCTAGCAAGAAGCTTATAGTATGTGAAAAGAAAAGATTCATGTGTTCTATCTTTAGAAAACGACATTCAGACCAAGCAAAATTGTTTAAGAGAAACCAAATTTAATCTTTGAGAAAACAGTATGATAGGCAGTTTTTTTTTTCAATGTTGCAAGTTAAGAAAAGAAAATGTTGTTTCTGTCATCTCGAGGTAATGAATTCCAAGAAATATCTGCTTATTATAACTAGCCCTTTGATGAGGAGTCTTTTAACAGGAAAAAATTCTAATGAACTTATATTATACGAGCTTTAAGAGGGAAGCAACAACATCAAAGAAATTCAATTTATTTAACATATTCAAGCCTTTAGATTCATTCGGAATAGTATTCAAGTCGCATGAAGAAACCTATCAGGAGAACATATGGAGGGGATCATGATTCAATTGAAAAGAATCTACTTTGACGCTTCATGCTGACATATTCCAAGGATTTAGGATAGGCAAACAAAGAAATGAGGAAACAACCCATTCTACTCTAAGCAAAGACATACTCAGTTTTTAAACTATCATAGGCTTAGACTTCAAACAATGATTTGTATGATCAAATTTAGACCCATCAGATTTACATAAGCAAACATTATTCATGAATCACACAAGACCATTTTAAAAACTGGAAGAACAGAGAAACAGAAGACAAAGAATAAAAATCTCAAAACTTCAATACTTGATAATAACTTTAATAGGCAGATTTTAAATCTTCATCCTCAAATTTCAGCACCATACCAAATAGATCAAACAAGACCAGTGAAAACCAACCTAGAGCTTTCGACTAATTATAATCCTACATAATGCTAAAAGAAGAGATATAAGAGAGTAAGGTGTTTACCTTCTTTTGGGCAGGGTCTGGGACCTACGAGCTTTCGTCAGAGCGCTTCCACCAAGCCAGAGAGAATTTGAGACCTTCTCAGAATCAAAATAGAACTTTTAATGGGTATTTTTCTCTGCAACTTTGGGATTTTTAGTGAGCCAGAGAGTGGTTCTCCAAAAGGAACTCAAGAAATTCCCAAAAGCCAGCCCCTAATCCTTTCATCTTAGAAGGGCTTATATAGTAAATTTTGGTTGAAAAGAGGGGGGAAAACAGAGGGGGCTAAATGGGGATATCCTTTTGGGTTTTTCGAATTCGAAATCAGAACCAACAAAATTGAGCCAACGCATGTACTGTTGGCATGAATTTAGGGTGATTTCTCCGCAATTGAAGGGATAAGGACATTGGAGAAGCCATCTAGGTGGTTTCTAGAAGCTTCGAGATTCTGGACAGCACATCAATAGATGGTTTGGACGGAGATTTGAATGGCGTTTGGGAATTTTTACTGGGTTGAGGCGTTACTTCGATGAGCTATTGGAAATAGTACCATCTTAGTACAAACCTCGAGCGGATTTACTCAGCAAGGATGATGGAGGAGGGAGATTCCTCCACGTAGCTCACCTGGTACCTTCTAGGTACGATTCTCGTGCGTGTTACGTGATTTGGTACGAATTTGAGAAGGAAAATATAGGGGACGCCTGGGCGGCGATTAGGGTTTTTTGGGTTTTGGTATTGAGAGAGGATAGAAGGGAAAGAATTAGGGGTCATTTGGTTTCTATTTGTTATAGAGAGGAGTGAAGAGAGAGTTGGAGTTTAAGGGTGTGAGAGGCGGGCCTGTACCGGGTTAAGGGGTTTGGTGTGGGTTGAGGTAGGTTTGAGCGAAATGGGCTAGCGGGTTAAGGGGTTTGGTGGCCCAAATGAAGGCTGAAGCCAAGGCTGATGAAGGGTGTTTATAATTTGGCCACATTTGCAAAATGTGGCCATGTTGAGTTAAGGAAATAGCCAAATTGAGAGTAATTTAGTAAAAATTCGGCTAGGATTTAAATGTTTTAAAGAGTTTAGGCTAGAATAGGAATAAAGATGAATTAATTAAAATTAACCATCTGAGCCTCTTTAAACTTAAACAAATTGAAATAATTATTGTATTTAACACATAATTACCTCCTTAATACTTATGAAAAATTAATTTCTCAATTAATTCCTCATTTTGAATTAATTGGGAGGAAAATCAAGTGTTTAATCTCTTAAAAGAATTTTTCTTATGAAATTAAACTTTAAAATAATTCTTTAAGTAAACTTATATAAATTTCACGTAATTAAACGTGAACGATATAAATTATTACTCAGAACTATTATAAGGCTAATTTGGAAAATGTTTTATCCCTTTTTTACAAAATAATTATTTCAAAAATTGTTTAAAATTTAAAAAAGTCACAAGATTAATTCGTAATGTGGCGGGTAAAAATTGAGTGTCAACAACTGCCCCTCCCTTTGGGTAGGGTGGATGTAAGAAACCCTGGGCAAAGGGAATTGACATTTTTAATTTTATCCGACCATATATTCATCTTCAGGGAGCGATTAGTTCTAGTACGAATTTCAAGGAATCATGTCCGAACTCCGATATCGAGTTTCCTACATATCTCAAGTTACATGAAAATTCAGGCCACTTGTAGTTCAAGACGATTGATTTTACACATGATTTTCAAAGAATTCCGAACTATCCCGATTTCAGAGTACGGGGAGATCGAGAAGCTGAGGAGTAAGAGGATTGGGGGGAGTTAGGAATGCAACTGAGTTTTCAACATGGATCCCGCCTGCATATCCCAGGACTTAGGAATTAGGGTGCATGTAGTTCAACTCAATCGGTGGAAAAGGTAATCTTTATGTTAATATAACCTTTGGCTCGAGATGAATGACGAATAATTTGAGCTTATAGAAAAGAGGCTTGTAACCTCTCAACTATGAATGTGGAGCTCTTCACACCCATAAGTAAGATTTTACCTGGACATAATTTCCATAGCTATCATCACCCAGATTTGAAAAGAAGGAATATTGCGTCCAACGTGAGTTCAGAAGGTACACTGGATGCGAAACTAAGACCCAAAGATAATAAAAACCCACATGCCTTCTGAAAGGGGCGTGGTTTGATGGTGGTGAAAGTCATTCCTTAGCTTGCGTCCAAAGAGTTTAATCCCTCTTCGGACTATGTCCCAGTTCGCTGCTAAGAAAAAGTTCCACGTTGTGATGCATCTTTTTTGGTGTAGTCCTCACCTGTGGTTTTGCTTTGAGAATTTTATCCTTCTCGGATTCTCTCGACAACATCTCAAAACAAAATTTTTAGTAATAACATAATTCCATTTGGAGAGGTAGTTTCTTTGGCATACCTCATTCTGAGATTACGTTCGAATTTCGCGTTGTAATGTCTTTTTGATGCATCTCGTACCTGTTATTCTAGTTTGAGATTTTCATCCTCTCGGATGTTCTCGGCAATACTTTAAAACAAAATGGTCAGTAGTAAAGTAGCTCAATAAAGAGAGATAGCGTTGTACCTCATTTTTCATGTTTGTTGCTTCTTAAAGAAGATGTTGTCATTTCCCGTCTTTGTCTTAAGAAATAGCAATTTCCATGATGATTAAATATGTTAGCCTTCTTGGCTATCGAATTGTATTGCTTGATGCGCATTCCCGTTGTTGAGACTTAAACACTTTGTGCATTCCCGTTGCTGCGGCTTAGAAGTGTTAGATTTGTGCATTCCCGTTGTTGCGACTTAAACACTTTGCTCATTCCTATTGCTGCAGCTTAGAAGTGTTAGATTTGTGCATTCCCATTATTGCGACTTAAACACTTTGCGCATTCCCGTTGTTGCAGCTTAGAAGTGTTAGATTTGCGCATTTCCATTGGTGCGACTTAAACACTTTACACATTTCCATTGTTGCGACTTATAAGTGTTGATAATCCGACTGTAACGAGGTGGTTGAATGTGGTGATCTTTGAATATGATGACTTTCGTAGTCGTTGTGATGGTGACGGTCCTCTTGACCGTTTGTGGCATTCTCTTGAATGTGATAGCCTTCTTGGCTATTGGTAGCAGTATTTTGTATATGCCTTTAGGGTGAATCTTGCGCATCATCCGTATCGATACGACTAACATATATTCCCTGAATTGTTGGGCTTTGGGTAATCTAGAACATCATCTGACTTTGGAAAGAGGCAGCTTACAGATGCTTTTAACTTGTCAACTTCGAGTAATCTTGCACATCATCCGAATTTGGATAGAGGTGGCTTACAGATATCCTTCAAATTTTGTCAGTTTTTTGGGTAATCCTGCACTTTTATCCGATCTTGGATGTGATGTGACTTACAAATTTCCCTCGAATTGCTAGCCTTTGGGTAGTCCTGCACAATATCAATGAGGATATGTCGCGGCTTATAGACAACCCTTGGACTATCAATTTTTGGTAGTCTTACACTTTATCCAATTTAAGATAATATTGTGACTTATGCATTACCCTTAAACTGCCAATTTTTAGGTGATCTTGCACACTATCCGGTTTCAGATATCAGTGCGTCTTACAGATAACTCTTAGTTTGTTAAGTTTTGGGCAATCTTGCACATTATCTGGTTTCAGATATCGCTGTGACTTACAGACAACCTTTGTCCTTCCAATTTGAGAAAATTCAGTTCATCATTCGATTTGAATGGCGTCTTACAGACATCCCTTAGACTATATGTTTTTGACCTTAATGGCAAGTGTTTTTGATCATCGGGAGTGGCAAGACCTTTGCCACACAATCAAATATAGTTGCATCTTCTGGCGATCGACGCTTTCGAATAAGAGTGCATAAATATCCTCAATATCAGACTCCTTCATCTTACGTGATATCGGATATAAATATGTTGAATGGCAGATTTGGCATAATAAAGGAGAAAATATACCCTCAATGTCAGACTCCTACATCTTACGCAATATCGGATATAAATATGCTGAATGCTAGATTTGGCATAATAAAGGAGCAAATATACCCTCAACATCAGACTCCTCCGTCTTACGCGATATCAGATATAAATATGCTGGATGCCAGACTTGGCATAATAAATAATAATAATATCCTCAACGTTAGACTCAACTGTTTCACGTGATCTCGGATATAAGCATGCTGAGTGCAAGACTTGGCATAATGATTGATGATAATAATAATGATGATAATGATATCTTCAACGTTATATCCACCATCTCATGCGATCTTGGTTATAAGCATGCTGAGGGTTGATCCTGCGCAGCAAGTGCGACTTAGGGACGCCTATGAATGTCATCCTCTTTGAAACCGGCCGTTAGAGGGAAATAGTCTTTGCAGGGGATGTGTATCTGTGGTATTGAATGATAATATGGATGACCATAAAATGGTCCTCGTGACATGGTCCTCGCGACATGCAAATATGATGGCCCTCATGGCATGGTCTTCGCGACATGCAAATATGATGGCCCTCGTGGCATGGCCCTCGCGACATGCAAATATGATGGCCATCATGGCATGGTCCTCGCGACATGAAAATATGATGGCCCTCGTGACATGTAAATATGATGGCCCTCGTGTCATGGTCCTCGCGACATGCAAATATGATGGCCCTCGTGGCATGGTCCTCGCGACATACAAATATGATATGGTCCTCTTGACATGGTTCCTGCGATATGATGCCATACAGTACAATGCAACAAAATATAATATGATGCAATGATATATGACATAATATGATGCGACATAATGCTTATGCCATGTAATGCAATATGATGCAATATGATATGGTGCAATATGAATGCAAAATGTGATGCAATATAGTGTCGTACGATGCAATGTGACATGGTGCAATATGAATGCAAAATGTGATGTAATGTAGTGCCGTATAATGTACTGGCCCATGGGAAAGTCATAGAAAACATCACCTCTGGTCTTTGTTTAGTCATGTCGACTCCTTTATAGATACCTGTGCTCAAGGCAAACGGTTAGTAGGCACGGTATTGCTCTTACTAGCGACCACAGTCAAATTTGAAAAACTTTAAAGACGATGTTTATGAAGCTAATCAAAACAGACTTTCATTTGAAATGTGAATGAAATTGTCGTGTCCATTTCTGAGGACAGCCATAAATACCGTCTTTGAACATCATTTGTTCGTGGTAATTTCTGACTTGTCAGGGATTAACAGAGAATGACGTCGATCTCTTGTTTGGTGTCCCAATTCGAAACTGACCAAAATGTCCTGATCCATTTGGGGACTTGAGGCCGTTGTCAGTCTCTCTTTATCTGGTAGTTTTTGTGAACTACAAGAAGATTCGCCCGTTCTAGGGACTTTTGCCATCTTTGGCTTCTTTCCGCTGCTTTGGATTTTCTCGCCAAATTTAGGGCGTCTGGTCTCGTTGTGTTTCTTTGAACGCATTGGATAATGAGGGACTACTTTCTAACATACTTTCGGGGACAACCTGCATCCATAGAAAAATTATTAGTTTTTTGCCAAAACTGGTCTGTGTTGACCTCCTTTGATCTTCTGCTCCTCGTTTTGTCTTCTCTGGATGCTTTCCAATCTTGGGTACTCATCACCCTCGACTCTCCTCGGGCCACGATATACATAAGACAAAATACAGTATAAGGAGTAAAATTAGTTTTTGTAACGATTTCTTAAACCGGCTCTTTTTAAAACAAAGATTTTGAAAAAGGATAGTTTGAAAAGGTCTCTGCCCGTCATGTCATGTGCTAGCTCAACAAATGTCCTTTACTCGAGGATTTGACATTTTCTGATATACTGCTGGCGGACTCTGGAGATCCTCCACCATCCAAGCTGGGGAGTTCAAAATATTTTTTTGAAAATCTGTCATAGCTAGGGATTGATCCCCCTCGAACTTTGTTATAACTGGGGATTTTTGAAGTAGATTCTAATCCCTTGGTGTTGGGGAACTCTTCCAAGTTTAATTCTAAACTCTTGAATGAAGCTTGGTGGAAATTTTGAGGTCCTCCTCAAAATTTCTGGACCTCAAAATTTCTGCCCCAGTTAAAGGTTTCAAGATGAATCTCATTCCATTGGCAAGAGACTTGAGACTCTGTGGGGATTATGAGATTCTTTGTCAATATTCACTTTGGTTTCTCTTCGGCACATTCTATATTCCATTTGCTGGAGGTTGATCTTTGCCTTCTGAATTTTTGAGATTCCTTTCTCGAACATTCTGCCCCAGTTTCCATTTTCTGGGTGATATGACCGAGCTGTAGTGGCGCCTACGTATCCCGTTGAGGCAAGAATCAGGTCAAACATAGTTCCCACACTTGAAGTGGGAAAAATGTTAGAAATAGATAAAGGGATGACCGAGGCCGACAAAGGCCTCCTACGTATCTCATTCTTGAGAATTCAGGTCGAACGTAGTTCAAGATAGGAAGGGGAAATATAGATTTTCCTAAGGGTTTGACCAAAGCTGACACAAGCTGCCTACGTATCTCATTCTTGAGAATTCAGGTCAAACGTAGTTCTTACTAGGAGGATAGGGACCTTTTAAGCCATTACAAAGCATAAAAATGATTACAATCTGAAAGTGCGATTACAGGGAAAGAAATAGAAGGAAAAGAAAATTCAGGCATAGTATCTCCTCACAGAGTTGATTGTCTTGGCCATGCTTGATTATCTATCTCAAACAAAATCAAAGCTCCTCCAGATAGCACTTTTTGGACAATGTACAATCCTTGCCAATTTGGTGCGAACTTCCCTTTGTCTCGTGGGAGGAAAAGATTAACTGTCCATTCTTGGGATTGACCAATAAATTTCTGGAGATGATATTTGTGCTCATCCTCATCCTATTATTGTAGGACCAGTCAAAGATATTGATGTATGGCTTGAGCAGACTGATAAGCTCTTTCTTTTGTGCTTTTGACAAATGAACATTGATGTTGATTTCTTCAACTTGACCGTTGCCTCCAAAATTGACCACCTCGAACTCTTTTAGGTAGGGCCTTTCCTGGTCTTCAAAGTTCTTGGACTTCTCAGTTGTTCATTCAAGGACAATGATGTCTTCAACATACCCTTCAAAATCATTATAGTCTAGCTTGGTTTATTCTTTAAGCTCTTGACACGACAGACAGTGGCAGGTTTTAAGCTATTATTACAGAAATCATAAACAAAGCAAGTTAAATAATAACTAGTAATCCTATAGCAAAGTTTTTGCAATAAGGGAGGGTTTTCATTGAAATCCAAAATATTTATAAACCATGGCTATAACCCACACGAATGCAGGTTCATGCCTTTTCAAAAGTAGTAAAATAGTGGAGGGATATTAAAACATAAAGGGTGGGTTCGGAGCCTCATCTGGGCCATCACCGATTTTCATAAAACAGAATCTTTGTCTACCCAGTCGAGTGGAGAGTCACGAGGGGAGTTGCGACCCAATTCTGTAACTTTTCGTCGGGCTTGGCATCCCTGATCATGGCTGCTTCGGGGACTTCTTCTACTATGGCATCACATTCTTTGAATAGATCTCCTATTTTGGCCCCTGGATCGTTACTTGTAAGAAAAGACTGGGATAGATGAGTCAAAGGTCTTGACAATTCTCGATCATCCTCTTTATTAAGAATAGTTCTTGCATACCATTTGTCATTAGTTTCGTCTATACTGATGGTCACCCCTCCATGTTTTGGTGAGAGATTGCTACCAGGAGAGGTTGTTTGGAGAATGATGACTCTTTGATCGATTAGGTTCTGAATTTCGTGTTTCATATTGATGCAATCTTCAGTGGTATGTCCAACACTTCCTGAATGATATGCGCAATATCGATTGGGTTTGAAGAATTTAGATGCTGGGTTAGTAGGCTTTGGTTCGATAGGCTGAATTAGTCCAGCTGCTTTCAGTTTCTCAAAGAGTAGAGTTCGGCTTTCATCTAATAGAGTAAAGACCCGGGGAGGCTTCTTCTTATGACTTGGATGAAATATTTTATTTTGGTATGTTGAGATAGCTACTTCGTGGTATGTTTGGGGATTTGAGTAGAAAGTAATTGGTGATTGATCATTTTACTGAAAGTTTTGGCATGTTTGTGGAGGCGGATGGTAATTTGGAGGTGGAGATTGGTACTTTGGGGACGGAGTTTGATATTTAGCTCGGGCATAAAAGATGGGATAGGGGCTTTGCGAGGTTGAAGGGTAGATTCTTTGTGGCGAAAGCTTTATCGAGTCGTATTTGAGAGACTTTTCCGTGCTCCAGTTATAATAAAATGCAAGGGTATTATTGGAAAAGTGTTCAGGTGCCGCCGTATTCAAAGGAGGGACATGAAGTAGAGACCTTCCTTCGCTTGGGGTGGGTAATTTTGCATGGATGATCAAATTAATCAGACTTCTTGTCTCTCTCATCTCATTTCTCATCTTATCAACTTGTTGCGTCAGTAGCGCAATCAACTCACTTTGCTTAGATAGGAGAGTAGTCATCCTAGTTAAAGCAATGTTCTCAGTATCCTTAGTCATTATTATTTTCCCTAGGTTACGATCAGGAGAGGAAACCTTACTTTCTCTTAATTTTATGAGGTAAGAGGATTCTACAATCTTTTAGCAACACAGATCAGTTTCTTTACTTGTTACAGGAAAAATAACTCAAAAAGAAGAATATGTTAGATTTCATAAGTGGTAAATGACGCAAGATATTTGACTGGAAATAAACACATAAAGTTGCTTTTGTTAAGGTGAATTGATCCACGGGTAATCCTTGGCTCGAGGGTTCGACGGACAGGATCAATTTTGGGGTAGGTAGATTCTATCAGGAGATTTGACTTGTCGAGTCTTCAGTACTTGATGTATCTTCTGAATTCTTCAGCATTTTTGTCAAAGTGGGGAAATGAAAATCTCTTAAGGATAAGGGACGGGCCCTGAAAGGATGTAGTTCGGATATTGTAAATTCATTTTTTGAACAAGACTTAAAAGGGTTTTAAGAAGTCTTTGGATTTTTCTGGGGAAATTTGATGAACTCCAATGACGATTTTGATCGAATTTTGCGGTGGGCTTTATATTTTGCTTACTGTGTTCTAGAAAATTTCAGCACGGGATGGACCAATTTTCCTTGATTTAAGCAACACACATAGCACATAAAGCAGTTATATCACATAACAGTTCATAGCGCGTCCTATACAGATATGTGATCTTTTATGCCAAAGGTAGGCCTAACAAATTGAAGGATATGTACGTCATTTGTAAACGTTTTATTGCCCCAAAATATATTTATATATATTGATTAAATAAAATGGGGGTACAAAATTGCGGGAAAAGGAATGTACATCAAAATCAGTCCCGCGCAGGGGTACAATTCTAAACTAGGCCGTCGTGGTCGGTCCTTCGTTCTCGAACTTCTTGGACTTCTTGTAAATTTTGAATGCCTTTCGAATGTCAATCTTCAAAATAAGAGACTATCTAAATATATCCCAATCCCGAGGGACAATGGTTCGTACAACTCGACATCATATCCTTCAATTTAGCATGTAGGGGATGATTGTTCTTTCAGGTCGTGGGCCCTTTCGAACACAAGGCGGTCTTGCTAATGGACTTAATATCCCTTGGATATCAAGACATCTTAGGTCAATGCATATTTCGGGATTTAGTTTCGCTCTATCCTGAGTTTCTAGAATAGGTTTCGAAATTGAACAGGAACCCAGGCGGACAACCACGGGCTAAAACAACAAGTGACCGTTAACCAACCGCGGGTCAACTACTTCACTCGTCTGTTTTGAAAATTATGTGTTTTGTCAATAACGATTGCAAATACTTGCATAATTTACTTTTTACCCCTAATGCATTCTAATGCTTTGCCAAGAGAGGCGAAAAATGCCATGAACAATTTATATTTTACGAAAAAGTAAACAAATAAGGAAAGCAATAAAGTTACTAATTATTACAATCCTAATAGTTAGTCAAATAAGTAAGTAGCAAATAATAAGGTTAGAACCTAGTTGAATTATCCCCAGCAGAGTCGCCATTTCTGTTTTACGGTAAAAAATGACTCGTTGTTGAAACTCATTTCAAAAAATCTAAGTTAAAGTTTAAAAACATTTTCAAAAAAAAAGCAAGAGTCGCCACTTAATTTTATAAAAAGTAAAAACTAAGAAAAAATTATAAAAAATTTATAAAAGTCTAAAACAGATAAAGACTTGAAAAATTTGAGATTTTGGATAAGAGTTCCTATTAATGTTTCGAGAAGGTTTTTAAGGCATTCGAAACATCCGCTAACTCGAGGTTATCCGGACTTGTTGAAAATAACTTATTTGACTAACTTTATGAAGAAAAAAAAAGGTCTTTGTTGATTAACTTGAGAAAACATTTATCTTAATCTTGAGAAAAATATCTTACATTCAAAACAATGTTTTAAATTTGTTTAAACAAACATGGTAGATGTAATAAGAAAAGATCGATACTTTAGAGATGAAAAACACATAAAGAGTTCATTTTAGAGAGGAAAACAACATGATTGTTTTTTTTTAAATACTCAAAGATGCTATTTGTTCATGAAGAAAGCCTTAAAATTAAATCAAAATTTTTTATTCTTTTGGAAATAAATCAACTAAGTTAAAGTATCAGTCTAAATTAATCACAAATAATCCTAGACTAAAACAAAAGAGTAAAAAAAAAATATAATTAAGCTAAACCTATCCTAAAATCTAATTTGTGGGCCCTCTTTAGGCCCACCGCCGTTTCTTTTGGACTTTGGTCCAATTATATCTTCTTAGCCCATTTGGACTGTTATCTGTTGCTTCTGCCGTTTGGACTTTTGTCCATTTTTACTCCATTTCATATGAGCTGCTGTCTTGGCATTTTGTTTGTGGGCTTTAGCCCATTTTTCTCAAAAGAAAATTTTAGTCCATTTGGACTGCTGCTGCTGACTATGATGGGGCCTTGGCCCATTTTCTTCTTCCACCTGTATCATTCCTTCTTTGGACGAGGTTCGTCTCGAGGAAATTTGTTGGGTCGTAACCCAATGCGGATATGCAGTGAAGAGGATGAGTCCTTGTGGACTCGGGCAGTTCATATGACAAAACAAAGAAAAGAGATAGGGATTAGAATCTATCCAAGAACCAATTTAAACATATTAACTCAAACAAGCTAGACACATCCAAGGAACACACATAAAATTCTATCTGTATGCCCACTTGGATCATGGTGAGAAAGCTCTGGTTGTGTAAATATAACTGGTTGTTTTAACAGGTTATTCTTTCAAATTATTTAAACAAACAGTGAGAAGAGAATCACTTGAAATTTCATAGACAAAGCTGAACCAAAACATATATTTTGTAAGCAGAACATGGAGACCAATATCAAGGATTCATCAACCGAGCTGAATACATGAACTAAGACGAGAGAAAACTTTACCCTTTTTAGGACCATATTGGCAAATACAACTAACATAGTCATGCACATACAGGGATCCTGTCTAGCAAAAAGCTTATAGTATGTGAAAAGAAAAGATTCATTTGTTCTAGCTTTAGAAAACGGCATTCAGACCAAGCAAAATTGTTTAAGAGAAACCAAATTTAATCTCTGAGAAAACAGTATGATAGGCAGTTTTTTTTTTCAACGTTGCAAGTTAAGAAAATAAAATGTTGTTTCCGTCATCTCGAGGTAATGAATTTTAAGAAATATCTGCTTATTATAACTAGCCCTTTGATGAGGAGTGTTTTAACAGAAAAAATTTCTAATGAGCTTATATTATACGAGCTTTAAGAGTGAAGCAACAACATCAAAGAAATTCAATTTATTTAGCATATTCAAGTCTTTAGATTCATTCGGAATAGCATTCAATTTGCGTGAAGAAACTTATCAGGACAACATATGGAGGGGATCATGATTCAATTGAAAAGAATCTGCTTTGACGCTTCATGCTGATATATTCCAAGGATTTAGGATAGGAAAACAAAGAAATGAGGAAACAACCCATTCTACTCTAAGCAAAGACATACTCAGTTTTTAAACTATCACAGGCTTAGACTTCAAACAATGATTCGTATGATCAAATTTAGACCCATCATATTTACATAAGCAAATATTATTCATGAATCACACACGACCATTTTAAAAACTGGAAGAACAGAGAACCAGAAGACAAAGGAGAAAAATCTCAGAACTTCAATACTTGATAATAACTTTAGTAGGCAGATTTTAAATCTTCATCCGCAAATTTTAGCACCATACCATATAGATCAAACAAGACCAGTGAAAACCAACCTAGAGCTTTCGAATAATTATAATCCTACATAATGCTAAAAGAAGAGATATAAGAGAGTAAGGTGTTTACCTTCTTATGGGCAGCGTCTAGGACCTACGAGCTTTCGTCGGAGCGCTTCCACCAAGCCGGAGAAAATTTGAGACCTTCTCAGAATCAAAATAGAACTTTTAATGGGTATTTCTCTCTGCAACTTTGGGATTTTCAGTGAGCTAGAGAGTGATTCTCCAAAAGGAACTCAAGAAATTCCTAAAAGCCAGCCCCTAATCCCTTCATCTTAGAGGGGCTTATATAGGAAATTTTGGTTGAAAAGAAGGGGGAAAACAGAGGGGGCTAAATGGGGAAATCCTTTTGGGTTTTTCGAATTCGAAATCAGAACCAACCAAATTGAGCCAACGCATGTACTGTTGGAACGAATTTGGGGTGATTTCTCTACAATTAAAGGGATAGGGACTTTGGAGAAGCCAACTAGGTAGTTTCTAGAAGCTTTGAGATTCTGGACAGCACATCAATAGACGATTTGTATGGAGATTTGAACGGTGTTTAGGAATTTTGACGGGGTTGAGGCATTACTTCGATAAGCTATTGGAAATAGTACCATCTTTGTTCAAACCTCGAGCGGATTTACTCATCAAGGATGATGAAGGAGGGAGATTCCTCCACGTAGCTCGCCTGGTACCTTCTAGGTGCGATTCGCGTGCGTGGCACGTGATTTGGTACGAACTTGAGAAGGAAAACGTAGGGGATGCCTGGGCGGCGATTAGGGTTTTCAGGGTTTTCATATTGAGAGAGGAGAGAAGGGAAATAATTAGGGGTCGTTTGGTTTCTGTTTGTTAGAGAGAGGAGTGCAGAGAGAGTTGGAGTTTAAGGGTATGAGAGGCGGGCCTGGACCGGGTTAAGGGGTTTGCTGTGGGCTGAGGTGGGTTTGAGCAAAATAGGCCAGCGGGTTAAGGGGTTTGGTGTCCCAAATGAAGGCTGAAGCCAAGGCTGATGAAGGGTGTTTATAATTTGGCCACATTTGAAAAATGTGGCCCTAGGATTTAAATGTTTTAAAGAGTTTAGGCTAGAATAGGAATAAAGACGAATTAATTAAAATTAACCATCCGAGCCTCTTTAAACTTAAAAAAATTGAAATAATTATTGTATTTAACACATAATTACCTCCTTAATACTTACGAAAAATTAATTTCTCAATTATTTCCTCATTTTGAATTAATTGGGAGGTAAATCAAGTGTTTAATCTCTTAAAAAGATTTTTCTTATGAAACTAAACTTTAATATAATTTTTTAGGTAAACTTATATAAATTTCACATAATTAAACGTGAACAATATAAATTATTACTCAGAACTATTTTAAGGCTAATTTGGAAAATATTTTATCCCTTTTTTACAAAATAATTATTTCAAAAATTGTTTAAAATTTAAAAAGGGCTCAAGATTAATTCGTAATGTGGCGGGTAAAAATTGGGTGTCAACAACAGTGATTCCAACCTTTTTTGGCACACACTGAACCGGGCTCACCTATTTGCTGTGTGCAATCGTATAAACCACGCCTGTATCCAACTATTTAATAATCTCTTTCTTGACAACTTTTTGCATCGGCTAATTCAACCCACACTGATGTTCAATACTTAGGAAATAGTTTGTCTCAAGTTGGATCTTATGCATGCATATTGTAACACCCCAGAAATTTCAACCCTAGAATCAGCTCAGAAAAGGAAAATTTCCAAGTCTTAGCCAGAATCACAAATGGTTTCTATGGACTGTGGAAGGGTCTACGGGTCGTGGAAAGCATTCGTGGAACTCAGACAGAGACCAGTCACTTAGGGGACAAGTTCATGAGTTAGAACCATGGATCATGGAACAGTCAACGAGTCATGTATTCCACTCGTGGAACTCAGACCTAAGGGTCCTCAATTCCTCAGGAACCACAAATTGGTTCTACAAACTGTGGATGGTTCCACGAGTCATGAACCCAGTTTGTGGAACTCACACCCGCAGCTTGACAAAAAGGGCCAGGAACCACGATAGGTTTATACGGCCCCTGGAAGCATCGACAGACCTTGGTTCGCGTCCGTGGAACCTGAGTCGCGATTTTTCCAGAAGTTTTTAATTTAACTCCTCAGGGGTATTTTAGACCTTTCTTTCTTATTTTAGCTTCGACTATAAAATGTCCTAGGCTTATTTTATTAAGTCTAAACCCAAAATAAATCAGTTTTCCCTCATTCTCTCTCTTAAGTCTCAAAATAAAGAAAAGGAGCATTCTTCCCCAAATTTCAGACTTAGGGTTTTCTCCTTCAAGCTTCAACTTCAGGTTCTCTTCATGGATTACATCAGTCATGCCATTATACCCTGGCAAGGTATATTGTGTCCTTTCGATGAGGCATATACATCGGACTCCATATATAGCTCACGTGTTTTATGTCGGTCAATAGACTCTCCCACAGTATTAGTTTTAGTACAGTACCTCAGGCCCTCAGTTTATGGTTATTCTCAGGTTTTAGTATGTTTTCAAATTTTTCTTGCATTTAAGTTCTTTTATGCATGACTATATTTTGGGCCTATGTACTATAGTTCAGTCCAGTCTAAATAGATATCAGTATTTTAGCATGTTTACATATTCAGTCAGCTTTGCATATCCCTGATGCTCATTACATCCAAAGTACTGACATATACTTTATGTTCTACATCCTATCATGATGCAGGTTCAGGTTTCCAGCTTCAGCCGCGTGATTAGTCTGTATCAGGGCCACCTCAGCAACAGTTAGTGGTTAGTCCTCATCATCCGGGGATATATTTCTATGCTTTTTGAGTTAGTCAGTTACTTCTATTTTCAGTACTTTAGAGTTAGCTGGGGGCTTGTCCCATTAACTCATCAGTATTAGAGGCTTTCAGACATAGAGTCAAACTCGGTTGATTTAGTTTGTTTTATTTCTCAGATAGTTACCTTATCTTATATATTTTCAGTTGAAACTTCTTTAGTTTATGTGATTGATTTAGTTATGCTTCCACTTAGTTAGTATTATTTTAGAATGCTTACTATATGCCCGATAAAGGGTTAGCTTGGGGTCATTTGTGATCCAAGGTTCCGTGTTACGTCTAGGGGCTAGCCTCGGGGCATGACACATATACCTGGTGGAATTCCAATGATGTCAGCAATGGACCAACCAATGGCCCTTTTGAATTTCCTCAAAATAGATACAAGAGTCTTGATTTTCCCTTCAACTAGATCTACAGCGATAATGACAGGCAAAGTGTTATTGGCTCCCAGGAAAACATATCACAAGTGCGATGGAAGGGCCTTTAGCTTCAAGACTGGAGGCTTCTCAATAGATGGTCAATCTGGTGGAGTTTCTCTATTCTTCAGCTCCAGATAAAGCTTCTTCGGGGCATCAGAGTAAGACCCCATACCAGCAAGTGCTTCTACCATGTCTTCATATTCGACAATATTTTCCCCATCAAAATTCATGATCACGCCTGCAAGAGCTTCAATACCAAATCACTCCTCAATCGACACTGACAACTATTCTTCATTAACAACATCAATTACTGAGACTATACACATGTCATTATGGTGCTTTATTGATTGGCACAGGTTGAAAATTACTTCCTCAGTATTCAGCCTGAACTTCATCTAGCCTGTCTCTAAGTCGACTAAAGCATATTCGGTGGCAAGGAATGTTCATCCCAAGATGATGGGAACTTTAAAATCCACCTCACAGTCTAGAATCACAAAGTCTGCCAGAAAGATAAAAAATTCCACTTTTACAAGCACATCATAAAGAATACCCATCGGCCTCTTCACGGTGCGATATACAATTAAGACCCCGGTATGGGGGCTCCCAAACCTAAATGTTTGAATACTTCCAATGGAATGAGGTTAATATTTGCACCCAAATCACATAAGGCCTTGGCAAAATAGAATGCTCCTACGATGCATGGGATAGTGAAATCTCTAAGATCCTCCTCCTTCTACACTAGAGAACGGGAGGCTATTGCATTATAATGATGTAAATTATTAGCTAGCTTAATACTCATGGTTCTCTTCTTAGTCTTAAGATCCTTCATGAACGTTGCGTATCCATTTATCCTCTCTAATGCTTTAACCAAAGAAATGTTCACTGATAACTGCTTTAGCATGGAGATGAACTTTCTACACTTTCCTTCCTCAGCTTTCTTGGCTAGTCTCTATGGAAAAGGTGGAGGAGGTCATGACATCGGCTTTAGAACCTATGGTACCTCCTTCTCCTTTTGTCAGCAATTACAGGGTTTTTTCCATTCACTTTTTCATTAACAACCTTATCTTCAAAATTCGCTACCTCGGCATCATTTGTTTAGGCTTGTCAGATCATTAACTATTATGGGAACCAGAGGATCCACAGTTTGCTTTACAACTCTTAGTAGTCACAACCATGCATTGCCTATCATTCTTTAGATTTTGGACTGTGTTGATAGGTAGCATACACTTCTGGCACTGGTTTAGAGCGGTAGACATCTGACCCAACTACTGCTCAATTTGCTTGATGGCGGTGGCATGTGACTCTACTTTCTAATTCATGTCTGAGATGTCAGTACAAATTTCCTTTTGGTTGTCATCACTTGCCTCTACCTTCTTTAGTACCCTGACCAAATGTATTCCATTTTTTATAAGCTAGGGGCCTCTTCACAATTTCCAGGAGGAGAATATAGACCACTTCTATCATTTTGGTACCCATCCTTCTAGTTACAATCACCATTTGTATCTCTACTCTGATCCTATCTCTATACCCAGGCCACCTTTAGTTATTGTCTCAATCTCTATCTCTGTTCTGACCATGATTCCCTTGACCCCGCCAAGTGTCTTGGTAGGACCCTTGGCCGTTGGCCTGGAAACCCATTACCTGATCATTTAGAAAGTTTTCCTCTTAATCAGACGCAGACTCATCATGCCTTGGTGCTTTACCTTGTGAGACTACTACATTCACTTTCTCAGCTCCGTTATTAATAATTTGTTTCACAATCAAATCAATGCTGGTCTTTAATCCTACGACCTCTTAGCTAAGTTCTTGTAATTGTTGCTGGTCTATGGACTTTCCAACAGCAGAAGTTCCGAGTAGAATGTTAGAATCTCTCGTGTGCCAAGACTTGTTTATCTTTGTGACTCTATCTAGCATCTTAGAGGAGGCTGCATAAGTATTTTCCATGAAAGCGCCTTCAGTGACTATGGCAGCTATAACCTTCATGTTTGCATTCAGTGCCCTGTAGAAGATCTCCATTAAAGTCTCTCTAGGAATCCTATGATTCGGCACCTGTTTCAGCTTCTTATTAAACCTAAGCCATGTTTCATAGAGTGCTTTGGTGTTTAACTGCTTGAAATTGTAGATCTCCTATTTGAGCTGCAACATCTTTGATGAAGGAAAGTACCTCTCCAAGAATTGACTTTGCAATTCTCTCCATATGGTGATCGAATTGCCAGGAAGTTCGACCAACCAAAATATTGCTTCTTTAGTAAAAAAGAATGGGAACAACCTCAGTCTGATTGCGTCTTGACATACACCTGGCAGCTTGTATGCTTTAAAATTCTCGTGAAGTTCATCAAGTGTAAATTAGCGTCATCAGTGGGTTTGCCTGTAAATAATTTCTTCAGGTTCAACAACTGGATCATGGTGCTTACGATATCGAACTTAGCACTAGCAGGCAGTGGTGGAAACACTATAAGGCCCATTTTTCCTGCAACATCAAGATCGGCCTCTTCATCATCAAGATCATACTGAGGAATGTGTCGAGGTTGATATTGCTGGTGAACCCTATTCCCTCTTTGTGCAACCAGATCTTGGTTAATATTGCATTAGGTTGACTCCTCCCGTGCTGCTTGGGCATTTATTATGGGCTGATAGGCAGCTTCTTGCCTTGCTTGCTCAGCTACAACAATCTGATTATCTTATTCCACAACTGCCTGAGCATCCTGAGCAGCTTGAGTGCCTTATGCTGCTTGTGCTTCATGTATCCTTTGTTGTTCTTTTGCCAACATCCGAGTTGTGGCCTATTGTGGTGTCTCGACAACCCTGTCTTTTACCATGTTTGTCAGAGTTCATTCAAGTTCAAGATCAAGTGGAACCAGGGGATTTCCTTGACTTCGTGTACTAGGCATGCATAAGTGTGCAACCTACAAAACAAAAACAAAAACAACAAAAAAGTAAATAAGGAAATAAGGACTAATAGTCAAATATATACAATTGCTCTTAATCCTATACCGTATTCACCGACAATGGTGTCAAAATTTGATACGCCCAAATTATACCTCCAAAAAAAAGTATAAAGAGATCGCTATTCAAATATAGAACCTAACCAAGGTTAAGGTCGATCCCATGGGGAATATGGTTGGACTTAGGTCAACTGTGCGTATTTGCTCTCTTAACTGTCTTATTTCCCCAATGAGGGGTTTTAGAGTAAAAAAGAATATTTGCAAATAAGTAACAAAGTATCAGTTTCAACTATTTTAATCAATGAGAGAAGTGGCTAGGGCAGTGTTCCCCATGCGTTCATAACGCAGTAAGGCATTGTACAAGTAATCTAGCCTAGTGCTCTACATGCAAGATAGGTAAGTTAGGTTTAACTAAATGGATGGTTACCAAAATAGAATAATGTCACCATGCAACTTGGTTAGTCTACGGGTATTTGCTTTGCTAACCCTTACCAGTGATCACAGATTAGCTATTCCTGTGCAAGTTCAAGTTAATTGCATCAAATCTCCGTTGTATAATCTCTTTTTCCATTCATTACCCCTTTGGTCATGTCACGCCCCGAGGCTAGCCCCTAGATGTAACACGGGACCCAGGGTCACAAGTAACCCAAGCTAACCCTGAATCTGGTATATCACAAGCATACTGAGTATCATCTCAAAACAAGTGGAATCATAACTAAGGAATGAACAAAGCTAAAAGAATATATCTGATAATGTCAGAAAGAAATAATGGAGTTCAAACAGTACAACCCAATCAACTGAATACTGACTCTATGTCTGAATGCCTTTAATACTGATGAGCTGCTGGGACAAGTCCCCAGCTAGCTCCAAAATACTGAAACTAACAATATCAGACTAACTCAAAAAGCGTAATAAAAATGTCCTCGGAGGATGAGGACTCACCCCTGACTAAGCTGATGTGGCGCCGGTAGAAGCTAATCACGTGGCTGAACCTGAGAACCTGAGCCTGCATCATAATAGGATGCAACATAGAGTATGCATCAGTACTTTGAATATACTGAGCATGAGGGATATGCAAAGCTGGCTGAAATGTAAGCATTCTAAAAATACTGAAAGTTATAATATGAACTAAATTGTATTACGTAGGCCAAATGTATAATCATGTATAAAATAGCTGAGATGCAGGAGTAATATGAAAGTATGTTGAAAACTGAAAGTAAATGTAACTGAAAGCCTAAAGTACATTTCTGAATCTAATGTTGTGGGAGATCTTATTAACCGACATAAACCACGTGAGCTAAACATGGAGTCCGATGTATGCGCCCCATCGAGAGGACCCAATATACCTTGCCAGGGTATAAAGGCATGACTGTGGCGTGATCACTAAATCTGGTTCCCAACAGAGGGGACTTATAATCCTACGTTGGCACGTAGTTATGGGATATTAAGGGTATGTTGAACCCTAGTCCAACTCGGTGCTAAATACTACTCCCAAACTGAATATAACTCAATTCAAACTGACATCTTGAGTTTCTAGGTCAGGACTAGACTAGTATAAAATCTTTGTTTTTTTTTTCTGAAATATTATAGTAGACTAAAAACGAGTTAAATTCTTCTTTTAAAGCTCATACTAAAAATCTAAAATGAGTTTGAAGGACATATGATACTTTAGAAAAATCCAACAATTTAGGGAAATTTCCTTAAATTCCCAAAATAGGGTGAAGACTCATGTAAATCATTGAAAATGTATTACAATTATATAAAACAGTATATATATCATATGAGAATCAAAATAACAAAATTCTAGAAAGAATTGCATAATTTGGATAGGAACTCTAATTCTTAAATTCATGGAAAACACTGTAAAAAGCTGAGAGTTTTGGGCATAAGGGTGAACTAAACCCTTACTGAATACCCACATACCTGGGCCTGGAACTTTGGAGAAGATGCTCTGTCTGAGTTGAATCGCTTTTAGAAAAGTCTGACTTTGTTTTTGGGGAAATAGACTTAATAAAATAAGCCTAAGACTATTTATAGTCAGAGAAAAATTTGAGGGAAAAGGTCTAAAACACCCCTGAGAAATTTAATTGAAAGCTGCTGGAAATTTGCGTCTCAGGTTCCACGGCTCATGGAAAGTTCCACGACTCATGGAACCCTGTCGTGGTTCCTTTGACCTGGAAAACAAAGCTACTGGAAAAACTTCCACGAGTTGGGTTCACGACTCGTGGAAACTTCCACGGGTTGTGGAACCCACTCGTGGTTCCTGGGATGAGATTTTTGGGTCTCTGAAGTTGGGTTACGCGACTGGGGTTCACGACTAGTGAAAGCTTCCACGGGTCGTGGAACCCACTCGTGCTCCCTGAAGACTTAGAACTAAGCTACTGGAAAGGGCTTCCACAGATGGCATCTACGATCCATGGAAACTTCTACGGACTGTGAACGTGATTCGTGGTACAAACTTCAGAGGAGCAGTCCTCTGATCTTGGTTCCACGAGTCCATTCCAAGACTCGTGGACTTTTCACGGCTCGTGGAAGTGACTCGTGGTTCCACTAACAGCTGGAAAAGCTAAGTCTGGGCTTGGAAGTTCTGGGGTATTACAATATCTCCGCCTTGGGATCATTCGTCCTCGAATGAAGGCTAAACAAACTGAGTCTGGAGGGAAGGAGTTGCAATCTGACGAACCGTCATGGTGGCCATCACCACTAGGCAGTGGTGCTGCCTCAACTTGACGGCTTGGGCTTGACGGACCGTCACAAGCTTGACGGACCGTCACTCGAACCGTCACTCTTATCCAAAATATCGTTTTGCTCGTATTTCCTTCCGTTTCCATATTTGTCTCCCTTTCCTGAAAACATACCATAAAACATCAAAAATGACGATGGTTGCTTGAAAACGTACGATTGTTCTTAGTTTAGAGACGTCGAAAGTGCTAAAATGGCGGCACATCACAATCCATACCAACTGAGTACTAGAGACTGATATATGACTGAACTGAGTTCCATGAACATGAAACTATGCTGAAATGCAAGGATAACTGAGGGAACGAGGTATTAAGACTGAATTCACACAAGATTTAACGAAAAGGCTGGAGAGGAACTATTACCTCAAGCTGGTATTGAATCGGAAGGGAAGAAGGGAGGATACTTGGCCATCATGGCTGCTTCTACTTCCCAAGTAGCTCCCTCTACGGACTGATTCCTACACAAAATCTTTACTGAGGCGTCTTCTTTATTCCTCAACCTACGAACCTGACGGTCAAGAATCTCAACTGAAACCTCTTCATAGGTGAGGCTATCATCACAACCACAATATCTAGAGGTACTATCGATGCTGGATCACCCACACACTTCTTCAGCAGGGAAATGTGAAAGACTGGATGAACCGCTGCTAGCTCTGCAAGCAACTCCAATTCATAAGCCACCTTACCAACCCTCTTCAGGATTCTGTAAGGACCTACATACCTGGGACTGAGCTTTCCTTTCTTGCCAAATCTCATCACTCACTTCATGGGTGACACTTTAAGGAAAACCCAATCATCGATCTCAAACTCTAAGTCCCTTCTTCTCACATCTACATAGGACTTCTGATGACTCTGAGATGTTTTTAATATCTCCCTGATGAGCTGAACTTTCTCCATAGCCTCATGAACTGAATCTGGCCCGATCAAGGCTGCTTCACATACTTTGAACCAACCAATCGGTGATCTGCATCTACGACCATAAAGTGCCTCATATGGGGCCATTTGAATACTGGAGTGATAACTGTTATTATAGGCAAACTCTATGAGAGGTAGGTGATCATCCCAACTATCTTTGAAATCGATCACGCAAGCTCTCAACATGTCCTCTAAGGTCTGAATGGTATGCTCTGCCTGGCCATCCGTCTGAGGATGAAATGTTGTGCTAAGATTCACCTAAGTACCAGGACCCTTCTGAAAGGACTTCCAAAAATGGGATGTAAACTGAGGACCTCTACTGAGATGATAGACAAGGGGACCCCATGCAACCTAACTATCTCACTGATGTAGAGTCTGGCATAATCCTCCGCTGAATCTGTAGTCTTGACTGCCAAGAAGTGAGCTGACTTAGTGACCTTGTCCACTATCACCCAAATAGAGTCATGCTGTCTGCGAGTACGAGGTAAACCCATAATGAAATCCATGTTGACCACTTCCCACTTCCAAGTAGGAATGCTAATCTCCTGAGTCACACCTCCTGGTTTCTGATGTTCTACCTTAACTTGCTGACAGTTGGGACACTTAGCCACAAAATCTGCGATGTCTCTCTTCATGTCGTTCCACCAATAGAATTCCCGTAGATCATGATATATCTTAGTGGCACCTAGATGAATGGAATATCTGGAATTATGGGCTTATGAAAGGATCTGTTGTCTCAACTCACCCACCTTAGGAACACATAAGCGACCCTGATAACGAAGTACCCCATCTCCCCCTTGGGAGAAAACCTCAACTCTCTGCTGATGAACTACACCCTTCAGCTGAAGCAATATGGGATCACTATCCTTTTTTTCCTTAACATCCGCTACTAATAAATATTCTGACCCATTTTGAACTATCACACCACCATCTGACATGTCTATAAGGCAGACTCCTAAGCGAGCAAGCTGATAAACCTCTCTGGCAAATTCTATCTTATTTTTCTCAACATGTGATACGCTACCCATAGATAGTCTACTGATAGCATCAGCCACTACATTGGCCTTACCCAGATGGTAGAGCACATCCATATCATAATCTTTGAGGAACTCAAGACATCTCCTCTGAAGAAGATTCAGCTCTTTCTAGGTGAACACATACTAGAGGCTCTTATGATCTGTGAACACATCAACATGAACACCATACAAGTAGTGCCTCTAGATCTTTAAGACAAACACGATAACTGCAAGCTTGAGGTCATGAATCGGGTAGTTCTTTTCATGGGTCTTAAGTTATCTAGGAGCATACACTATGACCTTACCCTGCTACATCAAAACACAACCCAGACTGACTCTGGATGCATCACAATAAATCACATAACCATCTGAACCCTTTGGTAGAGTCAAAATAGGAGTTGTAGTCAACCTAGTCTTCAGTTCCAAGAAAGTTTTCTCACACTCATCTGACCACTGGAACTTGACCTTTTTCTGAGTCAACTTGGTCATTGAGGCAGCTATGGATGAAAATTTCTCTACGAACCTCCTGTAGTAACCAGCCAAACCCAAGAAACTTCTAATATTTGTCAAAGAGGTGGGTCTAGGCCAGTCCTTTACTGCCTCAATTTTCTGAGAGTCAACTCGGATCCCATCACTAGACACCACAAGACCAAGGAAAGCGACTGATTTCAACTAGAACTCACACTTATTGAACTTGGCGAATAACTGGCAGTCCTTGAGAGTCTGCCGAACGACCCTCAGATGACTCGCATGCTCTTTCTCATTTTGAGAGTAAACAAGGATATCATCAATGAATATGATGATGAACAAGTCCAAATACTGTCTGAACACCCTGTTCATTCAGTCCATGAAAGCTTCAGGAGCATTGGTTAGTCTAAAAGACATAACTATAAATTCATAGTGACCATATTGAGTCCTAAAGGCTGTCTTCGAGATGTCACTACCTCTGACTCTGAGCTGATGATAGTCGGATCTGAGGTCTATCTTGGAAAAACAACTAGCGCCCTGGATCTAGTCAAACAAGTCATCAATCCTAGGGATGGGATATTTATTCTTGATTGTGACCTTGTTCAACTGACGGTAGTCAATGCACATCCTGAGGGAACCATCTTTCTTACGCACGAACAACACTGGAGAACCCCATGGAGAGATGCTGGGTATGATGAAGCCCTTATCTAGGAGGTATTTCAGTTGTTCTTTCAATTCCTTAAGCTCATCTGGAGCCATTCTGTAAAAAGGAATCGGAATATGCTAGGTATCTGGAAGGAGATCTATTCCGAAGTCGATTTCACTTTTCGGAGAAACTCCGGGATGATCTTCTGGAACACTTCTGGAAACTCATTCACCACTGGGACTGACTCAAGAGTTGGGGTCTCAGATTTTGAATCCTTAAACCAAACATGGTGATAGATATACCCCTTGGAAATCATTTTTCTGGCCTTAAGGTAGGAGATAAAACGACATGCAGGCACAAAGTTTCTACCCATCCATTCTAAGACTAGCTCGATAGGAAACCAAAACTGAATGACCCTAGTTCTACAATCGATCGAGGCATAACAGGAATGTAACCAATCCATGCCTATAATGATATCAAAATCTACCATTTCTAACTCTACAATATCTACTGAGGTGACTTTCTGGGAAATTGTGACAGGGTAATTTCTATATACCCGTCTAGCTATAACTAGGTCACCAACTGGAGTAGAGACTGAGAAGGGTTCTAGGAGGATTTCTGGACTGATACCGAAGTTTACTAATATGAAAGGACTTACAAAGGAAAGCGTAGCACCAGGGTTTAACAGTGCATAAACATCTAAATGGAAGACTTGCAATGTACTCATGACCATATTGGGAGAATCCTCCTGGACCTGCCGAGTCTGAAGAGCATATAATCTGTTCGAATGCCAACCACCACCTGTAAAAGATAAGGCACCCTACAGAGTGAGGTGACCCACTGGAGCTACTGAAGGGGTATATTGAGCCCTGTTACCTCCCTTCCCTTGCCTGGCAGAAGGGCACTCCTTCAACCTATGGCCAAGCTGACCACACCCAAAACACCCTTCTCGGCCAGCCAATGACTTACCTGGATGATTATTACCACACTTGGGGCAGGCTGGAAAAGTATGGTTGCCTGAGACGCTGCCTTGAGATTTTAAGCCTGGTGCTCACTTTTTATGATTATGTCGAGTCCTGGGAGACGAAGCACTAGATGATGAAAGTGTTGGGGCTGCCGAACTCTACTAGAACTGTGATAGACTTCCACCGCCCAACCTCTACTGAGAAAACTCAGAGTTACTTGTCCTAGCCTTCTTATTATCCTTAGCCATCTCCTTAAGCTTATCCTCCTCAACCTGCTGCGCATGGGTCATCAGCCTTGAGATATTCATATCCCCTAATAGCATAGCATTCCTTCACTCTATCTTTACCAAATCAGACACCCCATACAAGAACTTGCCCATATGCACCCTCGAATCGGCCACCATGGGTGGAGCATATCTGGAGAGCTGAGGGAACTTCAGCCCATACTCTTGGACCATCATTGACCCCTGCATTAAGTTCATGAACTCCTGGGACTTAGCTTCCCTCAACTCTCTCGGGAAAAACCTGTCCAGAAAAGCTTCAGTGAAATAGTCCCAAGTCACAGGAGCTGCATTCATACCCCTATTGTCCTTCCACTGCGTGAACCAAATGTGAGCCACATCCTTGAGTTGATAGGATGATAACTCCACACTATCAGTACCAGTCACTTGCATCACCTCAAGAACCTTCTTTATCTTGTCAATGAAGTTTTGTGGGTCTTCACCAACCTTTGACCCTAAAAACTCTGGCGGATTCATACGCACAAAATCACAAACCCTGACTGTAGTTGATCCACCAGCAGGGTTTGCAGGAATTGGGGCCTGCTGATTAGCCTGATTGGCAACTATCTGAGCTAACAACTGAATCGCATTCTGGAACTCTGTATTCGTAACCTCATGGTCTGGGACTGGAGGAACTGCATTAGCATTGCATGCGTTAGCTCTGTGAGGAGGCATGATCTGAAATGCATAACAACATATTATAAAGGAGAAGTTGATTCACACTCAATCGCACGATAAAGATATCAAAAGAAGTGAAGTTTTTCTTAGAACACTACATAGCCTCCCCTTCATAAGTATGGCGCGCTTCACACCCATGAGAAATACTCTACTTAGTGTGTCTTTTAGATATCCTAAGACTCTTGAACCTGATGCTCGATACCAAGTTTGTCACGCCCTGAGGCTAGCCCCTAGACATAACACGGGACCCAGGATCACAAGTAACCCCAAGCTAACCCTAAATCTGGTATATCACAAGCATACTGAGTATCATTAAAAAAACAAGTAGAAGCATAACTAAGGAATGAGCAAAGCTAAAAGAATATATCTGATAATGTCTGAAAGAAATGACGGAGTTCAAACAGTACAACCCAATCAATTGAATACTGACTCTATGTTTGAATGCCTCTAATACTGATGAGTTACTGGGACAAGTCCCCATCTAGCTCCAAAATACTGAAACTAACAATATCTGACTAACTCAAAAAGCATAATAAAAATATCCTCAGAAGATGAGGACTCACCCTTGACTAAGCTGATGTGGCACCGGTAGAAACTAATCATGTGGCTGAACCTGAGAACCTGAGCCTGCATCATAATAGGATGCAGCATAGAGTATGCATCAGTACTTTGAATGTACTGAGCATGAGAGATATGCAAAACTGACTGAAATGTAAACATGCTAAAAATACTGAAAGATGTAATCTGAACTAAAATGTATTATGTAGGCCCAAATGTATAATCATGCATAAAATAGTTGTGATGCAGGAGTAACATAAAAGTATGCTGAAAACTGAAAGTAAATGTAATTGAGGGACTAAAGTACATTTCTGAATCTAATACTGTGGGAGAGCTTATTAACCAACATAAACCACGTGAGATAAATGTGGAGTCTGATGTATGCGTCCCATCGAGAGGACCCAATATACCTTGCCAAGGTATAAAGGCATGACTATGGCGTGATCACTAAATCTGGTGCCCAACATAGGGTATTTATAATCCTACGTTGGCACGTAGTTCTGGGACCTTAAGGGTACGCTGAACCCTAGTCCAACTCGATGCTAAATACTACTCCCAAACTAAATATAGCTCAATTCAAACTGACATCCTGAGTTTCTAGGTCAGGACTAGACTAGTCTAAAATCTTTGTTTTTTTTTATGAAATACTGTAGTAGACTAAAAACTAGTTAAATTCTGCTTTTAAAGCTCATACTAAAAATCTAAAATGAGTTCGAAGGACATGTGATACTTTAGAAAAATCCTACAATTTAGGGCAATTTCCTTAACTTCCCAAAACAGGGTGAAGACTCATGCAAATCATTGAAAACTTATTACAATCATATAAAATAGTATATATATCATATGAGAATCAAAATAACAAAATTGTAGAAAGATTTGCATAATTTGGATAGGAACTCTAATTCTTAAATTCATGGGAAACACTGTAAAAAGCTGAGAGTTTTGGGCATAAGGGTGAACTAAACCCTTACTGAATACCCACATACCTAGTAGATGAAAATCCCTGCAAGGATCTGGAGTTGAAGCTTGGAGGAGAGAACCCTAGGCCTAGAACTTTGAAGAAGATGCTTTGTTTGACTTGAATCGCTTTTAGAAAAATCTGACTTTGTTTTTGGGAAAATAAACTTAATAAAATAAGCCTAAGACTATTTATAGTCAGAGAAAAATTTGAGGGGAAAGGTCTAAAACACCCCTGAGAAATTTAATTGAAAGCTGCTGGAAATTTGTGTCTCAGGTTCTATGGATAGGTTCCACGGCTCGTGGAAAGTTCCATGGCTCGTGGAACCCTGTCATGGTTCCTGGACCTGGAAAACAAAGCTACTGGAACAACTTCCACGAGTTGGTTTCATGACTCATGGAAACTTCCAATGGTCGTGGAACCCACTTGTGGTTCCTGGGATGAGATTTCTGGGTCTCTGAAATTGGGTTACGCGACATGGGTTCACGACTCATGGAAGATTCCATGGGTCTTGGAACGCACTCGTGGTCCCTGAAGACTTAGAACTGAGCTACTGAAAAGGGTTTCCACGGATGTCATCTATGATCTATGGAAAATTCTACGGACTGTGAACATGATTCGTGGTCCAGACAACAGAGGAGCAGTCCTATGATCTTGGTTCCACGATTCCAGTCCAAGACTCGTGGATTATTCCATGGCTCGTGGAAGTGACTCGTGGTTCCACTGACAACTGGAAATTTATTTTCTTCTGTTTTTCTAAGCTAAGTCTGGGCTTAGGAGTTCTGGGGTATTACAATATCTCCCCCTTGGGATCATTCGTCCTCGAATGAAGGCTAAATAAGCTGAGGCTAGAGGGAAGGAGCTGAAATCCCTACCAACTGAGTACTAGAGACTGATATATGACTGAACTGAGTTCCATGAACATGCAACTATGCTTAAATGCAAGGATAACTGAGGGAATGGGGTATTAAGACTGAATTCACACAATATTTAACGGAAAGACTGGAGAGGAACTATTACCTTAAGCTGGAACTGAATCGGAAGGGAAGAGGGGAGGATACTTGGCCATCATGGTTGCTTTTGCTTACCAAGTAGCTCCCTCTACAGACTGATTCCTCCACAAAACCTTTACCGAGGTGACTTCCTTATTCCTCAACCTATGAACCTGACGGTCAAGAATCTCAACCGGAACCTCCTCATAGGTAAGGCTATCTTTCACAACCACACTGTCTAGAAGTACTATCGATGTTGGATCACCCACACACTTCTTCAGTAGGGAAATGTGAAAGACTTGATAAACTGCTGCTAGCTCTGCAGGTAACTCTAATTCAAAAGCTACCTTACCAACCCTTTTCAGGATTCTGTAAGGACCTACATACCTGGGACTGAGCTTCCCTTTCTTGCCGAATCTCATCACCCGCTTTTGTAAGGACCCCTTCATGTTTTCAATCTCTCCCTAATGAGCTGAACTTTCTCCATAGACTCATGAACCGAATCTGGCCTGATCAAGGCTGCTTCACCTACTTTGAACCAACCAACCAGTGATCGGCATCTATGGCCATAAAGTGCCTTATATGAGGCCATTTTAATACTGGAGTGATAATTGTTATCATAGGCAAACTCTATGAGAGGTAGGTGATCATCCCAACTACCTTTGAAATCGATCATGGAAGCTCTCAACATATCCTCTAAGGTCTGAATGGTACGCTCTTCCTGACCATCTATCTGCAGATGAAATGTTGTGGTAAGATTCACCTGAGTACCAAGACCATTCTGAAAGGACTTCCAGAAATAGGATGTAAATGGAGGACCTCTATCTTAGATGATAGACAAAGGGACCGCATGCAACCTGACTATCTTGCTAATGTAGAGTCTGGCATAATCCTCCGCTGAATCTGTAGTCTTGACTACCAAGAAGTGAGCTGACTTAGTGACCTTGTCCACTATCACCCAAATAGAGTCATGTTGTCTGTGAGTACGAGGTAAACCCGTAATTAAATCCATGTTGACCACTTCCCACTTCCAAGTAGGAATGCTAATCTCCTGAGTCACACCTCCTAGTTTTTGATTTTCTACCTTAACCTAATGACAGTTGGGACACTTAGCCACAAAATCTTCGATGTCCCTCTTCATTCCATTCCACCAATAGAATTCCAATAGATCAGGGTACATCTTAGTGGCACCTGGATGAATGGAATATCAGGAATTATGGGCTTCTGAAAGTATCTACTTTCTCAACTCACTCACCTTAGGAACACATAAGAGACCCTGATAACAAAGTACCCCATATCTCCCTTGGGAGAAAACCTCAACTCTCTGCTTATGAACTACACCCTTCAGCTGAAGCAATATGGGATCATTATCCTGCTTTTCCTTAACCTCCACTACTAATTAAAATTCTGACCCATTTTGAACTATTACACCACCATCTGACGTGTCCATAAGGCAGACTCCTAAGCGAGCAAGCTGATGAACCTCTCTGGCTAATTCTCTCTTCTCTTTCTCAACATGTGATACGCTACCCATAGATAGTCTACTGAGAGCATCAGCCACTACATTGGCCTTATCAACATGAACACCATACAAGTAGTGCCTCTCGATCTTTAAGTCAAACACGACAGCTGCAAGCTCGAGGTCATGAGTCGGGTAGTTCTTCTCATGGGTCTTATGTTGTCTCGAAGCATATGCTATGACCTTACTCTACTGCATTAAAACACAACCCAGACTGACTCGGGATGCATCACAATAAACCACATAACTATCTGAACCCTCTGGTAGAGTCAAAATAGGAGATGTAGTCAACCTAGTCTTTAGTTCCAAGAAACTTTTCTCACACTCATATGACCACTGGAACTTGACCTTTTTCTGAGTCAACTTGGTCAGTGGGGCAGCTATGGATGAAAATCCCTCTACGAACCTCCTGTAGTAACCAGCCAAACCCAAGAAACTTCTGATGTCTGTCGAAGAGGTAGGTCTAGGCCAGTCCTTTAGTGCCTTAATTTTCTGAGAGTCAACTCGGATGCCATCACTAGACACCACATGACCAAGGAAAGCGACGGATTTCAACTAGAACTCACACTTACTGAACTTGGTGAATAACTGGCGGTCCTTGAGAGTATGCAGAATGACCCTCAGATGACTCGCATGCTCTTCCTCATTTTGAGAATAAACAAGGATATCATCAATGAAGACAATAACGAACAAGTCCAAATACTATCTGAACACCTTTTTCATTAAGTCCATGAAAGCTTCAGGAGCATTGGTTAGTCCAAAAGACATAACTACAAATTCATAGTCACCATATTGAGTCCTGAAGGCTATCTTCGGGATGTCACTACCTCTGACTCTGAGTTGATGATAGCCGGATCTGAGGTCTATCTTGGAAAAGCAACTAGTGCCCTAGTGCTAGTCGAACAAGTCATCAATCCTAGGGATGAGATATTTATTCTTGATTGTGACCTTGTTCAACTGACGGTAGTCAATGCACATCCTGAGGGAACCATCTTTCTTACGCACGAACAACACTGGAGAACCCCATGGAGAGATATTGGGTCAGATAAAGCCCTTATCTAGGAGGTCTTTTAGCTATTCTTTCAATTTCTTAAGCTCATCTAGAGCCATTTTGTAAGAAGGAATCGAAATAGGCTGGGTATCTGGAAGGAGATCTATTTTGAAGTCGATTTCCCTTTCCAGAGAAACTCTGGGAAGATCTTCTGGGAACACTTCTGGAAACTCATTCACCATTGGGACTGACTCAAGAGTTGGGGTCTCAGATTTTGAATCCTTAACCTGACAAGGTGATAGATATACCCCTTGGAAATTATTTTTCTGGCCTTAAGGTAGGAGATAAAATGACCTGCAGGCACAGAGTTGCTACCCTTCCATTCTAAGCCTGGCTCATTAGGAAACCAAAATCGAATGACCCTAGTTCTACAATCGACTGAGGCATAACAGGAATGTAACCAATCCATGCCTAGAATGATATCAAAATCTACCATTTCTAACTTTACAAGATCTGCTGAGGTGACTTTCTGGGAAACTGTGATAGGGCAATTTCTATATACCCGTCTAGCTATAACTAGGTCACCAACTAGAGTAGAGACTGAAAATGGTTATGGGAGGATTTTTGGATTGACACTGAAGTTTACTGCTACGAAAGGAGTTACAAAGGAAACACCAGGGTCTAACAGGGCATAAACATCTAAATAGAAGACTTACAACGAACCCGTGACCACATTGGGAGAATCCTACTGGTCCTACCGAGTCTGAAGAGCATATAATATGTTCTGACGCTGACAACCACCTATAATAGATGAGGCACCCTGCTGAGTGAGGCGACCCGCTGGAGCTGCTGAAGCGGTAGATTGAGCCCTGTTACCACCCTGCCCTTTCCTGGTGGAAGGGCACTCCTTCAACCTATGGCCAAGTTGAACACACCCAAAACACCCTTCTCGGCCAGCCAAATACTCACCTAGATGATTCTTACCACACTTGGGGCAAGCTGGAAAAGTACGGTTGCCTGAGACGCTGCCTTGAGATTTTGAGCCTGGTGCTCACTTTTTCTGATCATGTTGAGGCTTGGGAGATGGAGCACTAGCTGATAAAGTCACTGGGGATATCGACCTCTGCTGGAACGGTGAGCGACTTCCACCACCCGACCTCTGCTGAGAGAACTCATAGTTACCTGTCTTAGCCTTCTTATTATCCTTAGCCATCTCCTTATGCTTATCCTTCTCAACCTACTACGCATGGGTCATCAGCCTAGAGATATTCATATCCCCTAATAGCATAGCATTCCTGCACTCTGTCTTTACCAAATCAGATACCCCATACAAGAACTTTCCCATCTGATCCCTCAAATCGGCCACCATGTGTAGAGCATATCTGGAGAGCAGAGTGAACTTCAGCCCATACTCTTGGACCATCATGGACCCCTGTCTTAAGTTCAAGAAATCCTGGGCCTTAGCTTACCTCAACTCTCTCGGGAAAAACCTATCCAGAAAAGCTTCAGTGAAACAGTCCCAAGTCACAGAAGTTGCATTCATACCCATATTGTCCTTCCACTGTGTGAACCAAATGTGAGCCATATCCTTGAGTTGATAGAATGCTAACTCCACACTATCAGTACCAGTCACTTGCATCACCTCAAGAACCTTCTTTATCTCATCAATGAAGTTTTGTTGGTCTTCACCAACCTTTGACCCTAAAAACTTTGGCAAATTCATATGCACAAAATCATGAACCCTGACTGCAGCTAATCCAACAACGGGGTTTCCAAGAACTGGGGCCTTCTGATTAGCCTAATTGGCAACTGTCTGAGCCAACAACTAAATCGCATTCCAAAACTCTGCATTCATAACCTCATGGTCTAGGGCTGGAGGAACTGCATTATCATTGCGTGCGTTAGCTCTGCGAGGAGGCATGATATGAAATGCATAAAAACAGATTAGAAGAGAGAAGTTGATTCACACTCAATCGCACGATAAAGATAGCAAAAGAAGTGAAGTTTTTCTTAGAACACTTTGTAGCCTCCCCCTCATAATTGTGGCGCGCTTCACACCCATGAGAAAGACTCTACTTATTATGGCTTTGAGACATCCTAGGACTCTTGAACCTGATGCTATTATACCAAGTTTGTCATGCCCCGGGGCTAGCCCCCAGACATAACACGAGACCCAGCGTCACAAGTAACCCCAAGCTAACCCTGAATCTGGTATATCACAAGCATACTAAGTATCATTAAAAAAACAAGTGGAAGCATAACAAAGGAATGAGCAAAGCTAAAAGAATATATCTGAAAGAAAATACAGAGTTCAAACAGTACAACCCAATCTATTGAATACTGACTCTATGTCTGAATGCCTCTAATACTGATGAGCTGTTGGGACAAGTCCCCAGCTAGCTCCAAAATACTAAAACTAACAATATCTGACAAACTCCAAAAGCATAATAAAAATGTCCTTAGAAGATGAGGACTCACCCTTGACTAAGCTGATGTGGTGCCGGTAGAAGCTAATCACGTGGCTGAACCTGAGAACCTAAGCCTACATCATAATAGGATGCAACATAGAGTATGCGTCAGTACTTTGAATGTACTGAGAATGAGGGATATGCAAAGCTGACTGAAATATAAACATGCTAAAAATACTGAAAGCTGTAATCTGAACTAAACTGTATTACGTAGGCCCAAATGTATAATCATGCATAAAACAACTGAGATGCAGGAGTAACATGAAAGTATGCTGAAAACTGAAAGTAAATGTAATTGAGGGCCAAAAGTACATTTTTGAATCTAATACTGTGTGAGAGCTTATTAACCGATATAAACCACGTGAGCTAAATATGGAGTCTGATGTATGCGCCCCATCGAGAGGACCCAATATACTTTTCTGGGGTATAAAGGCATGACTGTGGCGTTATCACTAAATCTGGTGCCCAACAGAGGGGACTTATAATCCTATGTTGGCACGTAGTTCTGGGACCTTAAGGGTATGTTGCACCCTAGTCCAACTCGCTGCTAAATACTACTCCCAAACTGAATATTGCTCATTAAAACTGACATCCTGAGTTTCTAGGTCAGGACTAGACTAGTCTAAAATCTTTGTCTTTTTTCTGAATTACTGTAGTAGACTAAAAACTAGGTAAATTCTGCTTTTAAAGCTCATACTAAAAATCTAAAATGAGTTCGAAGGACATGTGATACTTTAGAAAAATCCTATAATTTAGGGTAATTTCCTTAACTTCCCAAAATAGGGTGAAGACTCATGAAAATCATTGAAAACGTATTACAATCATATTAAATAGTATATATATCATATGAGAATCAAAAATAACAAAATTCTAGAAAGATTTGCATAATTTGGATAAGAACTCTAATTCTTAAATTCATGGATAACACTATAAAAAGTTAAGAGTTTTGGGCATAAGGGTGAACTAAACCCTTACTGAATACCCACATACCCGGTGGATGTAAATCCCTGCAAGAAACTGGAGTTGAAGCTTGGAGGAGAGAACCCTAGGCCTGGAACTTTGAAGAAGACGCTCTGTCTGACTTGAATCACTTTTAGAAAAGTCTGACTTTGTTTTTGGGGAAATAGACTTAATAAAATAAGCCTAAGACTATTTATAGTCGGAGAAAAATTTGAGGGGAAAGGTCTAAAACACCCCTGAGAAATTTAATTGAAAGCTGCTGGAAATTTGTGTCTCAAGTTCTACGGATGGGTTCTACGGCTCGTGGAAGGTTCCATGACTCGTGGAACCCTGTCATGGTTCCTGGACCTGGAAATTAAAGCTACTGGAACAACTTCCACGAGTTGGGTTCATGACTCGTGGAAACTTCCACGGGTCATGGAACCCACTCGTGATTCCTGGGATGAGATTTTTGGGTCTCTAAAGTTGGGTTACATGACTGGGGTTCACGACTCGTGGAAGCTTCCATGGGTCGTGGAACCCACTTGTGGTCCCTGAAGACTTATGAATTGAGCTACTGGAAAGGGCTTCCAAAGATGTCATCTACGGTCCGTGGAAACTTCTACGGACCGTAAACATGATTCGTGGTCTAGACTTCAGAGGAGCAGACCTCTGATCCTAGTTCCACGAGTCCAGTCCACGACTCGTGGATTGTTCCACGACTCATGGAAGTGACTCGTGGTTCCACTTACAGCTGGAAATTTTATTTTCTTTTGGTTTTCTAAGCTAAGTATGGGCGAGGGAGTTTTGGGGTATTACAGGTCAAGCAAGTACCAATAAGGAAAGTTCTAACGTTTGAAACCATTAAAAAGTAATCAAAGCGAAGGGAAGAACAATATATGCATGAACACCACTCTAGGTTTACTAAGTACTTTGCCTACTTTGTTAATCCATCATGGTTCCCACAACCCTACTTTTGGATTTAGATACTCATAGTTGTAAGAAGATAATCAGATTCAGATGAAGAAATCATAATTATAGCTTACAATAAGAAGTAAAGAAATCCAAAATCTTGAATTCTTGAGAACGCTTCAATAACCAAGAATCAACAATTGAATTCTCAAAAGTACGTAAGAATAATGTCAACAATATGTTATGATATCCCAAAAAATGAGTAACAATAAAATAAAACCCTAAGGAAGGTATTTATAGACAATATAGATTGATTCCTACAAGTACTGGGAAAACTAATTGTGTCATTTCTATCAATTTGATCCCATGAGTCGTCATGGCTATCACGGCTTGTCGTGGCTCACCATCTGGATTTCCTCGATGCTCTAAGATTTCTGCCAAGTTTTCATGGGCAAAGACGATGGGACGTCCTGGTTCTCATAGCCTATTATGATCCATCATCAACCAAGACCTTTTGCTTTCCACATGCTCTGGTTTATTTTGATGGGCAACTGCGATGTCCTGCCATATTTTCCACGGGCATCATGGCTGGACGTCTGAGGCCTTAGTCTTTGCCATCTTCCTCTAGAACGATCCCAAAACCAAGTGTGATGGCCCATGGTTCTTTTGATGCCTATCTCATTGGGTCGTGGGATGGTTTTAGCCTTGTGAACCTTGCATCCTTGTTCCACGCCCTCTTCCCATGGTCCGTGGTGGATCTCACACCCATGGGGCATTACCTTCAGCCCAAAAATAGTAACTTTTCAAGTCTTTGGCGATTCTAATGCTTTTCCTGCACAAGTAGAAAACATGCATTATATCTAACAAAACATACTTAAGATCTCCCAAAATCCTTAGTTTTAATTATTGAAAGAGCCATAAAATCCCGACACATCATAGTGGTAAAGTGGTAGGTGATCCGGGTGTGTGAAATGTGGTAAAGGATTGTCACGGCCCAATTTCTCGGTCATGATGACACCTACAACCCCCCAGTAGGCGAACCAATTCCCGTAGCCCAGGACAGTTAGTAATGGGCTACTATCTAACAAATAAGCGGAAGAATAGTTTAATAAGCAAAAGTAAGGGAGTAAGATGAGGATAACAGATAACAGGAGTATATATATATACATATGCGGAAACTAAACCAAACCCCAAGACCTGGTATCATAGTATAGAGCCAAAACTACATACATGGAGTGCAAACGATCCAAAACAATATATACAGATGTCTCTGAATGGTAATAGAGTACATGAAGTAAAAGATAAACTAAAGCTAAGCTCCGATCGCCAAGAGCTCACCCTCAGTCTGAAGTAGTCCCCAACAGATCTCCAAGAACGAATCACAGCGATATAACGACGATGGCCCACGCTAGGATCTGTACCCAAAGATGAAGGAGGGTAGGGTGAGCACCAAATGCGAAGCATAAGGTACCCAGTAGGTATCATAGGCCGACTGGGCACATATAAGATAAAAGCATAGTAACAGACATAATAGAAGCAAGCAGTCACATAAATCAATGAAAGGTACACATGAACTATCCCAGAGGGAAATAACAAAACCACATGTGAGGCCAGTAAGCAGAATATACACACCATAGGCACAGGTGAAAGTAAGAAATAACGCACATGCGGTCCTTGCAATAACAGTGTATACATAATAAGTTTACGAAATGGACGGTATATCGGTAACCTCAAGTGTAAGAAGAGGGAAAGAGTAATGATAGACATGCTCAGGGACATGAATCAAATTCAAATCTAGAACTAACAGTCTAGTAGTAACCAATTTCATACTTAACCGTAACAGGGAACAATTCTGTAAGTAAATAGCAAGAGTCTACCTATAGTCCCCCGGCCGCCCATACAACCGAGGAACACAAACAAGTGAAAACAAACCCTCCGACATCCCATACTAACGGAGCGTACAATCAACAAACAGAAAACAAGGGTGGAGCCTCAAACAATGAATGATATGATGCATGAAGATCTCAAGTGAAATGGTATCCCTGTATGTACCTCCTCCAGTGCCGATCTGGCCCAGCAGGTAGGTTCCATGGAAGGACACTGCCCGTATACCTCTACTCCACCGTATAACCTTCCTCCGGCACACGTAGCCCGCAGCCCCAGGCCCGGATGGCAAGGTCCATGGAGGTCCCTGACCCCATACTAAAACTCAGTATCAAAACATGTCGTCTGGAAGCAAGTCCGGTTTCAAGATAGAGACCCAGTCTCGAATATGCAAGCCCAGACCCTGTCCAGGACTAAAGTAGTAGGAAAATATCTCAAAAAAACCCCTCCAAGCGTGCCCGGGCATAACCGGGTCTAAACAGTAGAAAGTCATCTCGGGTGCTCGGTCTGACCGAGGCTAAAATTATCTCAAATAGCAAGAAAACTCAACTAGCACCCCGGCCCTCCCGAGTCTAGCGTTAATCGTAAAACTGGTGATTTAAAACATAATTTTACTTTCTTTTACCCAGGAATATTCACAAGTTAAATCAAACCATTTCCAAATCATTTCCATCAAAAACAGGCCCCGGGGCCATGCAAGGTTTAGAAAATAGTGTCAGTAGGCCCGAAGCCAAACCGTAGTAACACATGGATAAAACCTCTCTATATGCATGGAAATGGTATGATCACACACAATAGCTGCCCAGCAGCTCACAATCAACCTATCGACCCTGTACAGGCCCACAGCTACTCAGCAAGCATAACCAGCCTAGAAGGATAATTTTATGCCCGGGACTCGCGGACATTCCCAAAATCCCACCTTCTATGTTCCAGAGTCAACAAGTCCTCACAGGACCACAAGGGTAAATAAAATATATCGACAAGTACTACAAGCAAAGGAGGAACAAAAGTAGGCGGACATGAATAATGCGGTCGAGGTCTGTGGTACCAACCTAATAAACCAACCCAAGGATGCCCATTAATACAATTTTATCCTATATATGTGGAGTCTAGGGAAAATAAACCGTAACCTACCTGTCGTCCGATGACAAGCTGCTAGGATGGCGATGTCCAAGTTCGAACCACTCCGAAATGAAATCAAACTCGAAAAGGAGCACACTTTGCAATTGACGAAGAGGTATGCGTGTACATATAAATGAGGATTTCAATCCTGCGATGTCTTGCACCAGATTATCATCACCATTCCTTGATAAAAGTATTTGTTACTACACTTTCTTAATATCCTTCACAATATATATACAGCAATATAAGTTAGGTAGATATGTCATATTTTGGAATGACACCACTGTAGTTAGTGGATTGTTTTTATCCCGTTATGTATATACTCGGGTATTATATAAATTCATGGTAAAATAAATATAGCTTTTTGAATATATCATAATGAATAGAAAATTATTTCAAACAAAACCTACTATATTATAATAATAATTTTTAACATAACTAAATTTACTATCTCCGTTAAAATAATACAATGTATAAAAACCTTATAAAATAAATGCATACACAGTTATGTCATAAAAAAAATATTTTTCATAGACCTTTAAAATACTTTAAAAAGGTAATAAAAAAATATAACTTTAAAATAAAATATTTTCAAATATACGCGCGATGCTAATAAAATTCTTAAATTTAGGTTCGCAATTCACCATCGCACGATTTTGATACTCAAGAACTCTCTTGGAACCCTCCCTTATGTTTTATCACTATTTCAGAACTGAAATGGCGTTTTAAAATGTGAAGTTGAGGCTTTAAATCGATTTTGACCCGACCCGGTTCGCGACCCGGTTCGCAACCCGATTTCTGCCAGATAGTCCATGGTAAAACAGTCATAACTTTTTACTTCGAGATCAGTTGGACGTGAGGTTTTGTGCATTGGAAACTAGACTCGTATACCTTCAATTTGGTATTTTAGGGGACTTCTAACTCTTTATATATAGAGAGAAAAGCTCTGAGACATTTTACCCAAAGTTCAGAAAATTTATTAAAGAACTTACGATAACTTTTGCCGACTTGCTTGGCTTCAAAACTTATCATACGACCAAACAAATGGACCCGGCACCGAACTACCGATCCCGACAATCCTTAAGTGACTTGGGGCTACTACAAACAAGCTCTAACAGTACAAGAAAAATGTATACGTGAAAATAACCGGAAGGGTCATTACAAGGATAGAAATCCAAGCAAAAATAAAGTAGGTAATGCTTTAGCCCATCTCGTGGTGGAAAACAAATTTAAAGTTCTAGATGACCTTTCACAACACAATAGAATAAGCAATAGACAATAACAACATTAACAACAACAAATCAAGTCTTATAGCTACAAATAAATAGGAAAACAGCAACAATAAAAATCTTGATAAAGCTTTAGGTGAAAGGTTGTTCCAGCAGGGTGAATCATCTAAAGCTTGGGTCACTCAAGTTTTTAGTAAAAAGCAGGAGGCTCTTGCAATAGTTCCAGCAGCTCCTGCAAACCTTGCACAACAACATACAAAAAGAAAAGGAGATTCAAGGAGATATAGTTGTAGAATTTAATGCTCAGCAGGGGAAATTATAGAAAATAATTTGTCTCTAACGGTAGACCTGAAGACTGCAAAAGTCTCAGTTTAGTAGAGTGAAATGATTGATAATGAATTGGCACTAATGGTCATTCCTAAAGTAGTTCAAATAGATGAGTCCAAAGTTATTCAACTGATATCTCCTAATAGAGTTCTACATGACATTATATCACACAATCTTGGAGGAGTACATGATAGTGAATTAGAGGCTAGTCAAGCTAAAGGTATTACAGAGACAGAAATGTCAGAGGAATCCTAGGATAACTTCCTAATTGAATCAGATTTGTCACCAAGGCTTTTAAAAATTGCAAGAAAAGGGAAGAAGCAGGGAAATTGTGAAAATAGTCAGCCCATCATAGTTTAACCCAAGAGATCTAAATTAACAGTTAAGAAATAAAAGCCCTAATATGGAATACTAGGTCTGTGAAGTCCCAACAAGCTTTTCACAGGGTGAAAATGTTACATAATTTCAATAATTTCTCTTTTATTGGACTTTTGGAACCTTTTTAGAACTCAAAACACATTAACAAATACAGAAAAAGATTGAAAATGCCACAAGTGACATCTAATTGCAATGGAAAAATCTATTTTTTCATAAATTCGTAAAAGATACTGAGCAACAACTTACATTACAGTTAAAACATCATAGTCATGCCTACAATTTTTTGTTACTTTAGTCTATGCAAAATATGATGCCGGAGAAAGATTAATGCTTTGGAAAGATATTTATCAATTGGCAGCAGGAATGAACAACCCCTGGCTAATTGGGGGGGGGGGATTTTAATGTGGTTCTGAATGTAAAAGAAAAAATTGGAGGATTACCGGTGCTTAATTTTGATCATGAAGACTTTGAAAATTGTATTTCAGCTTGTGATTTAGCAAAAATACAGTTTAAAGGGAGTCCATTCACTTGGTGGAAGGGTAGAGTTGGGAATGATTACATATTTGAAAGTTTGGATAGGGTTCTTACAAATCAAGATATGCAAGTGTAATGACCTGTTCCATCGTTATGTTGAGATAAAGCATAAGTACCAGGCTAGAAAAGTCCGTAAGGAGAGAATTGAAAATCTCAGGCTAGGGTGAGATTAGTTAAAAATATAGTGTTCTATACCTTATAGGTGATTCATTTTTTGTATGATGTCGAGTGGTAGTATAGCATCTATTTTTGGATAGTCAACTACCATAGGATTTTGTATGAAGTTTCTCGATGAGAATTGGAGTCATAGAACTCCAGAAATGATAGTTACTGCATTGGAAATAATTTATGGTATCTATACAATAATGTGTGTTGCAAAATGAGGGTTTGGGAGTGAGATAACAGTGTTCTGGAAATTTCCTTTGCCAAGACCAATGGCCTTTGTTGCAATGACTCATCGCGATAAAGAAAGTGTCCATCGTGATGAGAAAATGGGACTGTATACCTATGCAACCTACAGTTTTCTGAGTCATTCCTCTCATTATTCTATTTTGTTTTGGAGCTCTAAGAAGTGGATTTTCCATGAAAACTATGGCAAACTCCATCATTTAAGGTAAGTAGTCCATACAACTCTTCATTTAATGATTATTGATCTTTCTTAGACCTTGGAGGGAAGGATTAATGATGAATTTCTTGCAACAAAGCCCTAAAAGCATGAATTTGGGGGAAAACCCTATGGGTAGGTGTAAAATTGCCTAGAATTGATCCTAGGATGTATATTTTGATCTCCTAGCATGAAATTGATTGTATTTAGCTTGTTTAAAGTTAATGAGGAACCTTGGGTTCCATAAAGGTAAAACTTTTAGGCATAAAAATAGCTAAAAAGGTAAGAACTTGATTAGAAACCTTTAGGTATTGATTCTTTTGAATGTAATGGGTCTAATTAGTCATTAACTAACCCTTGGAGAATGATAGACACCTTATTTAGAGTTGATGGGTTAGATTCCCAAGGACTAAAATGAAGAGTAGATTATTAATTACTTTTATGCTATCATTGTTTATAGAACTTGAGCACTCCGAGGTGTTGAGAAAAGGCATGACTCTGGTGACTTAGCTTGCAGGTGTTATTCTTCAGTCAAGGTAGGTTATGGTTGAATTGGAGTTAAGACTCACCTTATTGCATATTTGTAGTAAAATTGTATAACTTGTGATTGGTCTTCAGACATTGTTGAATTATATGCGCTTTTCCCTGTTATGCTTGTATGAATAGGCCAAATAAACAAGAAGTGATAAGTGGAATAAAGTGGCTAAGTATGAATAGTATCTTGGACACTGAGTTTATTCTTAAAAAATAGGTTGGAGAGCCTAGTATAAAGGTATTGTTGTTGATACAACTGCTATGGATCAGATACCATACCGGTATGGTATATGGATACCTATGGTCCCTTGTAGGTCATGGATAGTGGGCAAAAATAAGATTCATAGCATGTGTGTATACTCTTTTACCTTGTTTTGTATTATTGCATTTCTTACTATGGTTAGTTGGCTGAGAACGAAGGTGAGACTAGAAATACAGGCGATATGAGCAGAGATTGATAGACATAGTGATATGTCAGATAGTTGTTGAAAGTGATTACTCCTTTTCCCTTTTATGATGATATTCTATAAATTGTGAACTTGAGATTGTTGTTGTTGAATTGACTTGAAAGACTATCTGTTGGTTGATTATATGCTAACTGTTGAATTCCTATTACTTGTTATATGTTTTTCTATGTTTATGTTATATTGTTGGGTTGGCCTATTATACCTACTAGTACATAGTGTGTTGTACTGATACTATCTCGTGCTCTTCTTTTGTTCAGTGCAGACCGTGTTCTGGAGGCTGAGATGTGACCTCAGTTAGAATAGAGCTTGACTGCCGATCCAAGAGTGAGCACTACTTCTCGGGCAGTCATGGATCCTCCATAATATGTTGTCCTTCTTCCAGGCAATAGAACTCTTACTTTTATTGCTTTTACATCTTGTTGGATATCTTAGAACAATGTTGGTTTAGATTCCGTAAAATGACTTTCAGTTCTTAGGGATATGTTTAGTTGATGAATTCCGCACAATTTTCTTATATTATGTTGGTTAACTCTTTATTTGATAATTTAGGTTGAGTTTATGGTTAATCTTCCTAAAATTAGCTAAGTATTAGACCATGGTAGGTCATTTGGTTCTCCTACCAGAGGGCTGGTGTGGGTGCCATTCACGACTCATTTGGGTCATGATAAAGTTGGCATTAGAACCCCAGGTTCGTTGATCTATCATACTAGAACAAGTTTAGTACTTCTCTACAGGAGACTACAGGACTTTAGGAAACCTCAACTTTCTTCATTTCTCAAGCTATAACTTGATTTTAATTGGTATCTGGCAATACAAATTGGTATCTAACTCTTTCGCTCTTATTCTTATATATAGTGAGAACACGTGCATTTGAGGCCAGAGAAGCAGTACCCGAGCCAGTTGTTGAGGATGTGGTTCATGGTAGGGGTAGAGTCAGGGGTAGAGCTAGAGGGAGAAGAGAAGGTGCACCTTTTAGGTGTGGATCTTGAGCTCTCCTCCTCTGGAAGATAATAATCCAAAAGTTATGATAGAGGAAGAGGTTCAAGTTGAATATAATAATGCAGCAAAACCAGTCCAGGGGACAGGTGTGCCACAGATTTAAGGAGTTTTAGTGCAAGTTCCACTATCATCTGAGGTAATCCAGCAGGTTTTAAGCTTTCTTAATGGTTTGGCAGGGGATGAGGCTACTCTTGTGGTTCCTGTTATCCATCGCCTAGTGACCCAGTATGCCACAGTTGTGGCTCTGTGAGTATATAATGCTTCCGATATAGGTATGTTTCCACGACCAGTGATAGGCCTTATGATGACAGGTAGTGAACATGAGCTATTCTGCAAGTTTGTGAAAATGAGCCCCCCCCGTATTTCATGGATTGGAATTTGAGGATACCTATGAGTTCATCATAGACTCATAAGAGGCTTCATAGAATGGGCATTGTAGAGAGGCATGGTGTAAATTTCATGTAGTTTTAGTTTCAAGAGGATGCCAAGATGCAGTGGAGGGTATTCATGGAGTGCAGGACTACTGGAGCGCTCCCTATGACTTGAAGTCACATCTATCAGGTCTTTCTAGAGAGGTATGTTCCCTGTACCTTGAGGGATAGAAAGAAAGATGAGTTCACAAATATTGAGCAAGGTAGTTCTACTATGGCTTCTTATGAGACTTATGTCCATGCCTCGACTCATTACTCATCTCAGCTGATTAATATAGAGGAAGAGCGGATCTGCCGCTTTGTGAAAGGTCTGAATATAGGGTTTGCAGATTGTTGCTTTGCAGGTTCTTTGGGAAAGTCATTTTAGGAAGTTGTTGAGTTTGTAAAGAATGTTGAGGGTGTAAAGAAAGAGAGTCAGGAAAGAATGGCTTCAAAGAGGTCCTGGTCTGGGGGCAGTTATAGTGGTCAGTTATTGAAGGGTCAGGGCTCGTGAGGATAACCTATGCGCCCCATTTGCTCATCCGCTCTATTTTCTACTAGGGTTCCATCAGGGACTAGTCAACCTACATCAGACTTTGGTGGGTATATTACTCAATTAGCTCTAGCACAATGACCTACTTTCTACCGGGTATGCTTTGAGTGTGGTGAGGTTGGTCACTTGAGGAGGAATTGTCCTTGGCTTTGACTGATAGCTTAGCAGTAGACTCCTAGAGCTCTAGTCCCAGCTGGTAGAGGTAATGGTTTTGAAAGAGATCATCCGCATGGCAAGTAGGGTGGTCACACTGTAGGTAGGGGTGGTGCTCAACCTAACTGGGGCAGTGGTAGAGGAGGTAATTAGCCTAACAAGGGCGGGACACAGACTGGGGATAAGAATCACTTCTATGCCTTCCAAGGTAGACTAGAGGCAAAGGTTTCAGACGCGGTGATCACAGGTACTATTTTTGTCCTTGATCGCATGGCTTTAGTTTTAGAATTGTGTTGGGATTGTCAAAAGTGAAGGAATTGTATGCAAAATTTTAAAAGTGTGAGTTCTGATTATCTTCTGTTTTTTACTAGGGTAAGTGGTTTTGAAAGAAGGGGTGATGGTAGACCCACAAAAAATAAAAGTGGTTAAGAATTGGGTTAGACCCACTTTGGTGACAAATTTTTGTAGTTTTGTGGGATTAGGTAGCTACTATCACCGATTCATTAAAGATTTTGCATCCATTGCTACTCTCCTGACTCGCTTGACTCAGAAGTATGTGCCATTTGTTTGGTTAGAAGAGTGTGAGGAGAGTTTCTAGAAGCTAAAAACCTTATTCACCACAACTCTTATCCTCGCCCTGTCGATTAAAGATAAAGACTTTATTGTTTATTATGATGCCTCACGGTCTTGTTTAGGTGTTGTGTTGATGAAGGAACGAAATGTAATTGCTTATGCTTCAAAGAAACTTAAGGTACATGAGAAAAACTACCCTATGCATGACTTAGAGTTGGCTGCAGTAATATTTTACCTCAAGATTTGGAGGTACTATTTGTATGGGGTCCTATGTGAAGTGTTCACAGACCACCGTAGTTTGCAATATGTCTTCACTCTGAAGGATTTGAACTTGAGGCATCCAAGGTGGATGGAATTACTTAAAGATGGAATTACTTAAAGATTATGACATCACCATCTTGTACCATCCGAGTAAAGCTAATGTGGTGCCTAATGCACTGAGCAGAAAGACTGAGAGTATAGGTATCTTGGCCTACCTGAACATTTCTAGATGACTATTGGCTAGAGACATTCAGGCTTTGGCTAATAGCTTCATGAGGTTGGAAGTTTCTGAAATGGGTGGTTTACTAGGATTTTTAGAGGCGAGATCCTCTCTTCTTTAAAGATAAAAGGTAAGCAGTTGATGATGTGAAATTGAGTAGGATTCGTGACAAGGTGTTGCGGGATAAGGCCAAGGAGTCCATCATTGACGATGAAGGTGTTCTAAGAATTAAAGGGCAAGTTTTTGTGCCTCGTGTCGAGGAGTTGATTCCCACCATCTTAGCATAGGCTCACAGTTCTAAGTATTCAATACATCCTGGTGTGACAATATGTACCGGTATTTGAAGCAACACTATTAGTGGGAGGAATGAAGAAAGATATAGTAGTCTTTATGGCTAAATGTCAGAACTGCCAGTAGATGAAACATGAACGTCAGAAGCCTGGAGACACACTTTAGAGAATGCCTATTCCTGAATTAAAGTAGGAGAGAATAGCCATAGATTTCTTGGTTGGGCTTCCCAAGACCTTGGGAAAATACAATTCAATATGGGTCATTGTTGACAGGTTGACGAAGTCTGCATACTTCATCTTGATATAGGTAACTTATAATACAGCCAACATGGACAAGATCTATCTGAATGAGATTTTCCAATTACATGGGGTGCCTATCTCCATTATTTTTTATAGGGGTACCCAGTTCACTTCTAATTTCTAGTAGAAGTTGCACGAAAAATTGGGAACAAGGTTGGATTTGAGTACAACTTTCCACCCTTAAACTGACGGACAATTTGAGTGCATAATTCAGGTATTAGAGGACATGGTTCATGCATGAGTCATGGACTTTGGAGGTCATTAGGATTAGTATCTAGCACTTACTGGGTTTGCATATAGCAATAGTTATAACTCAAGCATAGATATGGCCCCGTTCAAAGCTTTATATGGGAAGAGGTGTAGATATCACATTGGTTGGTTTGATTCATTTAAAGTAGAACCTATGGGTATGGACTTGGTAAGAGACTCCATGGTAAGGGTGAAGTTCATCGAAGGAAAGCTTCTGGAGACTCAAAGCCGGCAAAAGGAATATACAGACTGAAAGGTTAGAGCTATGCACTTTATGGAAGGTGAGCAAGCATTGCTCAAAGTTTCACCCATAAAGGGTGTGATACAATTTAGGAAGCGTGGTAAGTTAATTCTGAGGTACATAGGCCCTTTGAGATTCCTTAAAAAGTGGGGCCAATGCCTTATAGGCTAGCCTTTCCACCTAGTTTATTAGAAGTTCATCTTGTATTCTATGTTTCTGTAATGACTCTTCCGGTCATTTCCACGTATACGTTTTCCTTGTACCGTTAGAGCTTGTTTGTAGTGGCCCCAAGTCATTTAAGGCTTGTCGAGACCGGTATTTCGGTGCCGGGTCTATTTGTTTGGTCGTATGATAAGTTTTGAAGCCAAGCAAGTCGGCAAAAGTTATCGTAAGTTTCTTTAATAAATTTTCTGAACTTTGGGTAAAATGTCTCAGAGCTTTTCTCTCAATATATAAAGATTTAGAAGTCCCCCAAAATACCAAATCGAAGGTCTACGAGTCTAGTTTCGAACGCACAAAACCTCACGTCCAACTGATCTCGGAGTAAAAGGTTATGACTGTTTTATCGCGGACTGTCTGGCAGAAACCGGGTCGCGAACCGGGTCGGGTCAAAATCGTTTTAAAGCCTCAACTTCACATTTTAAAACGTCATTTCAGTTCTGAAACAGTGAGAAAACATAAGGGAGGGTTCCAAGAGAGTTCTTGAGTATCAAAATCGTGCGATGGTGAATTGCGAACCTAAATTTAAGAATTTTATTAGCATCGCGCGTATATTTGAAAATATTTTATTTTTAAGTAATATTGTTTATTACCTTTTTAAAAGTATTTTAAGGGTCTATGAAAAATACTTTTATTATGATATAATTGTGTATGCACTTATTTTATAAGGTTTGTATACATTGTAATATTTTAACGGAGATAATAAATTTAGTTATGTTGAAAATTATTATTATAATATAGTAAGTTTTATTGGAAATGATTTTCTATTAGTTATGGTATATTTAAAAAGTTATATTTATTTTATCATGAACATATGCAAAACCCGAGTACATAGGTAACGGGGTAAATAATTTTAGTATGAACACGCCCCACTCCACGTGGAAGTGAAGGGAGTGTCCAGCAAGCTTATGTTGAAAAGTGGCACCAATTCACTTTTAAAAACCTACCACATGTCACAACTTAACAATGGTATTGATCAACCTTACCCATTCCATCCAAACATCCTTTATTGGATGGATAATAGCAACTAACCCCAGTGTTCAATTTTCATTAAGGATAGTTAGATATATGTTTTATAACTTACCGCATATTTGCATATTTTCGGGGAAGAGAATTCTGGTAAATAATATATATATATATATTGTTCTGTATTATTCCGTTGCTAAAAGAAATCAATAATTCGCACCAAGTTATTCGAGTTCAAGTTTGATTTCGTTTCGGAGCTTCTTTTTGGAGAGGTTCGAGCTTGTCATCGGACGACAGGTAGGTTACGGTTTATTTTCTCTAGACTCCGCATATATAGGATAAAATTGTATTAGCTGGCATCCTTGGGTTGGTTTATTAGGTTGGTACCACAGACCTCGACCGCTTTATTCATGTCCGCCTACTTTTGTTCCTCCGTTGCTTGTAGTACTTGCCGATATATTTTACTTACCCTTGTGGTCCCGTGAGACCTTGTTGACTCTAGAACATAGAAGGTGGGATTTTGGGAATGTCCGCGAGTCCCGGGCATAGAATTATCCTTCTAGGCTGGTTATGTTTGCTGAGCAGCTGTGGGCCTGTGCAGGGTCGATAGGTTGATTGTGAGCTGCTGGGCAGCTATTGTGTTTGATCATACCATTTCCATGCATATAAAGAGGTTTTATCCATGTTTTACTACGGTTTGGGCTTCGGGCCTACTGGCACTATTTTCTAAACCTTGCATGGCCCCGGGGGCCCGTTTTTTATGGAAATAAATTGGAAATGGTTGATTTAACTTGTGAATATTCTTGGGTAAAAGAAAGTAAAATTATGATTTAAATCATCAGTTTTACAATTAACGCTAGACTCGGCAGGGCCGGGGTGCTAGTTGAGTTTTCTTGCTACTTGAGATGATTTTGAGCCTCGGTCAGACCAAGCACCTGAGATGACTTTCTACTGTTTAGACCCGGTTATGCCCGGGCACCCTTGGAGGGGTTTTTGAGATATTTTTCTACTGCTTTAGTCCTGGACAGAGTCTGGGCATGCATATTAGAGACTGGGTCTCTATCTTGAAACCGGACTTGCTTCCGGACGACATGTTTTGATACTGAGTTTTAGTATGGGGTCAGGGACCTTCATGGACCTTGCCATCCGGGACTGGGGATCCAGGTTGCGTGTGCCGGTGGAAGGGTATACGGTGGAGTAGAGGTATACGGGCAGTGTCCTTCTATGGAACCTACCTGCTGGGCCGGATCGGCACCGGAGGAGTACATACAGAGATACCATTTCACTTGAGATCTTCATGCATCATATCATTCATTGTTTGAGGCTCCACCCTTGTTTGTTGTTTGTTGATTGTATGCTCCGGTAGTATGGGATGCCGGAGGGTTTGCTTTCACTTGTTTGTGTTCCTCGGTTGTATGAGCGGCCGGGGGACTGTAGGTAGACTCTGGCTATTTACTTGTAGAATTGTTCCCTGTTATGGTTAATTATGAAATTGGTTACTGCTAGACTGTTAGTTTCTGGATTTGAGATTGATATGATTAGTTTAGTTTGATTCATGTCTCTAAGCATGCCTATCATTACTCTTTCCCTCTTCTTATACTTGAGGTTACCGGTATACCGTCTATTTCGTAAACTTATTATGTATACACTGTTATTGCAAGGACCCCAGGTGCGTTATTTCTTACTTTCACCTGTGCCTATGGTGTGTATATCCTGCTTACTGGCCTCACATGTGGTTCTGTTGATTTCCCTCTGGGCTAGTTCATGTGTACCTTTTGTTGATTTCTGTGACTACTTGTTTCTATTCTATCTGTTACTACGTTTTTATCTTATATGTGCCCAGTCGGCCTATGATACCTACTGGGTACCTTATGCTTCGCATTTGGTGCTCACCCTACTCCCTGCATCTTTGGGTGCAGATCCTAGTGTGGGCCATCGCCGTTAGATCGCTGTAAGTCGTGCTTGGAGATCTGTTGGGGATTACTTCAGACTGAGGGTGAGCTCTTGGTGATCGCAGCTTAGCTTTAGTTTATCTTTTGCTTTATGTACTCTATTACCATTCAGATACATCTGTATATATTGTTTTGGATCATTTGCACTCCATGTATGTAGTTTTGGCTCTATACTATGATACCAGGTCTTGGGGTTTGATTTAGTTTCCGCATATGTATATATATATTCCTGTTATCTATTCTCTTCATTTTGTTCCCTTACTTTTGCTTATTAAACTACCCTCCCGCTTATTTGTTAGATAGTAGCCCATTACTAATTGTCCTGGGCTACGGGAATTGGTTCGCCTACTGGGGGCTTGTAGGTGCTATCATGAACGAGAAATCGGGTCGTGACAACTTGGTATCAGAGCTTTAGGTTCATCGGTGTCATCGGTATAGGAGCCAATGTCTAGTAGAGTCCTGCGGATCGGGGCGAAGACGTCCGTACTCAATCTTTGGGAGGCTACAGTGACATTTTAGGAAATTTGACTCTTTCATTGGTTCTGTGTCGTTCGTGGAACCCTTGAAATTTCTGGAAATCTCATTTGTTCTACTTCATTCTTCCGTAGATGGTTCGTACGAGATCATCGGCATCACGCGGAGATGAGCCTCCCACTCCAGCTAAGGGTTGAGGACGCCCTCGAGCGGTGGCACCTGCTAGAGCTGCTAGAGTAGAGATAGAGCCCGAGCAGCATGTGGATCAGGGGGCAGCCCAGGTACCACCAGCTCCAGTACCATCTCTAGTGCCCACTTCTGTGCCAGCTCCAGTCGCAGCTCAGTCTCCAGATATTCGGGGATTACTATTACAACTTTTGGGTGTGATTGGAGAGCGGCCTTCTGAGGTAGCGCAGACATCCGCTCAGGGGGCAGCCCTAGGTGCACAGAGCTCAGAAGCGCAGCCTGCTACTATGGCTCCCCGTGTGGAGGTCATTTCGGTTCCATCTGTTGCACAGCCTCTTGCTCCTCGCCCAACTATGACAGAGTTAGAGCAGAAGGCGTTGGGTAGGTTTTTGAGGTTAGCACCTCTGAGGTTTGCTGGTACTTCTGTACAGGATCCACATGACTTTATTACTACATGTGAGGAGATGTTGCATCATTTGGGTTTGTTGGAGACTCACGGGGTTGGTTATACTACCTATCAGTTAGAGGGCCCAGCGAAGTTATGGTGGAGGGCTCAGGTTGCTTGTAGACCACCATCGTCACCTCTTTGACCTGGTCTGAGTTTTATGAGGCCTTTATGGCCAAGTTCCTACCTCAGAGTGATCGTGAGCATCGCAGGGAGCAGTTTACTCACCTTATGCAGGGGTCTACGACTGTCTCAGAGTATGAGACCCGTTTTCATCAGCTAGCACCGTTCGGAGCTATGATCATTCCTACCGAGGCAGATAGGATTCACAGATTTGTATAGGGTTTGAGGCCAGAGATCAGGCAGCCAGCTGAGATATTGATTGCCGGTGGTCGGTCATTTCAGGCTATCGTAGACTATGCCCGCACTGTTGAGGACTTACAGCGACATGATCAGGGGTCCAGAGATAAGAGGACTCGACATCAGGGTGTCTATAGTGGTTCCAGATATGGTGGTAGAGGTCCTGGCCAGTGGAGCCAGAGTTATCAGCCACAGCAGCACCAGGGTCAGTCCAGCCGACTGGTTCAGGCTTCCCTTCAGACTTTCGGTAGTACCCAGTTCGAGCAGGGTCAGAGCAGCCATCAGGGCTATGGCGGCCAGTCTTTGAGGGGTACAGTTTCTGGGGCATCAGGCCGTGGTGGTTATACGGGATCTGCTGGTTCATCTCGACTGAGTAGGCCGCCAGGGGCTTGTTTTACTTGTGGTGTGATTGGTCATTTTGCTAGAGATTGCCCTTAGCAGGGTACAGTTCAGTTGGTCGAGCCTTTACGAGCAGTTCAGCCCCCAGCTAGAGGGGGTGGTCTTCAGGGTAGAGGTGGTGCTCCATGAGGCAGAGCAGGTGGTAGGGATGGCGGTCGGGCAGGTGGAGGTCGTCGTCATTTTTACGCGGTCCCTAGGAGACCAGAGGCAGATGCCTCAGATGCTGTGATTACAGGTACAATTTATGTGTGCCATCAGTCTGCTATAGCTTTATTTGATCCTGGATCCACTTGTTCATTTGTATCTGCCTACTTTGTGCCTTGTTTGGGGTTAGCTAGTGAGCCATTATCTGTTCCTGTTTCTGTTTCGACCCCAGTAGGAGATTCTTTAGTAGTGGATCGGATTGTGAGATCTTGTATGCTATCTATTGGTGATTCAGAGACTTGGGGTGATTTGATGATTCTTGATATGCTAGATTTTGATGTGATACTGGGCATAGACTGGTTATCCCCTCACCGTGTGGTTTTGTATTGTTATGCCAAGACCATTACCATAGTTGTGCCCGGTGTATCCCCGATTGTGTGGCAGGGTTCTGTTGGCCATGCACCATCTGGGATCATCTCTTGTCTTCGAGCTAGGAAGTTGATTTCCCTTGGGTGTTTAGCTTATCTAGCATATGTCCGAGATGTTAGTGCTAACCCTACTTCTCCTGAGTCTGTTCCTGTGGTTAGAGACTTCCTCGATGTGTTTCCTACCGACCTGCTAGGCCTTCCACCTGAGAGAGATATTGATTTTGCTATTGAGCTAGAGTCGGGCACTAGGCCCATTTCTATTTCTCCTTACCGTATGGCTCCTGCTGAGTTGAGGGAGCTTAAGGAGCAGCTCCAGGATCTGTTAGCTAAAGGGTTTATTAGACCTAGTGTGTCACCTTGGGGTGCTCCTGTTCTCTTCGTGAAGAAGAAGGATGGGTCGATGCACATGTGTATTGATTATCGGCAGCTGAATAGGGTGACAGTGAAGAATAGGTATCCGTTGCCGAGGATTGATGATTTGTTTGACCAGCTTCAGGGTTCAGTCGTGTTTTCGAAGATTGATTTGAGGTCCGGCTACCATCAGTTGAGGATTAGGGTGGAGGACATCCCTAAGACAGCATTCAGGACACGTTATGGTCATTATGAGTTCCTGGTGATGTCTTTTGGGTTGACTAATGCCCCCGCAGCCTTTATGAACTTGATGCACATGGTTCTTGGCCCGTATTTGGACTCATTTGTGATAGTTTTTATAGACGACATCTTAGTATACTCGCGTAGTAGAGATGAGCATGAGCAGCACTTGAGGGTTATACTCCAGACATTGAGAGATCATCGGCTTTATGCCAAGTTCTCAAAGTGCGAGTTTTGGCTTGAGTCAGTTGCATTCCTAGGGCACGTGGTGTCTAAGGATGAGATTAGGGTTGACCCGGGAAAGATTTCTGCGGTTTGTGATTGGCCTAGACTTACTACTGCTACTGAGGTCCGCAGCTTTATTGGGTTAGCAGGTTACTACAGACGGTTCATTGAGGGATTTTCCTCCATAGCAGCACCCTTGACTATGCTGACTAGGAAGGATGTCCCATTTCAGTGGTCAGATCAGTGTGAGGATAGCTTCCAGAGGCTTAAGGCCTTATTGACTTCAGCTCCAGTTTTGACTTTACCGGTTGAGGGTCAGAGCTTCTCCGTGTATTGTGATGCTTCTGGGGTTGGTCTTGGTTGTGTGTTGATGCAGCAGGGTCGAGTAATAGCATATGCGTCGAGGCAGCTGAAGGTTCACGAGCACAACTACCCCACTCATGACTTAGAGTTGGCAGCGGTAGTTTTCGCGCTCAAGATCTGGAGGCATTACCTATATGGAGTTCACTGTGAGATCTTCACTGATCACCGTAGTCTTTAGTATATCACGAGTCAGCGAGAGTTGAACTCGAGACAGAGGAGATGGGTCGAGTTACTGAAGGACTATGACTTCACTATTCTGTATCATCTGGGCAAGGCAAACGTGGTAGCGGATGCCTTGAGCCAGAAGGCAGTGAGTATGGGTAGCCTAGCTTCTCTTTTAGTTTCAGAGCGACCGTTGGCCTTGGACATCCAGTCCTTGGCTAACCGTTTGGTTAGGCTTAACTTGTCGGATCCTAGCAGAGTTCTCGCCAGTGTTGAGTTTCGTTCTACTTTGATTGATCAGATTCAGAGCAGTCAATTTAAGGATCAGCAGTTGTGTGACCTTCGTGATCGGGTTGTTCAGGGTGAGACCAGTCGGGTAACTCTAGATTCAAATGGGGTTCTGAGGTTTGATAGTCGCCTTTGTGTTCCGAGGATTAGTGATTTGATTCAGTTGATACTTCATGAGGCACATTGTACTAGCTACTCCATTCACTCTGGCACATCAAAAATGTATAGAGACTTGAGACAGCTTTACTGGTGGAGTGGTATGAAGCGGGATATAGCAGAGTTTGTATCTCGGTGCTTGAACTATCAATAGGTTAAGTGCGAGCACATGAGACCTGGTGGTTTGATGCAGCGACTTCCCATTCCTGAGTGGAAGTGGGAAGGGATTGCTATGGACTTTATTGTTGGTTTGCCTCGTACTTCTCATGGGTTTGATTCCATATGGGTGATTATTGATAGGCTGACTAAGTTAGCACATTTTGTGCCGGTTCAGATTTTTTATGGTGCAGAGAGGTTAGCTCAGATCTACCTTCGTGAGATTGTTCGATTGCATGGGGTCCCAGCTTCTATTATTTCAGACCGCGGCACTCAGTCACATCTCAGTTCTGGAAGGCTATTCAGCGAGACTTGGGTACAGAGGTTCATCTTAGCACCGCTTTCCACCCTCAGACAGATGGCCAGTCCGAGAGGACCATTCAGATTTTGGAGGACATGCTTCGGGCCTGTGTTCTTGACTTTGGAGGTTCTTGGGATCAGTTTGTTCCCTTGGCAGAGTTTGCTTATAATAACAGTTTCCATTCGAGTATCGACATGGCACCATTTGAGGCTTTGTATGGCAGGTGTTGCAGATCACCGGTAGGTTGGTTTGATGGTTTTAGTTCTAGGCCACAGAGCACAGATTTGCTTCGATATTCCTTAGATCATGTTCGAGCAATTCAGGACAGATTTCGGGCAGCTCAGAGCAGGCAGAAGAGTTATGCTGATCGTAGGCTTCGTGCCTTGGAGTTTAGTGTCGGTGACTTGGTGTTTTTCCATGTATCGCCCATGAAGGGCGTGATGAGATTTGGTAGGCGTGGCAAGCTTAGCTCCAGGTACATTGGGCCGTTTGAGATTCTTCAGAGGGTTGGTAGCGTTGCCTATCAGCTAGCCTTGCCTCCGATGTTTTCAGCTATACATCCTGTATTTCATGTTTCGATGTTGCGTCGGTATGTTCCAGATGAGTCTCATGTGTTGCAGTGGGATTCAGTTCAGTTGGGTGAGGGTTTAGCCTTTGTTGAGGAGCCGGCGGCTATTTTGGCCAGAGATGTCAGGAGATTGAGGTCTCAAGAGATCCCGGTTGTTAAGGTTCAGTGGAGGCACCGTCCAGTCGAGGAGGCTACCTGGGAGACCGAGAGAGATATGCGGGCTCAGTATCCGCAGCTGTTTGAGCCTTCAGGTACCCCCTTGACCTTGACTTTCGAGGACGAAAGTCCTTTTTAGTAGTGGATGATGTAATGACTCTTCCAGTCATTTCCACGTATATGTTTTTCTTGTACCGTTAGAGCTTCTTTGTAGCGGCCCCAAGTCATTTAAGGCTTGTCGGGACCGGTATTTTGGTGCCGGGTCCATTTGTTTGGTCGTATGATAAGTTTTGAAGTCAAGCAAGTCGGCAAAAGTTATCGTAAGTTTCTTTAATAAATTTTCTGAACTTTGGGTAAAATATCTCAGAGCTTTTCTCTCAATATATAAAGAGTTAGAAGTCCCCCGAAATACCAAATCGAAGGTCTACGAGTCTAGTTTCCAACGGACAAAACCTCACATCCAACTGATCTCGGAGTAAAAGGTTATGACGGTTTTACCGCGGACTGTCTGGCAGAAACCGGGTCGCGAATCGGGTCGGGTCAAAATCGATTTAAAGCCTCAACTTCACGTTTTAAAATGACATTTAAGTTCTGAAACAGTGAGAAAACATAAAGGAGGGTTCCAAGAGAGTTCTTGAGTATCAAAATCGTGCGATGGTGAATTGCGAACCTAAATTTAAGAATTTTATTAGCATCGCGCGTATATTTGAAAATATTTTATTTTTAAGTAATATTTTTTATTACCTTTTTTAAAGTATTTTAAAGGTCTATGAAAAATACTTTTATTATAATATAATTGTGTATGTACTTATTTTATAAGGTTTGTATACATTGTAATATTTTAACGGAGATAGTAAATTTAGTTATGTTGAAAATTATTATTTTAATATAGTAAGTTTTATTGGAAATGATTTTCTATTATTTATGGTATATTTAAAAAGTTATATTTATTTTATCACGAACATATGCAAAACCCGAGTACATAGGTAACGGGGTAAATAATTTTAGTATGAACACCCCCACTCCACGTGGAAGTGAAGGGAGTGTCCAGCAAGCTTATGTTGAAAAGTGGCACCAATTCACTTTTAAAAACCTACCACATGTCACAATTTAACAATGGTATAGATCAACCTTACCCATTCCCTCCAAACATCCTTTATTGGATGGATAATAGCAATTAACCCCTGTATTCAATTTTCATTAAGGATAGTTAGATTGTTCTGTATTATTCCGTTGCTAAAAGAAATAAATAATTCGCACCAAGTTATTCGAGTTCAAGTTTGATTTCATTTCGAAGCTTCTTTTCGGAGAGGTTCGAGCTTGTCATCGGACGACAGGTAGGTTACGGTTTATTTTCCCTAGACTCCGCATATATAGGATAAAATTGTACTAGCTGGCATCCTTGGGTTGGTTTATTAGGTTGGTACCACAGACCTCGACCGCTTTATTCATGTCCGCCTACTTTTGTTCCTCCGTTGCTTGTAGTACTTGCCGATATATTTTACTTACCCTTGTGGTCCCGTGAGACCTTGTTGACTCTGGAACATAGAAGGTGGGATTTTGGGAATGTCCGCGAGTCCCGGGCATAGAATTATCCTTCTAGGCTAGTTATGCTTGCTGAGTAGCTGTAGGCCTGTGCAGGGTCGATAGGTTGATTGTGAGCTGCTGGGCAGCTATTGTGTTTGATCATACCATTTCCATGCATATAAAGAGGTTTTATCCATGTTTTACTACAGTTTGGGCTTCGGGCCTACTGGCACTATTTTCTAAACCTTGCATGGCCCCGGGGGCCCATTTTTTATGGAAATAAATTGGAAATGGTTGATTTAACTTGTGAATATTCTTGGGTAAAAGAAAGTAAAATTATGATTTAAATCATCTGTTTTACGATTAACGCTAGACTCGGCAGGGCCGGGGTGCTAGTTGAGTTTTCTTGCTACTTGAGATGATTTTTAGCCTCGGTCAGACCAAACACTTGAGATGACTTTCTACTGTTTAGACCCGGGTATGCCAGGGCACCCTTAGAGGGGTTTTTGAGATATTTTCCTACTGCTTTAGTCCTGGACAGGGTCTGGGCACGCATATTAGAGACTGGGTCTCTATCTTGAAACCGAACTTGCTTCCGGACGACATGTTTTGATACTGAGTTTTAGTATGGGGTCAAGGACCTCCATGGACCTTGCCATTCGGGCCTGGGGCTGCGGGCTGCGTGTGCCGGTGGAAGGGTATACGGTGGAGTAGAGGTATACGGGCAATGTTTTTCCATGGAACCTACCTGCTGGGCCGGATCGGCACCGGAGGAGGTACATACAGAGATACCATTTCACTTGAGATCTTCATGCATCATATCATTCATTGTTTGTGGCTCCACCCTTGTTTGTTGTTTGTTGATTGTACGCTCCGGTAGTATTGGATGCCGGAGGGTTTGCTTTCACTTGTTTGTGTTCCTCGGTTGTATGGGCGGGCGGGGGACTGTAGGTAGACTCTGGCTATTTACTTACAGAATTGTTCCCTGTTACGGTTAAGTATGAAATTGGTTACTGCTAGACTGTTAGTTTCTGGATTTGAGATTGATATGATTAGTTGAGTTTGATTCATGTCTCTGAGCATGCCTATCATTACTCTTTCCCTCTTCTTATACTTGAGGTTACCGGTATACCGTCCATTTCGTAAACTTATTATGTATACACTGTTATTGCAAGGACCCCAGGTGCATTATTTCTTACTTTCACCTGTGCCTATGGTGTGTATATCCTGCTTACTAGCCTCACATGTGGTTCTGTTGATTTCCCTCTGGGCTAGTTCCTGTGTACCTTTTGTTGATTTATGTGACTACTTGCTTCTATTCTGTCTGTTACTAGGTTTTTATCTTATATGTGCCCAGTCGGCCTATGATACCTACTGGGTACCTTATGCTTCACATTTGATGCTCACCCTACCCCCTGCATATTTGGGTGCAGATCCTAGTGTGGGCCATCGTTGTTAGATCATTGTAAGTCGTGCTTGGAGATCTGTTGGGGATTACTTCAGACTGAGGGTGAGCTCTTGGCTATCGGAGCTTAGCTTTAGTTTATCTTTTGCTTTATGTACTCTATTACCATTCAGAGACATCTGTATATATTATTTTTGATCTGTATATATTGTTTTGGATCGTCTGAACTCCATGTATGTAGTTTTGGCTCTATACTATGATACCAGGTCTTAGGGTTTGGTTTAGTTTCCGCATATGTATATATATATTCCTGTTATCTATTCTCTTCATCTTGTTCCCTTACTTTTGCTTATTAAACTACCCTCCCGCTTATTTTTTAGATAGTAGCCCATTACTAACTTTCCTGGGCTACGGGAATTGGTTCGCCTACTGGGGGGTTGTAGGTGCCATCATGACCGATAAATCGGGTTGTGACAGTTTCGATGCTCAAGAAGTACCGTGGATATGGTAATTATATCATTCGTTGGGACTCAGTCATGTTGGATGAAAACCTCTCTTATGAAGAAGAGGCTATTGCTATTTTGGATCGAGATGTTCGAAAGTTAAGAACCAAGGAAATCACATATGTGAAGGTCCAGTGGAAGAACCGTCCTGTTAAGGATTGGCTGACTCTCTTTCAATATGCCCATAATTTGGTGAAGGAATTTGACAAATGTCAATGCAAAGGGGGGGTGTCTCGGTGCCATGAGCTCCCATTAACAGCAATCCTTGAAGTGGAATTATTTGACGTATGGGGCATTGACTTCATGGGTCCGTTTGTGAGTTCGTATGGAACTACCTTCATCCTTGTGGCTTTGGACTATGTCTCCAAGTGTGTTGAAGTTGTGGCATTGCCAAACAATAAAGGAAAGAGTGTCACAGCTTTTCTAAAGAAGCATAAATTAGCCAGGTTTTCCACCCCCCGTGCCATCATTAGTGATGGGGGTAAACATTTTTACAACAAGTTGTTTAGTGCTCTCCTTGAAAAGTATGGAGTCAAGAATAAAGTCGCTGCCCCCTACCACCCATAAATGAGAGGACAAGTTGAGGTATCCAATAGGGATACCAAGTTTATTCTTACAAAGTCGGTAAATGTCTATAGAACAAATTGGGAACAAAAATTAGACGATGCCCTATTGGCCTATCGAACCGCGTACAAGACCCTGATTGGTATGTCTCCCTATCTAATGGTCTTTGGAAAATCTTGCCATATCGCAGTAGAATTTTAGCATAAAGCTATGAGGACTTTGAAGAAGCTAAACTTGGATTGGGAAAAGGATGCTCATGCTAGAGTTGAGGGCCTCAACGAGATGGATGAGTTTCGAATGAGGGCATATGAGAGCGCTTCAATTTATAAATCACACATGAAGCACTATCATGATCAGCAAATTCTCAAGCTATAATTCTCCCCTGGATATTAGGTCCTCTTGTTCAACTCTAGACTCCGACTCTTTCCAGGAAAATTGAAGTCCAAATGGTCTGGCCCTTTCAAAGTGTGTTTAGTATTTCCAAATGGTGCAATAGAGCTCGAAGCTGAAATGGATCAACTTTTAAAGTGAATAGGCAGTGAGTGAAGAAGTAGTTCAGCATACCAGAGGAAGTTGAACTCTTCGAAGCTATTTACCTTGACGAGCCTTTAATGGCAGGTACCATCATCGAGTTGTGACGTTAAACCAAGCGCTTCCTGGGAGGCAACCCAAATATTTGCTTTTACTTCTGGTATTGTTGCTTTTTGGTATTATTTTATGTTTTTTTTGTTGGCTTTGTAGTTAGGAACCAAGCTAAGGGTGTTGGAGAAATCATGAGGCAGTGCGCTGCACCAAGTGATTGCATGTCACATTGTGCATATCACACAACATTTTTCATAGTGGTAACAGAACACTAGCAGATATTTATAAGTATGAAACCTTGGCATGTGACTAGCGTGCAGTTCGCACCATCGATTGTGTGTGTCGCACATTGGATTCGCACCACCAACCAGGATATTGGCAATTTCACCAAAAAATTCAACCCACCATGCAATTGTTGGGGAGATTCGCATACCTCAAAGTGCGCCTCGCATGTCTCTCGCACAGCAGCAGCCAGAACACTAGAACCAATGTTCCATATACTGGTGTGATTGATGATGCGGTTTGCCCCAGACCCTGTGCATTTTGCACATGGTCCCCAGGGAGTACTCTCTTGTCCTATGCTCTAATATCATTGAGGACAATGCTCCATTTATGTTTGGGGGTCTTCATATTTGGTAGTCACCTTGTTAATAGTAGTTTTGCAATTAACTCCGAGGGTTTCCTTAATACCACAATTCTTTCCCAAGGAGCAAATATTTTTCTCTATTTTCTTTTCTTTTATTTTTGTGTCGAATCGGATTGGTGTTTTCCTATTATGGATTGAGAGGCGAATTTCTTACGGGAAAATGCCAAGTTTTAGTTTTAATTTGAGTCCGTGCTTTGATTGTCTCTAAATGGACTCACTAAAAATTTTGCTTGGCAAGCTGTTTTTGGGGAATGAAAGGAAAGAGGGAAAATAAATTTTTGAGGAAAGCATTCTCTTGTCATGACTTGCACACTCTCAGTTTGGATTGATCGATTCACGAACGAGCGTGTAATGAACTCAGAATATCTTGTCAAATTCATTTGTCCTAATTGATTTTGAGACTATTGTTGAAAGTTCTTGTGAGGTGATGTTGCGTGTAGTGAGGCTATACCTTGATTCTCATGCATGCGTGTCATCTAGAACTTTCCCTGAATGTGATTCAAGGTGAAATTCTAGATTTGATCAAGCTTGGAAGATGATCTTAATCCCTTTTTGAATAGCCACTTTACCCAAATAACTTCCCTTGACATCAATCCTAGTGAACCCTTTTTGAGATTGTGACCGTTCTTTTACACTTTGTTGACACCTTGACCTCTTTGGAAGCTCTATCTTGGCACCCGTCCTCCCTAACAACTTAAAAGTGAAACATAGGCTAAAAGCCTAAGTTTGGGGGGAAATGAAATGACAACATAGGCAGAAGCCTAAGTTTGGGGTGTATGATCTTAATATGGAGAATAAAAGGAATGCACTTTAAGTGAAAAGTAGCACCTTATGTTGAATTGAAAATTGCTCCAAAAGTTCAATCCAATGAGCAAAATGAAAAGAAAAGAATTGGTGCTACCAACTGAAAGTGTTACAAGGAGGTTGAAAGGGAAAAGCTTAGGTTGTGTGAGGGAGAAATAAGGTGAATTCAAAGTTCTAAAATATGAGTGGTGTTCAAAGTAATAAGAAAGAGTGTTAGGGAGGTTTACTCACTTGAGCCAAATCTAATCTTCACCTTAGCCCAGGCCAACATCGTAACCCGCAAGTCCTAAGTGATTTCGAGCTTGGCCACTCTACATTAGTGGCGATTTACATGAAGGGCAAGCCTATGGTTCGACATATATACACTTGAAATTCCTTGAGAGAGTGAGAGTCTTTTCGATTCTCTTCTAATCCCTTGTATTGTGAATTGCGTGATTGTGAGTGGGATTCTCTCTTGTGGTGAGTGGTGTCACGCACTCGAATTGAAACATAAAGTCTCTATTTCAATTGTGAGGAATGAACGAAATAAGTTGTGTGGTGAATCTCGAGGAAAACCTTGATGCTCCATGCCAATGACTTGGGAAGCTTTATATCTTGTTTTGAATCACAAATTCCCTTGATTTTGAAAGAGAATTGAAGTCTTTTTGAAAAGGTTTTGAAATGATCAATTGCCTTGATAATGTGGTGGTTCAAATTAAGATGAGCATTGTAGTTGAGTCTTTTTGCTTATTATTTTCCTTAGTTTTTAGAATAAATTTATCTTTTATGCCTTGATCGAGTCTTAGAGCATAATTCATTCGTTACTTATGATCATCTTTCTTAAGGAAAAGCAATAGTTCAAGTTCCGGGTTTGATAAGTTGGGAATCTACCAACTTATTGAGCCTTTAATCATGAATATTGCCATGTTTTGATAATATTTAGAGGTTCTTATGGCCTTTATTGACATGAATGCAGGTACTCTTGGTCAAAGGTAGAAAACAAGGAATTGGACCCAAAGGATCTCAAAAGGAGTTGAAGTGTGAAGTGATAAAGGGAGATAAAGATTTTGTCTTGACGTGCGGACCTCGTGAAACATGCATAATTCTTGGTGCGGTCCGCACCTCCCTCCGTATGAATACTTAGAAGAAGAAAAGAATCTGTTAAGGGGGTGTGGCGCCCGTGCGACACGCACAAGGCCTAGTGCGAACTACACCCCACTTCACATAAAGACTGAAGATCAGCCAAGTCTTGAGTTCACTTATGCAGAGTTGTGTGATGCGCACAATATGACGTGCAAACTGTACGTCGCGGAACACAGCTCCCGAGGGGCCATTTTATCCACTTTTGTGTGACGTATTGGGAACATTCTAAAACCCAATTTAGGCATAGTTTTGTATAGTTTTTCAGTTTTCGAAGCAAGTTTCTTTTCCAAGGAAAGAAAGAGGGTTTCAATGCATTTTCTCAATCTTCAACCTTGGACTTGTGAATTTGAGCTTGGATATTGGATTCTTGCTACAATTAATGAAAAGAAATTTGAATTTCCCTATGAGTATACTTTCTTCTTCCTTTTGCATGAGTGGCTAAATCTCCTTGTCTAGGGATGTGTTGATGATGGGTACTTGATAAAAGGATATGGGTCTTACTTGTTTGTGTTTATAATTGGTAATATGACATGGATCTAGTGATTTTATTATATTTTAACTCTAAAATTGGTGGTTGCAAACATTGATTTAATTTACATGATTGTGTTCTTGCTTGAGAAAGGAGTTTATAATTTTGGATATGAAATTGCTAGTGGGTACTTGGTATTCCACTTAGATTGAGGCTATAAATAGCTCAATTCATCGAAACACCCACTTAAGGGTCTAAGGTAGAGATAGTTTGACCTACCCAAGCTTATATTGGTTGGTTTATGCCTAAACAATGGTGCTTGAATAAAGACCGTTGGATAATTGATTGTGTGATCGAGAGATTAACAATCATGCCTAAAACCAATGCTACCTATATTATTTAGAAAGAATTTATGCAATTTAGCAAGTACCTTGACCCGTGTTCGAGTCCCATCAAAAGCACATCCCTAGTCGTCTTCTCTCTTGTTTACACCTCGCATTTACTTTATCGTTTGGTTTGGAATTGAATTGTGAAAGATTCCTAATTTCCCCCTTTTTACATTATTTGTTGTTTGGACAATCTACTCTCGTTGTGAGGTCCTTTCTACAATTTCTTTGGCTAAGCTTCAATTTCCTGTGGGATCGACCCTGACTCCCATCGGATAATATAAATTTTATTTTGCTTAACGATCATTGTTACCTATATCTTGGAGTATACATTTGAGCATTGTCAATGACCAAGTACACTTGCATGTGGGTAGGAAGTCGCTAACATGTGCCAATTCAAAACTTGCCCGGTTGGTCTCGCCTAGGTTGTAAGATAGTTGGTTAGGAAGTGATCATAGGCAATTTTTGAATTTAGTCCACTTAGCCTAAGATGACCATCCAAATAAAGTTGATATCTCTTGATCCCTGAGTTTGATCCTGAATTGGCCCTTTAATTGTATTAGCCTATTAACCTTCCCGATTGTTCTTTGAACCTTTATTTTTGCCCTTGTCCCTCCTTGGACATTGTGCACATCAACTCAGGTAAATCACCTAAGTTGAGGGTGGTTACTGTAGAGGTACATGAGAAGAAGAGTGGGGTATGAAAAGAGTAGATTAGTAATAAGAATGGAAATAACGGGTGTGGCTTGTGCTAAAAGAAAAGAAAGAAAAAGAGAAGAAAAGAAAGAAAAAGAGAAGAACAGAAAAAAAAAAAAAAGTTAAGTTAGAACAAAAACTGCCGCACCCATTGCAAGTTGAAAAATAAAGGGAGAATAAAGGAGGGAAATTTGCTCTAGAAAGTGAAGCAAAGATAGCATATTGTCAAGGTGTCACGACCAACCTATCGGGCCGTACGGGCGCAACCTCTAACCACCTAGATAGGCGAACCCTTACCACCCAATCCAACAGGTACTTGCAGAAAACAAAGTATAACAATAAATAACCTCATTTTAATATGTGAAACCATTTACAACCTTGTTTCAGCAAACATCTTTTACAAAGAAATACAGTAAACCCTTTTTAAAACTGGGAAAACAACCCTCCCTAGGATCTTGTCTAAACAGGTACAAGAGCTACTACAGGAGTAATACAAGGAAATGTAAAATGACACAACTTCCACCATAGCAACAAGAGTAGAAGTTGTAAAAGATCACCGTTGTCCTGTACCTATGAAACATCACCAATCCTGCAACCAGACTATACCCAAAAGGTAGGCATCATCGGCCGACCCGTATCCACTCGTACCATCATATAAGAAAATCAACAGAAAGCATGTAATTAACTACAATAGTCCCGTCCCACAACATTCACCTTACCAAAACCCAATATCAACCCAAGCCTGCCTATCCCTTCCGCTGCCAACTCCACCACCATGAGACACTATGCTCCGACCCCTAGGACATTCCTAAGTCACCTTAGACCTTAGACTTTTCAAGTCACCTTGACACCTAGACTTCCCAAGTCACCTTGAAACCTAGACTTCCCAAGTCACACTTGTCACCTAGAATTCCCAAGTCACACTCATCACCTAGACTTCCCAAGTTACACTTGCCATTACCAGACATCTATGCCCATACCCGGACTACCATCCACTTAGCCAGTCAACCACTATGACTCAACAACCTAGAGTAATCCCCACTACTTAGTGATGTAAAACACACCCATTGTACCGCAACTACTGGTACAAAACTGCCCCAATGACCCCCAGGGCCATACTCGACAAGTAACAACAGCCAATGCTATAACCAGACCACAAGTCTCTTCCTTAGCTTATCAACCGCACATAACAAGTCTAACCGACATTGACAATTCTCAGTGACAACAAACATGTATCCTCTTTACATAACCTGGACCAAACAAGGATCCCTAGGACATCATCTATGCTAATAATATATGACCCCGGTTCACAGAAGAACCACCTTCTCACTTAAGCACACTAACCCAGCCCTTCAAGGACCAACTATATGCCACATAATAATAATTCCTAACCCTCTTAGGAACCCAATATTTGAAGAACGATAAGTAATAATTAGACCCGTAACAGTACAATTTCAGACTTTCAGTCTTTCTTCTAAACTTATCAACCATAGGTAATAGGTTCAACAATCATTTAACAACAAACTTTACCCTTTTACATTTCCAGACCAACTACGGGTCCCTACATTAACACCTAGTGTTAATATATAATACTCGATCCACTCTGGGACCAATCCCCATAATTAAGTGTAATAACCCGACCCCTCAAGACCATCATACAACAATCACATGTCAAGAATATAATCAAATACCAAATAAACACTCCATCTGGTACACTCATGGGACCATCGTCAGAATACAATCAATATATATGCAATAAACTCGTACAAGGTGTGGTAATCGAGCCAACCGGTGTTATTCTCATACCAGGCATGGTCCCGAGCCAACTGTTAGTATTCCCATACCAGGCGTGATACACGAGTCAACCGTTAGTATTCCCGTACCAGGCATGGTACCCAAGCCAACCATTAGTATTTCTATACCAGGCGTGGTACCCGAGCCAGCCGTTACTAACTTGTACTAGGCACGGTACCCGAGCCAACCGAATGTCACACATTCCAACAGTCAACAAACAATGAAAAAAAGCACATTTGTAAGCCAACAAGCAACAACATCTAGTTCATTTTACAAGACTGATAACCGGATAATTAGACATTCAAAAACCATTCCCTAAGTATGCAAATCATACAATACTAAGCAATAGTACATAAAACATACAATACACATTATGAAAATAATAACCATCACCTACCCAATCCCGGTTACATAAACTCAACCTTGGATCCCGTCCGCAGACTGAATTCCCATTCGCCCCTTTTTAACACATGGCTAGTGGATACATTTATTTCAGAACCTTCTCCTAAGGCAGATACAATATAGGGAAGACCTTTCCCACCCTGGTACTTCCACCATTCCTGTTATTCTACTTCTTTTATATACAATCATTTTGGAAACTCCCTTTAATTAATCCCTTAACTACCATAGTATTTTCGGTTCCCCAAATCTTCCCGGCACTATAGTTCCTGAATTCTATCATCATACAACCCATAATAACCATAAACATCCCAGCATTTTACAAACCATATCTCAACCCAATCATTATCGAATTCAATCCAGCCAAACACAATACTCCTCCAGACTCCGCGCCCGAAGGCCTAGACATAGTTTCTCCTTTCCGTCTATACAATAATACGAAATGAATGCAGGTCAACATCTACTTAATATAGAGAAACCTAGCCTACCTGGACACCAAGCAGCTGCACAATGCAATTTTTGGCTCTATGAAGGCATTCCCTGATGGATGACAAGCCTGAAATCCATGGATGTGCGTCCTTTTTGCCAGAATCTCTCCTCCCCATAACTCCCAAGCTTTGGAGCAGACTTGGAGGGTTTTTGGAGCAACCCTCGTCTATTTTTTACTAAAGAAGAGAGAATAGGATTATAAAATTCATTTCTAGGCTTTCTAGTTCCGTCATTATGCTATAGCGGACTGCCAACCGCTACCACGGTACCGCTATAGCGACCTAAATCCCGCTACAACAAACTCAACTTTTCAGCACGGACAGTCTTCAGTAAAACAGTCATAACATTTTACTAAGAAAGCAGATTAATAAATGGTCGGTGGCGTTGGAAAGAGGACTCAGAGATCTTTAATTTGGTAGGTATTGGGACCCCTAACTCCTTATATTCTAGGAGGAACGCTCATTTTTAGTTGACCCTAGTTTGAACTTAGCCCGAAAGTAAATCGGTAAGGAAACTTTCAACTTAACTTTATGCTAGGAGTATTGTATGGCCGTAGTACATACCAAATGTACTCTCATACTAAAGAATTAATCCTAACTCTTATTACGAATGAGAGGCACCTGCCTTGATCGCAGATATTTCCAGTAACGATGGGACATCTCATTTCAACAGATACTACTTTACCCATTGTTCATCCCGAACAATATCTAAGGCAGAAGGAAAAGAATGAACCAGAACCTTAAACCTTAACGCTCTACCATGACAGCGTAAAAACAGCCTTACATGAACCACCAAAACTCTCAAATCCCTTGGGTTTACCCAAACTCAACTGAAATTAAATTCAATCCCGCTCCGTCAAGGAATTCCCTCTCCTCCCCGAGTGCCCAAGAAATCTGGGGACTCTTCCAAATACTGGAGCAAAAGAATTTCAAATATAACGGACCAAAACATAATTTTCATGCCAAGAGAAACTCAAAACTCATTGTGGTGACCTATTTCGCACTCCGTTATAGCAGTACCACTATAGTGGAATCAACCGCTATGGCGCTCTGACTGATGTTGACTTTTGCTATAGCGGTAATTTCTCTGTTATAGTGAAGGTCACGATAGTGTTATGTCAACTGCAATAGAGGTTGACAGGGGACAAAAACTCATAAAATTCTCTAAAAGTGCCCATTTTACAACACACCTTAATTCCCGATGTTCCATAACAAACCCTTCACGTCAACCTTGATATCGGGAGTTCTACTTACCCAAATTCATTTTAAAAAAGTCCCCAGGGCTCCTTTATGTCTTAGCTAATAAGAAAACTAGCTCACCACAAGGCGCATTACCCAATCCTCACCCGGATTGCCCTAGACCATACATTGCTTAGAAATCATCTGAGACTAGTCTAGCCTTAAAATTCTAATTCCTAACCCGAGAAAAATCTTAACCTGGGCAGTTACACCCTAAACAATGATATACTGAATATAACATCACCAAACACTACACCATGTCTTCCCTTTGGGAAATCTACCTGATGACCCTTTTCACCCTTCCATGATCAACACATATGAATAGACCATCTAGAGTATAACCACTAACCACTACACCACTATGGGTTTCATTAACGCATAGATTTTCCACCATCACTTACATTAGTCCATTTAACCCTCATCAATCAATCATTTATAACTAACCAACTTTTTAGTTATCACCGAGGTCAAGCTATGCTTATTTAGCATCGCACCTAACTTATAACTAGACAAATTACTGACTCAGCATGTCTCAATCACTCAAGGAATATAACAACCAAGTAATACCATATCTACCCATTTCCTTTTATCACACATGGATATTAATCCTTATAATTCATGCACTAGCTCACAGCTCAACTAGCAATTTAAAATAACCCGAGAATGAAGAAAACAAAACCAGGGAAAATAGAACAGGGATTCTGCCCTCCCCCTCCCTCTATAGCAGCTTGCACACCGCTATGGCGACCCCAATAGCAGCAGCCCAAAAAAATGGAATTTTTCAACAAGGTTTACCCATTCCCTTTTTCCTGGTTATCAATGTTAACCTCATAAATCTCACCACGGTCTTCAATATAACCCCAAGACCATCCCCCGCAATTCATAGTTTGAAATTTATCATCATGATATCACTAAAGCAATTTCAAATACATAAGAAAACTATTCACAACAACACATTCCCGCTATCATGCAAGAATAACCCCTATGTTCCGATAGTTCCCAACCAAGTCCGACTGTCCTAAAATTGGAGCTTTCCTATAGTTATAAGTCTTGTCCCCTTACCATCTTAACTAATGATAAGTCCCATTACAAAATGTAACACAAAATTTTTAATCAACACACATGGCTATTCACTAACCAAAGTACATAAAATCAAGTTATGACTCTTCCTGGACCAACATATCCATAAAAAGGTAAGCAATTACATACCAACAATTGTAGTCATACAAGTATTGCTACACATATAATTTCAAGCTTCAAGTTTCAATCACAATTCAAGTCACATACACTATTGCTTATTCGCCCCTGGATGACTATTAGCCGATCAGCCATGCCTTACCATAATCTCTAAGGCCAGATACCAATTGGAACCTTCTCGGTTCCAAATTCTCTTACTTGTTACATAACAGTCAGAGTCAAATGACATCATTTTCCTTGTCGAGATACCAATTGGAATTGAGAGATACCAATTGGATTCAACTTATGCAAGCAAGTAAATAAATCGCACGAAAAGAAATGAAAGTAGAGAGATGTTACCTAGAATGCTTCATAGCTTCCCAAAGATTAGATGTGGACGTCAACACACTAATCCGCAGAACTCTATTCGATATTTTGCTCTTGTAATGGGAGACTAGTAACTTAGGCTCTGATACCATTTGACACGACCCAACTATTAGGCCGAGTGGGTGCCTACTCTAACCACCTAGATAGATGAACCCTTACCACCCGATCCAACAGGTACTTGCGGAAAATAAAGTATAACAATAAATAACCTCATTTTAATATGTGAAACCATTTACAACCTTGTTTCAGAAAACATCTTTTACAAAGAAATACAATAAATTCTTTTTAAAAATGGGAAAACAACCCTCCCTAGGATTTAGTCTAAACAGGTACAAGAGCTAATACAAGAGTAATACAAGGAAATGTAAAATGACACAACATCCACCATAGGAACAAGAGTAGAAGCTATCAAAGATCACCGTCGTCATGTACCTATGAAACATCACCAATCCTGCGACCAGACTATACTCTAAAGGTATAGCAAGAGTAGAATCAGTACAAACACACGTACAGGTAGGCATCATCGATCGACCCGAATCGACTCTTACCATCATATAAGAAAATTAAGGGAAATCATGTAATTAACTACAATAGTCCCGTCCCCCAACATTCACCTTACCAAAACCCAATATCAACCCAAGCCTGCCTATCCCTTCCGCTGCCAACTCTACCACCATGAGACGCTATGCTCCGACCCCTAGGACATTCCCAAGTCACCTTGACACCTAAACTTTCCAAGTCACCTTGAAGCCTAGAATTCCCAAGTCACACTTATCACCTAGACTTCCCAAGTCACACTCGTCACCTACACTTCCCAAGTCACACTTGTCATTACCCGATATCTACGCCCATACCCGGACTACCATCCTCTCACCCCAGTCAACCACTATGACTCAACAACCCAGAGTAAACTCCACTACTTAGTGATGTAGACCACACCCGTTGTACCACCACCTACTAGTACAAAACTGCCCCAATGACCTCCAGGGCCATATTCGAGAAGTAACAACAGCCAATGCTATATCCAGACCACAAGTCTCTTTCTTAGCTTATCAACCGCACATAACAAGTCTAATTGATATTGACAATTCTTAGTGAAAACAAACATGTATCCTCTTTACAAAACTCGGATCAAACAACAATCCCTAGGACATCATCTATGCCAATAAAATATGACCCCGGTTTACAGAAGAACCACCTTGTCACTTAAGCACATTAACCTAGCCCTTCAAGGACCAACTATACACCATATGATATTAATTTCTGGCTCTCTCAAGAACCCAATATGTGAAGAATAATAAGTAATAATTAGACCCGTAATAATACAATTTCAGACACTCAATCTTCCTTCTAAACTTATCAACCACAGAGAACAGGTTCAACAATCATTTAACAATAAACATTTACTCTTTTACATTTCCAGACCAACTATGGGTCCCTAGACCAATGCCTAGTGTTAATATACAATACCCGATCCACTCCTGGACCAATTCCCATAATTAAGTATAATAACTCGTCCTCTCAAGACCATCATACAACAATCACATATTGAGAATATAATCAAATACCAAATAAACACTTCACCCGGTCCACTCATGGGACCATCGTCAGATTAAATCAATATATATGCAATAAACCCATACCAGGCATGGTACCTAAGCCAATCGGTGTTATTCCCTTACCAAGCATGGTACCCAAGCCAACCATTAGTATTCCTGTACTAGGCATGGTACCCAAACCAACCGTTAGTATTCTCATACCAGGCGTGGTACCCGAGCTAACCATTAGTATTCCCGTATCAGGCATGGTACCCAAGCTAACCGTTAGTAACTTATACTAGGCATTGTACCCGAGCCAACCAAATGTTACACAATCCAATAGTCAACAAACAATGAACAAAAGCACACTTGTAAGCCAACAAGCAACAACACCTAGTTCATTTTACAAGACTAATAACCAGATAATTAGACATTCAACAACCATTCCCTAAGCATGCAACTCATACAATACTAAGCAATAGTACATGAAACACATAATGCACATTAGGAAAATAATAACCATCACCTAGCTAATCCCGATTACATAAACTCAACCTTGGATCCCGTCCGCAGACTGAATTTCTATTCGCCCCTTTTTAACATATGGCTAGTGGATACATTTATTTCAAAACCTTCTGCTAAGGCAGATACAATATAGGGAAGACCTTTCCCACCCTGGTACTTCCACCTTTCGTGTTATTCTACTTCTTTTATATACAATTATTTTGGATACTCTCTTTAATTAATCCCTTAACTACCATAGTATTTTTGGTTCCCTGAATCTTCCTGGCACTCTAGTTCCTAAATTCTATCATCATACAACCCATAATAACCATAAATATCCCAAAAGTTTACAAACCATATCTCAACCCAATCATTATTTAATCCAATCCAGCCAAACACAATACTCCTCCACACTCCATGCTCGAAGGCCTAGACATGGTTTCTCCTTTCTGTCTATACAATAATACGAAATGAAAGCATGTCAATATTTACTCAATATAGAGAAAACCTAGCCTACCTAGATATCAAGCAGCTGCACAATATAATTTATGGCTTCGTGAAGGCATTGCCTGATGGATGACAAACCCAAAGTCCATGGATTTGTGTCTTTTTAGCAAGAATCTCTCCTCCCCATGGCTCCCAAGCTTTGGGGTAGCCACGGAGGGTTTTTGAAGTAACCCTCATCTATTTTTGACTAAAAAAGAGAGAATGGGATTGTAAAACCCATTTTTGGGCTTTTTGGTTCTATCATTCCGCTATAGCAGACTGTCAACCGCTATTGCAGTACCACTATAGAGACCTAAATCCCTCTACAATGGACTCAACTTTTCAGCATGAATAATCTTTAGTAAAATAGTCATAAATTTTTACTCGAAATACAAATTAATTAACGGTTGGTGGAATTGGAAAGAGGACTCAGAGATCTTTAATTTGATATGTATTGGGACCCCTAACTCCTTATATTAGGATGAATGCTCATTTTAAGTTAACTCTAGTTTGAACTTAACCCAAAACTAAATCGGTAAGGAAACATTCAACTTAACTTTGTGCTTGGAGTATTGTATGACCTTAGTACATACCAATTGTACTCTCATACTAAAGAATTAATCCTAACTCTTATTACAAATAAAAGAAATCTACCTTGATCACAGATATTTCCAGTAACGATGAAAAAGGTCATTACACAAGGAGGGCATAGTCACTATTTTCAAATATACCATACCCATCTCCTAGCCTATATTACAAACCAAGTAAAGTCCTATCATGATCCTAGTTCAACTATTCAAAAATTGAGGCATTGAAAATAAGGGCAAGCATATAGTATTATGCACGCATTGTTTGAACTTTGTTGTCAGTGTGAGTGCATTTTGATGATACAGTCTCATTTTTATTGCATATATATGAGAGGGACTTTCTTTGTTATGTGAGGGTACAAGGATAACATTATCTGATTTCTAGGTATGAAGTTGAGTGTCACTGGTGTACGCCTATTTGTCTGTCAAATAGCACAATGTCATTCTTTGATCCTTCGGTGTTAGCTAGAAATGCTTGAAATTATGCACAATATGTTTTGAAACAAAGTAAGGGTAGACTATGATCATAGAGTGTGTTGCCAAAGTATTCATTGTGGATGTGTCATGGTTTTTCTAGTCTATTGATGCCTAAGCATCATAGTTGAGTTTTGTTGGTTACTTGAGAACAAGCAAACTTTCTAAATTGAGGGTGTTGATGTGTCAGGATTTCACGGTACTTTCAATTCTTAAAACTTAGGATTTTGGGAGTTCTTATGTGTTTTTTGTTAGATATAATGCTTGTTTGCTACTTGTGCAGGGAAAATAACTTTGGGAAAGAAAATAGATAAGTCTAATGATTCTGGCATGAAATAGTATCCCACGGGTCATGGGAATGGTCGTGAGAATGAACCAGAGAAGAAGAACAAAGTAAATAGACCTAATGGATACTTGTGATGAGTTGTGGGACTTGCCACGATCTATCAGGCCCATCATGGAAATGATCTAGTGGAGATTGCAAAGGCAACTTTCAATCGAAGGCTGCTTATAATGAGCCATGGGACCTGCCATGAGCCATCGGGTTGAACCGTGAAAAAGAGACAGATCGTGTTGCACTTAGTATCTTAGTCGAGGATGATCTCTGATGGGACATGAAGACTACCATAAGTTGTCAGTCTAGGTCGTGGGAATGAGGCAGAGCTTGGAGACAATAAGTGAAGAAGATTTGATGACCAACCTCGACGGGCCATAGAAACTCTGATGTCCCGTGGGCCAGACCATGGGAAGTGCCAATTCCAGATTTCCCAGTCTATTTAGGATTTAAATTTTATGTCTATAAATACTTTTCATAGGGTTTCTTTTACATGTTACTCAATTTATTTGACTTTACTGCATATTATTGACTTGGTTTTGACATACTTTTGAGAGATTAATTCAATCTTTGATTCTTGGTAATTGAAGTGTTCTTGATAATTCAAGATTTTGGATTTCTTTTATTCATGATAATTATGAATAATTATGATTTCTTCATCTGAATCTAATTATCTTTTTATAAATATGAGTAGCTAAATCCACAACTAGGATTGTGAGAATTATGAAAGATTAACAAAGTAGGCAAAGTACTTAGTAATTATTGAATAGTGTTCATGCATGTAATGTTTTTCCCTTTGCTTTGGTTTCTTTTTAACAGTTGCAAATGTTAGAACTTTCCTTATTCTTACTTACTAGAACAAAGGGGTAATGAATAGGAAAAGGGATTATACAATAGATATTTGAGGCTATCAACTCTCATCTAATAGCTGGACATTGTCTGGGAATAGCTAATCTGAGATCAAAGGTAGGGGTTAGTAATGAAAACACTCGTAGATGGACCAAGTTGCATAGTGAAATTCTTCTATCTAGGTGACCAACTATTTAGTTGAACTTAACATATCGATCTTGCATGCTGAGCACCAGAATTGATTGCTAGTATAATGCCATACTGCATTATGAACTCATAGGGAACACAATCCTTGTTGCTTCTCTCACTTATTAACAGTAATTTAAATTGATACTTTGTGACTTGTTACACTATTACTTGCAAAGATTACTTGTTACAAAATTTCTTCTTTTTTGGAAATAATACGTCTAAGAGCATAAATAACCACAGTTGGCCTAAGTCCAACTATATTTCTTGTGGGATCGACTCTAACCTTGGTTAGGTTCTATATTTGAACAGTGATCTCTTTATACTTCTTTTTGGAGGTATAATTGATAACGCCCAAACTACACCTCTAATTAAAGAAGTGTAAGCGGTCGTAGTCAAATATAGAACCCAACAAAGGTTGGGGTCGAATCCCACAGAGAATATGGTGAAGATTAAGCCTTTAGTGAAGTATGTGACTAGTCGTCAATAGTTTCCGGTAAATAGGGGGGTTTTGTGTAAACAATGCGTAAACAAAACGAACAATTAACGTATGAATGATAATCAATAGGAGAATGAACTACGGAAGTGTTTACCATGGCGTTGGTAACAATGTCGATCCTAGGCTTAATCGGGTTCTTTTTATATGCGTGTCACGATGTGATTGAAGCAATGGTATCGTCTAAATGTCTCTCGACCAAATAAACAAATTTCCTTTTCTATTCTCTCGACCTCGAAAAAATGTGCTTTTTAGATTTCAATCCTAAACATCAAGTAGATTAATCTAGTTACAGCATTAATCATTAGACGAGAGTTAGTAGTCTCGAATCCTTGTTGTTAATCAAGTTTCCCGGTTTTAATCTCTTTACTCAAGAAAACTTAAACCTAGGCATGTTCTAATGTTTGCAACCACTAGAAAACATTAAATAATGAATGATTAACAACGTCACAATACATATATTGAACCCAACGCTACCCGGAATCTATATCGCTACGTTTGCCATGGCTCCCACAACCCTAGTTGTGGGAGGTTTAGTTAATCATGCTATAAAGAAAAAAGAAGAGAATTGTATTCATAATAAAGAGAATGGATTCTTACAATATAGTGAAAACAATCTTCAATTATCCAAGAACAAGAAAAACCAAGATCCCAAGAACGATCCAAGAACAAGCTTGAGGAGAAGGAAACCGTGTGTAGCGCGTTTCCTCTCTCAAAACTCGCTCAAAAACTCCTAAAACTATTGGGAGAACTATTGTATAGTGAATGAATAATTAAAATAAAACTAACATAGGGTATTTATAGGAGTCTAGGAAACCAATCCCAAAAACGCTCGGATTCCGCGTCGCGGACTGCCTAAGTGTGACGGCCAGGCTGACGGACCATCACAGGGTTGACGGACCATCGCCTGGACCGTCACCCTTAGGCAGTGGACTGCCTAACTTGCTGCCTTGGTGTGATGGTTTGGGTGACGGACCGTCACACCCTTGACGGACCGTCACCTGAACCGTCACTCTTATCCAGAATGCTCTTTTTCGCGTATTTCCTTCCGTTTCCATGTTTGTCTCCATTTCCTACAAATATAACATAAAAACATCAAAAACGATGACGGTTGCTTGAAAACGTACGATTTTTCTTAGTTAAAAGGAGTCGAAAGTGCCGTAAAATGGTGGCACATCAACACCCTCAACTTAAAACGTTCGCTTGTCCTCAAGCAACATGACATAAACAAAAAAACAATACGACGACTCAACTAAGAAAACAAATTCGTGTCTCTAGCAACTCATGGTCATTCATTAGTTCATTAAATCCAGCTCCCTCGTAGCACACAAATGCATGAAACACTAACTTGCAAGGATCCAAACATGTCATTCTGATATGATAGAACATTCCACATACACACGCGCAGCGATCCTAACAATCAATAGACAATACAGACATCTTGGTGCCCTCACCACAAAGAAATCCCACACACAAGATTTGGGACTAGGTAAGCGCTCACAGTCACAAACGATTTCAAACAATGCACATGCGATACCATAGGCTTGCCCTTACTATTCTATTTCAGTTCTTCAGAAAGCCGCTCAGGATCACTACAGGACTTGTTTAGGCTTGTAATGAGGCTTCAGGTGCAGGTAGGATACATTTAGGAGTTAGTGACTAAGCCCTCCTTGGAACCACCGACGTCTTATTATCACATAACTTTACTTTTTCCATCCTTCTTCACCTTTTTATTTCCTTCTCTCTAGCTACAGGTGCGGCCTCTTTATCTTGACAATTCTTTTTATTACTTTTTCGATCTTTTTCATCTCTTTTTATTTTTCTTTTCTTTTCTTAGGCACACACCCGAATTTTCATTCTATTCCCAACCAATCTTCTTCATCCTCTTTTTCTTATCATTCACCTCTGTAGTAGCCACCCTCAACTTGGGCTGATTGCCTGCGTTGAGGTACACCATGTCCATGGAAGGACCAGGGCCAAAACAGGGTTTATCTCTATAGTAGCCACCCTTAACTTAGGCTGATTGCCTGAGTTGAGGTGCACGATGTCCAAGGAAGGACCAGGGCCAAAATAGGGATTCAAAGTTAAACAGGAATGGTGACAGGTTATTGAAAGAACAAGGTCAATTATGGCTCATACAGGGATCAAAGGGGTTATTTATATTTGGACGGTCTTTTAGGTTAAGTGGACTGCACACAAAAAGGGCCTGTGATCCTTTCCTAAGCAACCAAACTTCAAACTTAACAAAATAGATCGGGCAAGTTCTAGATGCATGCACAGAGTAAGAATTTATAACAAAATACGCTCACACACTCTTGGCACCAAGAAACTATACCACTACCAACTATCAAACAGCCGCTCGGCTTAAGCATACTCATTCTAATCATGATCACACAATGACATCCAAAGATCCAGACAGTCAATCGTTTCAACATAAGTGCACAACCAGAAACATTTTAAGGGGCCTCTTTTTAGTCCACAAAAACGCCATTTATCACTATAGACACTAAAAAAAATTTAAACTAACAACCTAAACATGTCGGTTCTACTAGATAGCACACCGGAGGGAAAAGAAACACGGCAACAAAAACCCTCGGTGGTGACTCACAGGTTTCCCCACACCCTCAACTTAGACTCATGCATTGTCCCCAATGCATACATACGAAAACTAAAAACTGTGAGAATTAGGAATACCTGTGAAGTCGATATGACTCAGATTCTGAAATGATGTTGGAGACCGCCAGGGTCTCCAAAACAAGAGAACTCGATGGAGTGTGGCGTTCCAGCTTCCTTTTTGGGCTCCATCGCTAGTCGCGACAACTTCTTCGCTCTTTCTTTGCAGATTCTCTTACGGTGTTTTCTTTTTCTTGACCTTTCACCGCTTTCCTTTACCTGCTTCTCCTCAAGATACGCGTCTGCAGGGCCTTCCTCAATAGCATTGATGACCGCGACCACCCTCATGTCACTTGGTTGCTTCATCAATTTGGACACATCGAACTTGACCACTTCATTGTTTAATCGGAAGGTCAGTTCATTTTTTTCCATGTCAACCAATGCTCTTGCTGTGGCTAGCAATGGTCGTCCCAAGATTATGGGAACTTCGAAATCCACTTCGCAATCCAAGATCACAAAGTCAGCTGGGAAGATAAGCTTACCGATCTTTACTAGCACATCAGAAAATACTCCCACAGGTCGCTTTACCGAATGGTCAGCCATCATCACTCTTATGGACGTTGGTTTAGGAGCTCCCAAACCCAGTTGATTGTAGACGGCTAGCGGCATCAAGTTGATGCTAGCACCTAGATCACACAAGGCTTTCCCGAAGTTGAGCTTCCCAACAGTGCAGGGAACAGTGAAGGCGCCTGGATCTTCCTTCTTTTCGACTAAGGACCTTGAAGAAATAGCGCTGCAATGGTGGAGGTTATCTTCCGGTTCAAAACTTACCGACCTCTTCTTTGTAATCAAGTCCTTCATGAACTTGGCATAACCGGGCATTTGTTCCAGCGCTTCCACCAATGGTATGTTTATTGAAATCTGCTTCAGCATGGTCATGAAGTTCAGGAACTTACCATCGTCAGCTTTCTTCTTCAAACGTTGTGGGAACGGAGGTGGTGGTCGAGGCATCATAGTTGGAAGCTTTTCAGCTTCCTTGCTTTTCTCTGCGGGCTTTGGAGTTTCCTCCTCTACCGCCTCTTCATCATCCGCAGCATCACCTTGAGTCTGAGTTACCGGATGTGATTCCGGTAATATTTTTCCGCTTCTTGTGGTGATCGCCATACAGCTTGCGTCATTCCTCGGATGAGTCGTGTCACTCGGCAAGGTACCTACCTTTCTTTGGTTCAGAGACGCCGAGATTTGCCCCACTTGCTGCTCTAATTGATTGATCGCGGTAGAATGTGACTCCACTACCTGGCTCAATGTTGATAACTCAGTCCGCATTGCCTTTACCCCAGAGTCAGTCGATTCCACCTTTAGCAGCATCTTCGTCATCATGTTCTCTAGCTTGGAAGTCCCTGCCTCATTGCCAGCTTTGTCCCGATTACCAGGTGGTACATACAACCCACCTCTATCGGTGTTATTCCTCCAGCTACCTTGATCACGATCTCTATAACCATCTTTCTCATAGTGGTTTTCTCTCTGGTAGTTCCGACCTTGGTTTCCCTGGCCATTGGCCTGGAAACCCCCCAAGTAATTCGCCTCCTCAGTCTCCATATCTTGGGAACCCACCGCTTGTACCTTCTCCGTACCTCCTGAGAACAAGTGCTTGGTCAGTAGGTCCAACTGTGTTTTCAGATGCGCCATGTCTTGGTCGCGCTCCTCCTCTTTCCTACGCTGCTCTGCTGACATACCAATGGTATAGGTGCTAGCTGCAACCTCTGAATCTCGTGTGTGCCAGGCCCTGTTGGTTTTGGTAAGCCTGTCCAAAGTAGTTGTGGCCTCAACAAAAGTGAGACCCATGAATGCACCACCTGCTGCGTTGTCTAACGTCGGCTTGGTAGCCGAATTCAGTGCTCGGTAGAACGTCTGCATCAAAAGGTTATCGGTCAACTGATGGTTCGGGCATTGTGTTATCTTCTTTTTGAATCGCAACCAAGTCTCGTGCAGTGCTTCGTGCGGTTGCTTCCTAAAGTTTCTAATCTCGTCCCTCAACTGTATCATCCGAGAGGGAGGAAAGAACCTTTCTAGGAAAGCTCCTCTCAACTCTCCCCACGTTGCGTAGAGTCGGGGGTCAGCTCTGTCAACCACAATGCTGCCTCATCAAACAGAGACAACGGAAACAACCTGAGCCTGATCGCTGTCTGACTCACGCCCGGTAGTTCAAACGACTTGCATATGCCCACGAAATTCATTAGGTGCTGGTTTGGATCCTCCCCAGCGACACCTCGAAACACTCCTCTCAAGTTCAACAGCTGGATCATCGTGCTAGTGATGTTGAACTTGGCTCCGGGCGGTAGCGGTGGAACAACAATGGCGCCCGTAGCGCCAGCTCCATCTAAGTCGAGATCCTCATCATTCCTTGCGATCTCATCCTGCAGACCACCAGCATTCAGATTTTGTTGGGCCTGCAGTTCTGCATCGATCCTCGCTACCTCTAGTTGTGCGGCCATATTCCGCCTCAATGTTCTAGCAAGCTCGGGGTCGTAAGGTAAAATTTGTTCCCCCAAACTTTGGGTACTTGGCATGCACAACTGTGTACCCTGTCAAAGACAAAAACAACAAATAAACGTAAAACAGGAAATTATGACTAAGAGTCAAATAAACACACCAGACTTAATTAACAACCGTATTCCCCGGCAACGGCGCCACTTTTTGATAACGCCCAAACTACACCTCTAATTAAAGAAGCGTAAGCGATCGTAGTCAAATATAGAACCCAACAAAGGTTGGGGTCGAATCCCACAGAGAATATGGTGAAGATTAAGCCTTTAGTGAAATATGTGACTAGTCGTCAATAGTTTCCGGTAAATAGGGGGGTTTTGTGTAAACAATGCGTAAACAAAACGAACAATTAACGTATGAATGATAATCAATAGGAGAATGAACTAGGGAAGTGTTTACCATGGCATTAGTAACAATGTCAGTTCTAGGCTTAATCGGGTTCTTTTTATATGCGTGTCACGATGTGATTGAAGTAATGGTATCGTCTAAACGTTTCTCAACCAAATAGACAAATTTCCTTTTCTATTCTCTCGACCTCGAAAAGATGTGCTTTTTAGATTTCAATCCTTAACATCAAGTAGATTAATCTAGTTACAGCATTAATCATTAGACGAGAGTTAGTAGTCTCGAATCCTTGTTGTTAATCAAGTTTCCCGGTTTTAATCTCTTTACTCAAGCAAACTTAAACCTAGGCATGTTCTAATGTTTGCAACCACTAGAAAACATTAAATAATGAATGATTAACAACGTGAAAATACATATATTGAACCCAACGCTACCCGAAATCTATATCGCTACGTTTGCCATGGCTCCCACAACCCTAGTTGTGGGAGGTTTAGTTAATCATGCTATAAAGAAAAGAGAAGAGAATTGTATTCATAATAAAGAGAATGGATTCTTACAATATAGTGAAAACAATCTTCAATTACCCAAGAACAAGAAAAACCAAGATCCCAAGAACGATTCAAGAACAAGCTTGAGGAAAAGGAAACCGTGTGTAGCGCGTTTCCTCTCTCAAAACTCGCTCAAAAACTCCTAAAACTATTGGGAGAACTATTGTATAGTGAATGAATAATTAAAATAAAACTAACATAGGGTATTTATAGGAGGCTAGGAAACCAATCCCAAAAACGCTCGGATTCCGCGTCGCGGACTGCCTAAGTGTGACGGCCAGGCTGACGGACCGTCACAGGGTTGACGGACCGTCGCCTGGACCGTCACCCTTAGGAAGTGGACTGCCTCACTTGCTGCCTTGGTGTGACGGTTTGGGTGACGGACCGTCACACCCTTGACGGACCATCACCTGAACCGTCACTCTTATCCAGAATGCTCTTTTTCGCGTATTTCCTTCCGTTTCCATGTTTGTCTCCATTTCCTACAAATATAACATAAAAACATCAAAAACGATGATGGTTGCTTGAAAACGTACGATTGTTCTTAGTTAAAAGGAGTCAAAAGTGCCGTAAAATGGCGGCACATCAATAATTTGGGTGTATCATTAAGGTTGAACACCAAAGAACTGGTAGAATGGCTCAGAATATAGACCTTCCTGAGTGGAAGTGGGAGATGATAAATATGGAATTATAACAGTTTTTCCGCGATAATGATGTCAGCATGACTCGATATGGGTGATTATAGATTAGACAACCAAGTCAGCTCACTTTCTACCCGTTAAGACTACAGACTAAGGGAGTACTATGCTAAGTTGTATATTTGTGAAATAGTCAGGCTCATGGGATTCCATTGTCCAATATTTCATATAGGGGTTCTCAGTTCACCTCCCAATTCTTGAAGTCTTTCTAGAAGGGTTTAGGTATGAGGGTGAACCTTAATGCTGCATTTCATTCGAGATTGATAGGGTGAACCTTAATACTGAATTTTATTCAAGATTGATGGTCAGGCAGAGCACACTATTCAAACACTTGAAGATATGTTGAGGGAATGTATTATAGATTTCAAGGGTAATTGGGATGATCACATATCTTTCATTGAGTTTGCATATAATATTAGCTATCACTCTAGCATCCAGGTGGCTCCATATGAGGCTCTTTATGGGAAAAGGTGTAGACCTCCTATTAGTTGATTTGAGGTTGGTAAAGTTGAGTTTATAGGGTCATACTTAGTTCATTCAAACCAGGGAAAAGGCTAAGCTTATTCAAGAGCAATTGAGGATTGCACAAATCCGCCAAAAGTCTTACTCTGATGTGAGGCAAAGGGATTTAAAGTTATAGGTTGATGATTGAGTTTTCTTGGAAGCCTTACCTATGAAAGGTGTCATGTGATCTGGGAAGAAAGGGAAACTTAGTCCCTAGTATATTAGTCTGTATCAAATTTTGAAAAGGATCAGGAAAGTAGCTTATGAATTAGAGCTACCTGCAGATTTGACATGTGTGCATCCAGTGTTCCATGTTTCCATTCTCAAGAAGTGTGTGGGTGACCCCTCACTCATTGTTCCTAAGGAAAGTGTTGGAGTGAAGGATATAGCCTATCATATGAAGAAGTTTTGGTTGAGATTCTGGATCATCAAGTTCGCAAGTTGAGAATGAAGGAAGTAGCTTCAGTTAAGGTATTATGGAGGAATCAGTTGATTGAAGAGGCTACATGGGAATCCAAGGAAGATATGAAGGCCAGATACCCCCATCTATATGCTCCTCATGCGAAAAATGTCTAAGGTAATATCCTTACTCTTGTTTTAGATCCCAGAAACTTATGTCTCATGTTTTTCGTGTTATAGCTCCTGCGTTATGCTTATGCTTTTATGCTCTTAGTATCTGGTTGTAACCTTGATACTAGTGAAGTTTAGTTCATATTAGTAATTGTAGTTACATATAGACAAAATTTGTTCCATCCCTATATTTCATTCTAGCTTTGACCATCATTCGAGGATGAATGATCCCGAGGGGGAGATATTATAACACCTCAAATTTCAAACCAATATTTATATAGCACTAAGCCTATCTAAGGCCTGTTATCAGAAGTCCACGACCTCTTGTACGGATCGTACAAGTAGTGCACGATCTGTGAAAAGGACCATAAAAACTAGCTTGTAGAATTTTACTTGCCAGGTCTCGATGGGTGAAACCATGGACCATGAACAAATTTTACGGCCCATGAATCCAACTGTAGAAATATTTCAGAGGCCTAGAAAATCTCATAAAAACACAAAGGGAGGAACCACGATCTGTAAACTCATTCAGTAATCCTTGAACCTAGTCTATGGAATTTACTCAAAGACCTAGCAAAGTCTTATAAAAATCAGACGGACCAAATCACGATCCGTGAACCTGAAATGCAATTTGTGATACCTGATATAGAGACTTAGAAGTTTCTGAAACATTCGATGGCTTGAACCATGGTCCGTTGACCTTGTTCATGATCCGTGAAGTGGACCATACACACAAAGTCACAGGTCCTTATAAAAGGATGCCTTAGCTATTTTCTCATTCTTTTCATGTTCGGATCAGTTCTCTCAACTCTAAGAGCTCTCTCTCACCCCCCTCCCTCAAGGCTAGGTAAATCCTCTCTAATTTTTTCCCATGTGAATTTAGAGATTTCTAGCCCTAAACCAAGGATTCTAACATGGTTCCTTAATACAAAATCCTAGATTTCTTCAAAGAAATCACCCTCTAGGTCACAGTATTAGAAATTGCAAGTTCTCCTTCAAGGTTTGGAGTACAAGAGGTATGTAAGGCTACCATAGTGTGGTAACTCTGTTCTTCCCCATGCCCAACTATCTAAAGATGTAGTTTTTAGAAAGATTAAAGCTAGGGATTTTATCCAAAGTTCCTTATTTGAATTCCTTACTTCTTGAGTTGATTTTTGGTTGGAATCTAGTCACAAAAAGTGTTGAATATTATGTCATTTTGTTCTCTTATCCACTGAATTTCTGTGGTTCATGATTTGTACTATTCTACAGACCTCATAAGTTGTCTTATAATTTAAGGTCCTATTCTATGATATTGTTGATATACATTGTGTTTCCATGAGAAATTATTTTAAAGATTCAAGGCTTATTTTCATGAAAGATTTCAAGTTTATTGCTTTAAGCTCTCAGAATGTGATTTTTTAAAAGAAGAAATCTCTAGTTTCTTTGAAAGTTAATCTAGAAAGAAAGATAAAGTCTAATTCTTTTTATGAAATTGAGCAAGGAATCTCACCAGCTTGTTTTCAAGTATTATTTTTGAGTGTTCTGTCTTTAGGAGGATTATCTAGCACTAATATGGGTAAGGATTCAAGTAACCCAAGCCCCAAAAACTACGTATGCCAGTATAGGATAGGATTGTATCATTGATTTGGGTGAATCCTCATTTAGCCCCTAATAAAGGCTCAAGTCTGGATCCATATCATTCTTTGTTCTATACTCCGGTAAGGTATAGGATAGCTATACCAACATGGGCAAGACGTTGGACATCATGAGATCACATGGTGCATATCAGTTGTAAAAAAACTCCCCAAGAAGAAAATAAAGTTACTTTCAGTATTTACATTTGGCATATGGCCACACACTTAATATTTTTTTATGAAGTGTTTTAAGATTCGGTTGAATATAGTCGATTTACATACTTTAGATATTTGATACTTTAGTTATTCATTCCTTTTGTTTCTCATATTCAGTGTTGTACCTTAGTTGACATTTATGTTAACATTGTTTTCATTCAGCTTTATTTCATACGGTACATACCACGTACTGACTCTATTTAGTGTTGCATCATTTCATTATATAGATTCACGTATATAGGTTTGACAACAGACGCATCCTTAGTTATCTCCTTCTCATATTTTAGTGAGATCTTTTTACTTTCAGGGGGCTTAGTTTAGATTTGTTATCTATTAGTCAGTTTTATAAAATAAAGGTAACCCGAGGCCTTATCTCGGTAGACTTATTT
>QJPP01001480.1:0-24972 GCA_003996215.1 Jaltomata sinuosa | reverse complement strand
AAGTCTCGTGCAGTGCTTCGTGTGGTTGCTGCCTGAAGTTACTAATCTCATCCCTCAACTGTATCATCCGAGAGGGAGGAAAGAACCTTTCTAGGAAAGCTTCTCTCAACTCTCCCCACGTTGCGATAGAGTCGGGGGCCAATTCTGTCAACCACAATGCTGCCTCATCAGACAGAGACAACGGAAACAACCTGCGCCTGATCGCTGTCTGACTCACGCCTGGCAGCTCGAATGATTTGCATATGCCCACGAAGTTCATCAAGTGCTGGTTTGCATCGTTGCCAGCAACACCGCGGAACACTCCTCTCAAGTTCAACAGCTGTATCATCGTGCTAGTGATGTTGAATTTGGCTCCGGGCGGTAGCGGTGGAACAATAATGGCGCCCGTCGCGCCAGCTCCATCTAAATCAAGCTCATCATCATTCCGTGCACCATCGTCCTGCAGACCACCAGCATTCAGGTTTTGTTGGGCCTGCAGTTCAGCAGCGAGCCTTGCTGCCTCTAGTTGTGCGGCCATGTTCTGCCTCAATGTTCTAGCAAGTCCGGGGTCGTAAGGTATAATTTGTTTCCCCGAACTTCGGGTATTATGCATGCACAACTTTGTACCCTGTCAAAACAAAAACAACAAACAAACGTAAAGCAGGAAATTATAACAAAAAGTCAAATAAACACCAAACTTAATCAAAAACCGTATTCCCCGGCAACGGCGCCATTTTTTGATAACGCTCAAACTACACCTCAATTTACGAAGCGTAAGCGATCGTTGTCAAATATATAACCCAACAAGGTTGGGGTCGAATCCCACAGAGAATATGGTGATGATTAAGACTTTAGTGAATTAGTTGACTATTCGTCAATCGTTTCCAGTAAATAAAGGGGGGGTTTGTGTAACAAATCGTAAACAAAAGCAACAATTATGTTATGGAAATAATCAGTAGGAGAGAATGAACTAGGGATGTGTTCACCATGGCGTTGTAACAATGTCGATTCTAGGCTTAATCGGGTTCTTTCTATATGCTTGTCACGATGTGATTGCGTCAATTGTATCGTCTAAACGTCTCTCGACCAAATAAACAAATTTCCTTTTATCTTCTTTCGATCTCAAAAAGATGTGCTTTGTAGCTCTCAATCCTAACATCAAGTAGATTAATCCAGTTACGGCATTAATCTTTAAGACGAGAGTTGGTAGTCTCGAATCCTTGTTGTTAATCAAGTTTCCCGGTTTTAATCTCTTTCTCAAGCAAATTAAACCTAGGCATGTTCTAATGGTTGCAACCCACTAGAAAACGTGACATAACGTATGATTAACAACGTGACAATACATAAATCGAACCCAACGCTACCCGGAATCTATATTGCTACGTTTGCCATGGCTCCCACAACCCTAGTTGCGGGAGTTTTAGTTAATCATGCTATAAAGAAAAGAGAAGAGAATTGAATTCATAATAAGGAGAAGAAATTCTTACAATATAATGAAAACCACTCTTCAATATCCCAGAACAAGAGAAACCAAGAACTCAAGAACGAATCAAGAACACGAATGTTAATTCAAGAAACGTGTTCTTGCTCTCGAAAACTAACTAAAAACGTGTTTAAACTAATGAGTGGATAATTATAACATAAACCTAACATAGGGTATTTATAGGAGTAGTAGAAACCAAATCCAAAACGGGCTAGGAATCCCCAAAAACGCGGGTCGCCGCCTGAGTCACTGCCTAAGCGTGACGGTCAGGCTGACGGACCGTCACTGCCTTGACGGACCGTCGCCTGGGCCGTCAGCTTAGGCAGTGGCGCTGCCTCCTTTACTGCTTTGGAGTGACGGTCCCAGTGACGGACCGTCACACCTGTGACGGGCCGTCACTCAGGCCGTCACTCTTAGGCAGAATGTCTTTTTTTCCGTATTTCCTTCCGTTTCCGTGTTTGCTTCCATTTTCTACAAATACAACATAAAAACATCAAAAACAACAACGGTTGCTTGAAAACGTACGATTGTTCTTAGTAAAAAGGAGTCGAAAGTGACGTAAATTAGCGTCACATCAATAGTCATGGTAGAGCTCCAATGTCACTTATTACATTGTCACACACACAAACAGCCAACAAAATAACACCAATTGCTTTTTGATGCAGCATTTAGCATTATGCATTTACAAAAAATCAAGCTTCTTATTTATGTATATATATATTAGTCCAAACAAATCGTTGGGACTTTGATGTTCCTTATGATTAATGGCAAGGAGAGTAGCAATAGCAAGCATAATTTGCCCAATTATGATAATTGTGTCCCCATTGGTATTTCTTGCAAATTCCATATTCAGCTCCAAACCAGTGTTTGCAATGCTGTCTACATTTGTAAGAATACTGGCAAGGCCCATGCCACTTGTAACTTTTCTTCCAGCAATATTTTCCTTCTGCCATTTGCATTTCTGCACGAATAGAAAAATTAGAAAACAAGGATCATGCCTACTTGAGATATACTTAACCATCTGTATAATTGCGGAGATAGTATAATAATTAAACAAATAAAATTTATTTTCTCTAATAGCTTAATCTTTTATATGAGATGATTATATAGCTTAATTAACATGATACCTGAGCATGCATGAGGTCTTGCATTAAAATCTCAACATCACAAAAAAGAATGTATGTTCACGTGTTTATTTTGCCCGTAAAAGAACAAAGTTTAAAGAAAACTTGCTAGAAACATGCTTAAGAAGTTATAGACTCACCAATAGAAGAGACAAGGAGAAGACAGAAGAGTAGGGAAACGAAGGCCGTGTATTTTGCCATGTCTTGCTAGCTTACTATTTTCTTAATTTTGTATTTATTATTTCTTGGTGAGGGAACTTAGACTAGAAATTATGATATTTATAGCATGGTATAAGCTCAACATTGTCAACTTAATTCATTTTTTGACTAGTTCAAGAATATTAGTACATCATTATTAAGTACATGAACAAGTAAAAAAGAATAATTCCAGGGGAAACCTTCAATTTGCTATTAAAAAAAAATTATGGAATGGACAATGTGAATGCTAACTTAGGAATTTAAGTGTCAAGACTAGCTGTTCAAGGTATTTGACCACTTTTAAAGCCAATGATCTGATGTTGTCTTTTATAGCAAGCTACCTTATGCTTATGTTTAGTATATCTGGACGAAAACGTTTTTTAATTATCCCATGTTTGGTTAGTCAAATTTTCTTTAGAAAAAACAAGTTCCTTAAAGATGAGTAAATTCATTTCTTTGATAAAAGTAAAAAATAAATAAAAAATTCATAGGTGACATTCCATGAAAAAAAATCCCATCATACCAAACAAACCCTTAGACATTTAATAGAAATATCGATCAAATTGGCCTAATAGTTTTATCTGAAACATTATTATATTCATGAATGATGTACTATTGTACCTGAGGAAGATAGTATTGTTTACTACAATTTGTATTTTAGTATTTTCTTTTTTCTCATTTCTACTTGTACTTGGTCGCCACACCAATTCTAAAATTAGAGTCAACTACTATTGAACTTGATCAATTCAAGCTCCTAAATACATTCGGAGCATTATATATTATAATCAATAAACCTCAAGAATGGTTCTTGATTATTTCTTTGACGTAGTATGTTTATTCCAAATCATTTTAGCTAATTAAACTTCCATTGTGAGCACAAAAGAAAAAGGATTTAGTCACACAAATTGACATAGCAAAAGATATTTCCATAATATAACATATGACTGTAGGTTCATCATTTTTATCAAGCAATTATATAGATTCACAGATAATTACCTTACAAGTAATTTAATAGCATAAATATTTCAGTTCTTATTTTGATTTCAGATTTGGGCTTCACACACTTTTTTAAACCTTGATACTTGATCCAATTTTCAAGATTTCAATAGTTCCAAACGTAGCTTTATCATAGTCCGTTCATCATCATATAATAATAGAATGGAGGGAACTTTCTCTTTTTTCTTTTTTCTTTCTTTTCTTTACTTGCTTATGTACTTGATAATTAATCTCTGAACTGGTAAAAAAAAAATTAAGTTGACAATATTGAGCCTCATATGCTCTAAATATCTTCGATATGATCCTAAATAGTCTGGGTAAAACGGAGCAAATTATTGATGGCTTTGAATTGTGTTGCAATATTGACTCTCTCCATGTCCAAGAACACTCTGGGAATTCAGCTAAGGAACTGCAGGATCATCACCATTTGATTATACAAGTCGTTTCTTAATAATATCCCGACCCATATGATGCAATACATAAAGCTACCAGCTAAAGATAAAGGAGGACTAGGACTCCAAAAATGTAAGCATAGGAACCTAGGTAGTGGGGAAAATATAAAAGTATGGTCTGATAAATGGATTCCTAACAATGAACCCCTTCATAACATTGTTGCTGGACCCCTAGACCGGGATGATTTGGCTCTAACAGTCAAAGACATCATTGTTAATGGGGTTTGGAATCTTGATAGATTAGCCTACAAGCTGCCTTTTGACATAGAGCTAGCAGGCTATCAAAACAATCCCAATACCGTATAACCCAGTAGCAGTTGATACTCTATCATGGTCTAAATCCTCTAATGTGTCTAAGACAGGGGAGATAGGCAGCACTCATAACAAAGACTTCAAATGGGTCTGGAACCAACATTGCCCAAATAAGATAAAATACGTCCTCTGGATTTTGCTCCATAACAGACTCCCAACATGCTCGTATCTACATTATATAGGCATCAACATAGAACCTTATTGTACTATATGCAAGCAACCTGAGACAATACCTCACATTTTCCTTCATTGCACTCATGTGAAGGATTTTTGGACAAAGCTAGGTGTCATGGTTGAAATTACCCACTTGAGAGCTTTAGGTGGGGAAAGCTGGCTCCAACAATGTAGTAAGATCCCTAACCTCAAAGTCCAAAACTCCCTACCATGGAACATGGCCCCTATCCTTTTTACCTTAGGAATATCTGGCTAACAAGAAACCATAATTATCACAATAACGCCAAGCTTAATATACCCTTATCGACACCCTTTGAGAGAGCCATGGAATACTTACACCTGACAGACCACATAACAAAGCGACATGCAACAATAACCTCTCACTCATAGAACTCGCCTAAAAAGGGCGTCAAACATAATATAAATGGGTATTTTAATCACACTTCTCACATAGGATGGGGAGGGGGGGGGGGGGGGGGGGTTTTCCGAAACACGACAGGGATTTGGCTAAAGGGATATAGTGGAAATATCAATGTCCCAACAGCTCTAGCAGCCGAACTAACGTCTTTGCTATTTGGTTTACAATTAGCAGCCATTATGCAGGTCCAGGAGCTGGAAATCGTAACGGACTCCCTTGAGGTAATCACACTATTACGCAACCACAATGATACTTATAGAGAGAAGTGATGAAAATACTCTTAAACTTGGCACAAATTATTACTTTAGTCCCCATCTATACCTAGCATTAAAAACACCCCTATGCTTGACTAAATACATTTAAAAATGCCCCTGAATTGCGACGCCTAACTAAGTGTGTTCACTTGCGGTTCAGGTGGACTTATTTGTTGATGTCGCATTTATGTGTCATCCATGTAGATATTTAAAGCCACAAAAAAGACATTCATAATCAAAATCTCTAGAACTCCCCCTTTCATCTTCCTCATCACATTTCTCCTAATTTTCCCCTACAATTTCACACAATTGCTCATCTTTGTCCGTCTCGATCTCCGGCAATGTTATTGACGAATGCACCGATTTCCCTTTTCTGAAATTGTCCCCTCACTGGACTTACAATTCAACAAATTTCACACTTCCAATTGCTTTTACTGGTCCTTTGTCTTCTTCTAATGGATGAATATCATGGAGAATTAACCCGCCATGATCGATACTCAGTTACTTAGAGCATTCAAATCTTCAAACGGATCCATGATTGTCAAAAAATACAATCTTACTACTTCATATAAATCCATTATATAAACTAATAAACTTTCGTTCAAATATCTTTTGGATTCTAAAGCAGAGTACTCTAATGACGTCATGAGAATCTTGGCCATTAAACACAATGGTCAAGAAAAAATTTTGAGTTCAAACTTGGGGTGTGTTTTAAATGAGGAAAACTTAAATAGGAAGAATGGGGTTGTTGGAGTGGGTTTAAAATTGAAAGAAAAAGTAAAAATCAGATTTTTTTTACCATTTGCTGCTTATGTGGCATTTTCTTAAGCATCTCACTTGCTCACAAGAGTTTGAAATCACTTGCTATGCCATGTGGTAGTTCAGAAGTGTTTTTAAATGCATTTAGTCATGTGTAAGGGTGTTTTTAGTATTAAGTATAGGTCGGAGACTAAAGTAATAATTCGCACCAAGTTTAGGGGTGTTTTCACCGCTTCTTGCAAGGATCTTCTCCATTAGTTGGGGAACCCCCAGTCAAGCATGAGGTTAGGCAGCAAAATAGGGTAGCCGTCTTGTTAGCTAAGGAGGGGCAGAATTTAAAGATGGAGTGGCTTTTTGAAGAATAGTTAGTTCCTCCCTGTTTGTTTAGGAAGCTCTTAATGTAGACATGGAAGGAACTTCTTTTGCAAGGCATAAAAAGGCTAATTGTGATTTGGTTTGTAATAGACTGCACGACCTATTAATTTAATTAGTTAATTCTATTAGCTTCCTATCAATGAAACAGGTTGCTTAACGTGTTTCAACAGTGAGAAAACAGTAACTAAATAACACAGTGATTTTTACGTGAAAAATCACTCGGCTCACGAAGGTGTAAAAATCACGACCTGTACCTCTACATGATTTAAACCCAACTTCAATCACACAATGAGCCTTAATGAAATTGATTACAACTCGATGTAACCTAGAAATTATAAACTCTAACTCCTAACAACACCAAACACCTTAGGTTTGTGTTTCCAAAATCTTTGAGTTAACCCAACTTGAAGACAACAATCCTACTTTAGTTTATAACAAACTAAACTATGATTACAACTCAAAGAACAACTCCTAATACATCACTACTAAGATACCTTAGCTAGACTCTGTACTTAGGATCAGGTTCTTCAATGTGTTTCTTCAGTAACCTCCGTTGCACTTGCTAAAGTCAATTTCACAATTGCCTTTGTTTTCTCTGTGAGTGCGTGTATCTCTTGGATAGCAGCTCTGCTATTTAAGCATACTCCTCAAGGAGTTCTTCTTTCATCTGAACTCCTTCTTGCATTCAAACTCTATTTGCTTAGAGTTCTACTTTAAGTAAGACTCCTATTTGAATTCAACTTCGTGCCTTCCTTAAGTGTTGTAGTCAAACTTGAACTCTTGATTTTGGCACATGGATTATCACAAATAAATTTATCCATTCCTTGATTATTGCATTTGTGTCTGTTGACACTTAGTGAGCTTACTATGTGTTCAACTGCTTTGAGACAGTGTGTGAACCAACTGGACTGACCTGTTTCATTCTACTTGTTATTCACCAAAATTGCAGAGTAATTAACAAATTTCTCCTTTTTGGTGATGACAAACTTGTGTATATCACAACTTGTGGGCATTAAAGTAACGAGCACTTGAATGAAACACATTAGTCTATGGTTTATAAATATCGCACAAACCTTATCTTCCCCCTTTTGGCATCATCAAAAAGCTAAGGCAGTGGCAATAATATATTAATCAACCTATGGATTTTCTATCCATGGACACTAGGGATATCAACAAGACAATCAGATAAAGACTACAAATAACATAGATAAGCATTGAGAGACAGAGAGTGTAAAGTAAATAATCCCATTTAATTAACCAGATAGAACATGTTCCACAAGATAAAGTTCCCTTACAACATAAGATGACAAAAAAATAAGCAATGGAATACAAAAACTACTAGACAGGAAGCTAGGAAAACTAGGACACTAGGTAGAAGGGGAAGAGGATGGAGCTGGAGGAAAAAGTTATGTCAAACAACGGACAATGGCAGCATTCTCAGCCTTTTCTTGAGCCAACTCAGCTTGCAGGTCCACAATGTGTGCCTAGAGCACCTCTCTTTCCCTTTTATGAGTGGCCTGCATAGCTTCCATTTCAGCAGACTTCTCAGCCAGTGTAGTTTTAAGCTTTTGCAAAGGAGTATCCACTCGTCGCATTGAAGCAGGTAGGGCAACATGGTTCACTCTACCCAGAACATCCTTTGTAGTTTGGAAGTTTCAAACTTGGATGGGTACAACATAATCCTCAAAAATATAAGCAAACCAGAAACCAAAGGGAAGGGCATGCCCTCTGTCATCTTTAATCAGCACGCACTACATATGTTTGATCACCAAACTAGGCAAATCTATCTTGACTTCAGTATCCAGGAGCTCCATGAGTGTCAAGTCAAGATAGTTAGCATCAGTTCTTCTTGAATTTCTAGGTGTGATGATCTTGTGAATGTAACACCCCAGAATTTAGACCAGCTTTAAAAATCCACAACTTAGCAAAACTCAGGAAAATTCCATCTATAGTCAAGGGGGCCATGAACGTCGTGGACACGATGGCCCATCAAGGGTCCCCGTGGGAATGGCCCAGGGGCTCAGCCTTTCAGGCTCCAGCCAATGGGGGACTCGACAGGTGTCAGATGTCCGATAGGCCATCGGGAAGCCTGTGAAAAGGAGCCAGCAACCCCTCTCAGCTTCCCTTGCACCGATGGGCTAACGCTATGGGCTTCGCTGATGCGATGGGCTGTGGGAGACATCATGGGAATCGTCAAGGGGGCCAGCCCCTCCTTCCCAGTTTTAATGCCCTATCTGACGGGCTATCCCAGGTTCGACGCCCATCGGGCGGCCCATTCGACGATGAGATTTTCCGAAATTTCTAGCTTAAGTTGAGGGCATTTCGGTTTTTTCCCAATTATTTTATTTCTGATCCTTAGTCATTTTAGGAGTAATTAAAGGGTTTTTAACTCAATTCCCCCTCATTACTCCTAAATCATTCGACACTTAGCAGAATCAGACAAAAATAAAGCGCTTTCTCTCAAGAAAAAAATAGAGGTTTCCTCCAAGTTTCTCCCCAAATCCAAAGGTTCAACCGTAGAATCTTCATCCAGGTATGTGAGATTTCACTAATGAGTTCCTTTCACTCACTAGGTCCCTAAAACTCAGTCAATTTCTATAGTTTCTCCATGAATACTTAGACCTAGGGTTATAAGCCCTAGAGATTTACTTGATATTTAGATGCTATAACCTATATGATGCTTAGTTCATGTTCCTGGAGAATTAGCATAGTTTCATGTATAGAACTCAGAAATCCTAACTTGTGTTAATTTCAGTATTTCATAAATTATGCTTGCTAGGCAGATTAGTAATATGATCATGCTTCAGAATTCGAATGCTACATCTATCAGTTTATGTATGTTGCATTCTTAGATTATATCAGCGTTTTGAGCTATCCAGTATTATAGTTTCATCTTTAGCTTTATATTCAGTTGGGAGTAAACTTAGCACCGAGCAGACGAAGGGATGAAGGCTCACCCGCCAGTTTAGGCTGAGACCTTTAGCAGAAATCCCTGAGTCCCAGAACTACGGCACCACCGTAGGTTCTAAAAGGGCCACCCATCATATTAGGCCTGACAGTCTTGTCCCTGGTGGACATCAGTTTAGTGGATCCACATCACACTTGTTCATGCCCTTGGAAAGCTATGAACACCCTTCCATCCAGGGTTACAGGTTGGACCTATAGCTAGTTCAACTTGGGGTATGTCGGTTAATAGTATCTCCCACAGTCAGACGCATATTGCATTGACCTTATAGTCAGTTACTCAGTTCAGCATATGATATTTATTTGGCCATTGCATCTCAGCTTACTTCTCAGGTTATGTTTCAGTATACATATTTCCATGTTCAGTGTTATGTTGTTCAGCTTAGTTCATATCCCGCATGCTCAGTACATTCAAAGTATTGATGCATACTTTTGTGCTACATCATTTTATAATGTAGGTTAAGACACTCAGTATCCAGACCGTTCTTAGATCGATTTTCAGTCCATACTAAGTAGTTGCAGTGGTGAGTCCTCTTAGTTCGAGGATGATTGACATGCTTTACCTTTCAGTCTTCTTATTTCAATTTTCAGATTATTAGAGTTAGCTGGGGGCATGTCCCAGCAACTCGCACTAGTTAGAGGCTTTTAGACATAAAATAGATTCAGCTTGAATTTTAGTGTTGTTTTCAGACTTCATTATACTCTCTTATATATTTTATATACTCAGACAGTTTGGGCTTTTTCCCACTTTAGATATTAAATTGTTTTTAGCTTCCGCACAATGCATGTTTTAATTGAAATTGTATAGAAATTCCATGGCATGGGTTTGCTTTGGGTCCCTTGTGACACCAAGCACTATATTGCGTCTAGGGGGTATCCTCGAGGCATGGAAAACTTAGTATAGAGCATCAGGTTTAGGTGTCCTAGGGTGTCTGAAAGTCGCATCGAGTAGAGTCTTCTTGATGGGTGTGAAATGCGCCACACTTATGGGGGAGGAGCTTTGAGACGTCATTAGGAACAACTTCCCTTCTTTCTTTTCCACCTCATACTATAGAGTATAAACTCTATTTAATCTCCTTCTACTCTAACTCATGCTCTTCGCATTTCAGTGAAAAATGCCTCCCAAAAGAGCCAACGCCAGAAATCAGCCAGCACCAGCAGCCCCAGTAGACCCATTGAATGAGCAAGTCACGCATGCCGAATTCAGGCTGCTTTCCAAGTACTTGATCAGTCAATGACCGCCCAGGTAAATCAGTAGGTTGTGGCACCCGCTCCATCTCAGACTAACACTAATGCAGTAAGAATTTGGGATTTCACTCAGATGAACCCTCCAGAATTTCATGGGTCTAAGTCAGAGGAGGATCCACAAGAGTTTCTCGATGACATCCAGAAGGTAACATACATTATGGGTGTCACTCCAGTTGAGGGTACAAATTTGGCCACGTATCAGTTGAAAAGAGTGGCCTACACTTGGTACTAGCACCGATCGTGGGTTCAACTCGTGATTCCTGCTGACAGTTGGAAAAATTATTTTTCTTCTGGTTTTCTGAGCTAAGTTTGAGCTGGATGTTCTGAAGTGTTACAATATCCCCCTCCTTGGAATCATTCATCCTCGAATGAAGACTAAACAAGCTAAGTTTTGAGGGAAAGAGCTGCAATCCCTACCAACTGAGTACTAGAAACTGATATCTAACTGGACTGAGCTCCATGAACATGCAATTATGCTGAAATGCAAGGATAACTGAGGGAACAAGGTACTAAGACTGAATTACACAAGAGTAAACTGAGAGACTGGAGAGGGATTATTACCTCAAGCTGAAACTAAATTGGAAGAAAAGAGGTGAGGGTACTTGGACATCATGGGGTCTTCTGCTTCCCAAGTAGCTCCCTCTATAGACTGATTCCTCCACAAAACTTTTACTGAAGCGACCTCCTTATTTGTCAACCTACGAACCTGATGGTAAAGAATCTCAACTGGAACCTCCTCATAGGTGAGGCTATCCTTCACATCCACACTCTTTAAAGGCACTATCGCTGTCGAATCACTAACACACTTCTTCAATAAAGAAATGTGAAAGACTGGATGGACCGCTGCTAGTTCTGCTGGCAACTCTAACTCATAGGCCACATTACCAATCCTCTTCAAGATTCTTTAAGGACCTACATATCGGGGACAGAGCTTCCCTTTCTTGCCAAATCTCATTACACCCTTCATGAGTGACACCTTCAGGAAAACACAATCATCAATCTTGAACTATAAGTCCCTTCTCCTCACATCTGCATAGGACTTCTGACGACTATGAGCTATTTTTAATCTTTCTCTGATGAGCTGAACCTTCTCCATAGCCTCATGTAGCAAATCCAGTCCAACCAAGGCTTCTTTACCTACTTCAAACCAACCAACCGGTGATCTACCCCTACGCCCATAGAGTACCTCATATGGGGCCATCTGAATACTGGAGTGAAAGCTGTTATTGTAGGCAAATTCTATGAGAGGCAGGTGATCATCCCAACTACCCTTTAAGTCGACCACACAAGCTCTCAACATGTCTTCTAAGGTCTTGATGGTACACTCTGCCTGACCATCCATCTGCGGATGAAAAGCTGTGCTAATATTCACCTGAGTACCAAGACCTTTTTGAAACGATCTCCAAAAATGAGATATGAACTGAGGACATCTATCTGAGATAATAGACAAGGGAAACCCATGCAACTTGACAATCTCACGGATGTAGAGTCTGGCATAATCCTCCGCTGAATCTATAGTCTTGATGGCCAAGAAATTAGCGGACATAGTGACTCTGTCCACTATCACCCAAATGGAGTCCTGTTGTCTGCGAGTATGAGGTAACCCCATAATGAAATCCATGTTGACCACTTCCCACTTCTAAGTAGGAATGCTAATCTCCTGAGTCACACCTCCTGGTTTCTGATGTTCTACTTTAACCTGCTGACAGTTGGGACACTTAGCCATAAAATTTGCGATGTCCTTCTTCATGTCGTTCCACCAATAGACTTCCCGTAGATCATGGTACATCTTAGTGGAAACTGAATGAATGGAATATCTGGAATTATGGTCTTCTCTAAGGATCTGCTGTCTCAACTCACCCACCCAAGGAACACATATGCAACCCTAGTAACGAAGCACACTATCTCCCCCTTAGGAGAAAACCTCTACTCTCTGTTGATGAACTGCACCTTTAAACTGAAGTAATATAGGGTCACTATCCTTCTTCTCCTTAACCTCCACTACCAAAAAATATTCTGATCCATTCTGCACTATCACACAACCATATGACATGTCCATAAGGCAAACTCCTAAGTGAGCAAGCCGGTGAACATCTCTGGCTAATTCTTTCTTCTCTTCCTCAACATGTGATACGCTACCCATAGACAGTCTGCTGAGAGCATCCACCACTACATTGGCCTTACCCGGATGGTAGAGCACATTGATATCATAGTCCTTGAGGAACTCAAGCTATCTCCTGTGATTAAGATTTAACTCCTTCTGGGTGAACACATACTGGAGGCTCTTATGATTTGTGAACACATCAACATGAACACCATACAAGTAATGTCTCCAAATATTTAGGGCAAATACAACTGATGCAAACTCGAGATAGTGAGTCGGGTAGTTCTTCTCATGGAACTTAAGCTGTATGGAATAATAAGCTATGACCTTAGCCTACTGCATCAAAACACAACCTAGGCCAACCCTGGACGCATCACAATAAACCACATAACCATTCGAACCCTCTGGTAGATTAAAGACGCAAGTTGTTGTCAACCTAGTCTTCGGTTCTAAGAAACTTTTCTCACACTCATCTGACCACTGAAACTTGACCTTTTTCTGAGTCAACTTGGTCAATGGGGCAGCTATGGATGAAAATCCTTTAACAAACCTCCTGTAGTAACCGGCCAAACCCAAAAAACTTCTGATATCAGTTGGAGAGGTGGGTCTGGGCCAGTTCTTTACTGCCTCAATCTTCTGAGAATCAACTCGGATGCCTTCACTAGTCACCACATGACCAAGAAAAGCAACTGATTTCAACCAAATCTCACACTTACTAAACTTGGCAAATAATTGACGGTCTTTGAGAGTCTGTAGAATGACCCTCAAATGATTCGCATGCTCCTCCTCATTTCGAGAATAGACGAGGATATCATCAATAAAGATGATAACAAACAAGTCTAAATACTATTTGAACACCCTGTTCATTAAGTCCATGAAAGCTACAAGAGCATTGGTTAGTCCAAAAGACATGACTACAAATTCATAGAGACCATATCAAGTCCTGAAGGCTATCTTTGGGATGTCACTATCTCTGACTCTGAGTTGATGATAGCCAGATCTGAGGTCTATCTTAGACAAGCAACTAGCACCCTGAAGTTGGTCGAACAAGTCATCAATCCTGGGGATGGGATATTTTTTCTTGATTGTGACTTTGTTCAACTGACGGTAGTCAATGCACATCCTGAGAGAACCGTCTTTCTTACGCACGAACAACACTGGAGCACCCCATGAATAGATGCTTGGTCTGATGAAACCCTTATCTAGAATGTCCTTAAGCTTTTCTTTCAATTCCTTAAGCTCAGTTGGAGCCATTCTGTAAGGAGGAATCGAAATAGGCTGGGTATCTAGAAGGAGATCTAGTCCGAAGTTGATTTCCCTTTCGTGAGGAACTCTGGGAACACTTTTGGAAACTCAATTACTACTGGAACCGACTTAAGAGTTGGGGTTTTTGAGTTTGAATCCTTGACCCGAACAAGATGATATATGTACCCTTTGGAAATCATTTTTCTAGACTTAAGGTAGAAGATGAAATGACCTACAGGCACTGAGTTATTACCCTTCCATTCTAAGACTGGCTCGTTTGGAAACTAGAACTGAATGATCCTGGTTCTACAATCGACTGAGGTATAATAGGAATGTAACCAATCCATGCCTAGAATGATATAAAAATCTACCATTTCTAACTCTACAAGATCTCCTGAGGTGACTTTCTGGGAAACGGTGACATGGCACTTTTTGTATACCCGTCTAGCTATAACTGGGTCCCTAACTGGAGTAGAGACTGAGAAGGGTCCTGGGAGGGTTTTGGATTGACATCAAAATTTACTACTATATAAGGCGTTACAAATGAAAGCGTAGCCCCAGTATCTACCAATACATAAACATCAGTATTAAAGACTCGCAATATACCCGTGACCATATCAGGAGAATCCTCCTAGTCCTGTTGATCCTGAATAACATATAACATGTTCTGGCGCTGACCACCACATGTACAAGATGAGGCACCCTACTGAGTGGGGTGACCTGCTAGAGCTGTTGTAGAACCAGTTTGAGTCTGTGGGCAAATATCCTTACCCTTGTGAGAAGCTGTTGGGCAATCCCTCATCATGTGGCCTGTCTTACCATACCCAAATAAATTTCAACTACATGCCATGCACTCAACTTGGTGGTTTCTACCACACTTCTTACACACTAGATTAGTGCTCCCACTAGTAACCGTACCTTGGGACTTAGAGACGGATGCTCTATCCCGTCTATCCTTCTTAAATTTAGGCACAGGGGCACTACAAGAAGATGGAGTTGGAGCTAAAAAATTTTGACGAAACTGAGAGCGATTACCACCCTCTAACCTATGCTGAGAGTAGCTAAAGTCACATGTCCTAGCTCTCTTAGTATCTCCTCCCATTTCCTTGACTTTTTCCTCCTCAATCTGTTGAGCATAGGTAACCAACCTGGAGAAGTCCATTACCTTAATAAACATGTACGTCTTACACTCCTTGACCGCGTTATCAGACACACCAGACACGAACTTGCTCATACGAGCTCTAGAGTCAACTACCATTGTTGGAGCATACTTGGATAGCTGTCTGAACTTGAAAGCATAGTCTCTCACACTCATATCATTCTGCTTCAGATTAATGAATTCCTAAACCTTGGCTTTCCTGAGCTCTAGTAGGAAAAACCGGTCCATAAAAATAGTCTTGAAAAGATTCTAAGTCACTGTTCCTTTATTGGCACAACGGGATTCCTTCAATTGATGATACCAAGTGTAAGCCACTCCTTTCAAATGATAGGCGGCTAAGTCTGCAGTCTCGACTGGAGTGAAACCCATAATGTCAGTCACCTTCTGGATATCATCAAGAAACTCTTTTGGATTCTCTTCTAACTTGAACCCATGAAACTCCGAAGGGTTCATTCGAGTGAAGTCCTAGATTCTAGCCGCAGCAATGTTAGTCTGAGCAGAGCTGGTGCCATAGCCTACTGGTTGACAGGGGCGGTCATGGCCTGAGCAAGCACTTGGAAAGTAGCCTTGAATTCGGCATGCGTGACTTTCTTATTCAATAGGTCTGCTGGAGCTATTGGCTGATTCCTGGCGTTAGCTCTTCGGGGAGGCATTTTTCTGAAATGCGAAGAGCATGAGTTAGAAGGATATTAGATAGTGTTTACACCCCATGGCACGACCTGAAAAATAAATAAGGGAAGTTGTTCCTAATGACATCTCGTACCTCCTCCCCCATAAGTGTGGCGCACTTCACACCTATGAAGAAGGCTCTACTTGACGCGACTTTCAGACACCCTAGGACACTTGAACTTGATGCTCTGATACCAAGTTTATCACGCCCCGAGGCTACCCCATGGATGCCACACGGTACTTAGTGTCACAAGTGACCCCAAGCTAACTCATGGCATGTCATATATATACATATTCAATTTAAGACATGCACTATGCGGAAGTTAAAAATAATTTAATATCTGAAGTGGGGAAGAGCCCAAAATATCTGAGTAAATGAAACATATAAATAGTATAGTACTGACTAAAAACAATACTAACAACTGCTGAATCTAGTCTATGTCTGAAGCCTCTACTGAAGTGAGTTGCTGGGACATGCCCTATCATGCCCCGAGGTTATCCCCTTGGACGTAACACGGGACTTGGGACCACAAGTGCCCCAAGATAACCATTGGTCATAGCATTCTCAAGCATAATAAAAGATAAGTGGAAATATAATAGATAAAGTCAGAATAGCATAAATGGATAGCCAAGCCGAATAGGCATACAAGATCCAAAAAACTCAAATACTGTCTATGTCTGAAAAGCCTCTACTCATAACATAAAGAGTTGCTAGGAAAATACCCTAGCTAACTCGAAGTACTAAAATGAAAAGCTAACATATACTAAGAACGTAACTAGCCCTAGACCTAAGAGGACTCACCAACAGCTGATTGGGAAAGTGGCCTGGGAACTCTAGCCACGACTCTGAGAAGGAACACCTGAATCTGCATCATCAAAGAATGCAGCACAAAATATGCATCAGTACTATAGAATGTACTGAGTATGACAGCGATGGATGAATCGTGATAAAAAAGTTTAAAAACATGCTTAAAGTGATTTATTACATAAAGAAAAGGACATGAACAAATAATTAAATAAGAAGCAAAAGTCATGAAGAAGGCTTAAGTTTAAAATATAAGATTAAATAACTTCATAGCGTAAAATAAGCATGTGGGAGTTTCTCTTAACCGACATTAAACATGCTGAGCTACATGGAGTCCGCTGTCATTGCCCCACACCGAAAAAGGTCTTCCTAACCTGCAAAAGTTTGAACCATTTCATTTCATACTAGGATCCTGTCAGCATAAGCCTTAACATGGGCAACCTACGGTGGCACGTAGTTCTGGGACTAAGGGTACTCTCACCCGGTCCAACTCGGTGATAGATACTACTCCCAAAATATATATATACATATATCACGAGCTCACATACATGTGGCACATCAATTCCAAACTTGTTCATAATATTTTCATACCCCGGATCGTCATACTACTCATGAATTAGGGTTATGAAATCGATTCATGAGCATTGATGGAACATCGGGTGTCTTATCTTGCATCATACTTCATAACATGGGAAAATTTGCATACTTCAAGACTTGTAAAATTTGCATGACTCTAGTTCAATTTCATAAAACATATATTTTCATAGAACATAGGAACTAGGCATGCATATGCTTGAAAATCCATAGTGAACATGCTATAAAAATCCAATTTGCTTAAATCAACTTCATGCATGTAGAAATTTCCATGGTTAAACTTCAATTCATGAAATAAGAGTTAACATGTAAAAACCCATGCAAAATCATGCAATTTAATAGTAATTTCATAATCAAGTCATGAGAGGATGATATTTAGCAAAATCCATAAGAATTAGATAAGAACCCTAATTTGGAGATTATGAAATCAAAATTTGAATTAGGGGTTTTTGGAACAAGGGTGAAAGAAACCCATTGTTAAAGACCCACATACCTTGATTGAAGCTAACCCACTTGATTTGAAAAGACTTAGGAGACATGAACTTGGAGTTTGAGACTTGGAGCTTGAAACCCTAACTTGAAGCTTGAGAAGATGGAACTTCTTTTCTTCTTTTAGAAGTTGATTTAAAGAATGGGAGAGAACTTAGGTCAAGTGGAAATATAAACCTCTTAAATAGCCTTAAAATGACTTAGTATAGGAGTTAAAAGAGTGGGAAATTATAAAAATACCCCTGGACTTAAGCGTGGAAAAAGCTAGAAAAAGTCAACTTTCAGTAACCACGGGTGGGTTCCACTGGCCGTAGATCAAACAACGGCCCGTGGTTTCCACCCGTCATTCCTGGCCCAAGAGTTAGGCTATAGAATCAAAACCACAACTCAACAGGATGGACCCGTCATCTAAATGACGAGTCATAGATCTGAGCCGTAGTTCCTGGGGATCTTGCAGCCCTCAGAACCAACTTCTACGAGTCATAGATGATCCGTAGTTTAAATTACGGTCCGTAGACATAATTCATCATTCCTGTCTAGGAATTAAGTTGCAGAAGTCATTCTATGAGTCAATAGGATGGACTCCTAGAATGAAACACGGGTCGTAGACTCACTCATGGAATTTGGGGAAGAAAAGCTGAATTTTGACAAACCACGGGTCACTCTATGGACCGTGGTTTTGGTCTATGGGTCGTGAACCAACCAGTGGTTTTGAGAATGAAAATTTTAAGGTTCAGTACAGCAACGACAAGACCATCGTTCAAAACGACGGTTCGTCATTCCCATCCGTCATCACTGGCAGCACTGCAGTAAACTGCCCATAAATTTTTACTCCGGACTCGGATTAATGCGCGGTCAATGGAGTTAGAAAGAAGAGTAAAAAACCTTTAATTTGGTTGGTACTAGACCACGTAAATCTTTATATTTTGGGAGTAATGATTGATTGAATTTGACCTTAATTTAGACTTACATGAAAACTTACTTTGGTGAGGTGCTTGCGACTTAACTTGATAATAGGAGTTTCTTATGAATATGATTCGCATCCAAAGCACTCACCATACTAGGAATATTATCATTATACTCATGGAAAAGGTTCGGGTATTAGTTTAGGATTTTTTTGGGGGTGTTACAATATCTTCCCTTTGGGATCATTCATCCTCGAATGAAGACTAAGCAAGGAAACTATAAAGAGGAAATAGCGCAACCAAAATGAAACCTGAAAACCGAAGAATCAACATGAAACTGAACCTTTGAATTTAAACATGTCTTAATCAACTTCGAAACTATGATTACATGCTAGGATCGTGAGGGAAACTGACGGAATAGATTCGGAAGGACATACTAAGGATAAAACTATTTCCTCAAGTTGGAACCGGATCGGAAGGGGAAGGGTGAGCCTAGTTGGCCTTCATGGATGATTTTGCTTCCTAAGTAGCTCCTTCAACTGAGTTGCAAAAGCTGAAGTACTATCGTGGTGACCGACTTCTGATTGAAATAAAAACTGCAAAAGCTGAAGTACTATCGTGGTGACCGACTTCTGATTGAAATAAAAACTAAGCTGCTTTTATGAGACACGTATACATGCTGAGAATGTAAAAAAATGACCAATAAGATAGGAATTTGATATCCAATGTGATAATTTTTCTAGGATGAGAGTAGGAACTCAGCTAAAACTCATAAGGAACGAACATACTTTAGAGATCGCAGTTAACCCAAAGGAACACCAAACTGAGAGAAGTAGATATACGGGAAATCCATTCTCTTCTAAATACCACCCCTACCAATCGCAACTAACAACCTCAACAACACACATAAAGGTACTAAGGTATGATTCTAACTACCCGATTCCCCATGTTAAAACCTATCTCGACTAGACCTCTTTCACCTAGAGTTATCTCCTAAGAATAGTATTTCTTCTTATCACGACAACCAACTAACCTTGAGCTCCTAATCAAAGTGTCACTAGTTGTGCAAAAAAAATATCCACATGTATCCCATCACGATAGTCAAGCTTATAACTATGGTCATCTTATGGTTTCGTAGCTTACCCTGTTTAAGGCTTCTCCCCTCTTCCTTATCATAACTAGGATTCGCACATTCAAGAACTTCTATAGAGGGACATCCTATAATTTCTTATCTAACTATTTTGCACGAATAATCCTTGCCTCACAATTCACCCATACCTAAAAGTCAAGGTGGAACAAGTACACTAACAAGGAAAAGAAATTTGCTACCTCCCAGTAAGGCTACTACAAGGACTTCTCCCCTAACACTTATAACAACATAAACCAGAATCATTGAAAGAAAAGAGCAGGAGCAGGAGCGTCACGAATGAAGGATTACAGATTGATCTTGGCTTACACTTAGCGTGATCAAGCCGCTCAAGGTGAGGCTTGGGGAGTTGAGCACAATAGGCATGAGTATTTTAAATACTGGGTGATAACGCTCAAACTACACCTCAAATTAACGAGGCGTAAGCGATCGTAGTCAAGTAAAGAACCCAACAAGGTTGGGGTCGAATCCCACAGAGAATATGGTGATGATTAAGACTTTAGTGAAGTAGATGACTAGTCGTCAATAGTTTCCAGTAAATAGGGGGGGTTTTGTAATCAACGTGAACAACAGCAACAATTATGTAAGAGAAATAATCAGTAGGAGAGAATGAACTAGGGAAGTGTTCACCATGGCGTTGTAACAATGTCGATTCTAGGCTTAACCGGGTTCTTTCTATATGCTTGTCACGATGTGATTGCGTCAATTGTATCGTCTAAACGTCTCTCGACCGAATAAACAAATTTCCTTTTCTATTCTTTCGACCTCGAAAAGATGTACTTTTTAGCTTAGCAATCCTAACATCAAGTAGAGTAATCCAGTTACGGCATCATTCTTTAAGACGAGAGTTTGTAGTCTCGAATCCTTGTTGTTTAATCAAGTTTTCCCGGTTTAAATCTCTTTACTCAAGCAAACTAAACCTAGGCATGTTCTAATGTTTGCAACCACTAGAAAACGTGACATAAAGTATGATTAACAACGTGACAATACATATATCGAACTCAACGCTACCCGGAATCTATATTGCTACGTTTGCCATGGCTCCCACAACCCTAGTTGCGGGAGTTTTAGTTACTCATGCTCGAAGAAGAAAAGAAGTAATTCATTATAAAGGAAAGAAGATTCTTACAATATGATGAAAATACTCTTTAATAATCCAAGAACAAGAACAACCAAGAACTCAAGAACACGAATTCAAGAATCCGAAAACGTGTTGTTGCTCTCAAAAAACGACTAAAAACTATTCTAAAACTATTGGGTGAACTCTAATTACATAAACCTATCATAGGGTATTTATAGGAGTCAAAGAAACCAAATCCAAAACGGGCTAGGAATCCCCAAAACGCGGGTCGCCGACCAGTGCTACTGCCTTAGCGTGACGGCCAGGCTTGACGGACCGTCAGGGCAGTGACGGACCGTTGCCTGGGCCGTCACTGCTTGGCAGCAACACTGCCTTAAGTTGACGGTCCCAGTGACGGGTCGTCAGCCTTGTGACGGGCCGTCACTCAGGCCGTCACTCTTAGGCAGAATGTTGTTTTTCGCGTATTTTCTTTCGTTTCCGTGTTTGCTTCCATTTCCTACAAATACAACATAAAAACATCAAAAACAACAATGGTTGCTTGAAAACGTACGATTGTTCTTAGTAAAAAGGAGTCGAAAGTGACATAATTTGGCGTCACATCAACACCCCCAACTTAAAACGTTCGCTTGTCCTCAAGCAACATGACATAAAACAATAATACAACTCAACTAAGAACACAAACTCATGTCTATAGCAACTCATGGTCATTCAAACTTATTCAATTAAATCAAGCTCCCTCGTAGCACACAAATGTATGAAACACTAACTTGCAAGGATCCAAACATGTCATTCCGATATGATAGAATATTATGCATACACACACGCAGCTATCCTAACAATCAATAGACAATATAGACATCTTGGTGCCCTTACCACAAAGAAATCCCACACACAAAATTTGGGACTAGGTAAGCGCTCACACTCACAAACGATTTCAAACAATGCACATGCGATACCATAGGCTTGCCCTTACTATTCTATTTCAGTTCTTCAGAAAGCTACTCAGGATCACTACAAGACTTGTTTAGGCTTGTAATGAGGCTTCCGGTGCAGGTAGGATACATTTAGGGGTTAGTGACTAAGCCCTCCTTGGAACCATTTACATCTTATCACCACATAACTTCACTTTATCCATCCTTATTCACCTTTTTATTTCCTTGATTCTAGATACAGGTGCGGCCTCTTTATTGACAATTCTTTTTGTTTCTTTTTCGATCTTTTTCATCTTTTTTTATTTTTCTTTTCTTTTCTTAGGCGCACACCCGGATTTTCATTCTATTCAACAACAATCATCTCCATCCTCTTTTTCTTCTTCTTTACCACTGTAGTAGCCACCCTCAACTTAGGCTGATTGCCTACGTCAAGGTGCACAATGTCCATTGGTAGGACCAGGGCCAAAACAGGGTTTACCTCTATAGTAGCCACCCTCAACTTAGGTTGTTTTGCCTACGTTGAAGTGCACGATGTCCAAGGAAGGACCAGGGCCAAGATAGGGATTCAAAGTTAAACAGGAATGGTGACAGGTTATTGAAAGAATAAGGTCAATTACGGCTCAGACAGGGATCAAAAGGGATTATTTGTATTTGGACGGTCATATAGGCTAAGTGGACTGCATCAAAAAGGGCCTGCGATCCTTTCCTAAGCAACCAACTTCAAACTTAACAAAATAGCCCGGGCAAGTTCTAGATGCATGCACAGAGTAAGAATTTATAACAATTAATCTCACACACTCTTAGCACCAAGAAACTATATCGCTACCAACTATCAAACAACCGCTCGGCTTAAGCATACTCATTCAAATCATATTCACACAATGACATTCAAGGATCCAGACAGTCAATCGTTTCAACATAAGCTCAAAACCAGAAAATTTTTAAAGGGGCGCTACTTTGATAAGAAATCTCATGCTTTGCTATAGACACTAAAAAAAAATTTAAAACAACAACCTAAACATGCCGGTTCTACTAGATAGCACACCGGAGGGAAAAGAAACACAGCAACAAAAACCCTCGGTGGTGACTCACAGGTTTCCCAACACCCTCAACTTAGACTCATGCATTGTCCCCAATGCATATATGCGAAAGCTAAAAACTATGAGAATAAAGGAATACCTGTGAAGTCGATATGACTCAAATTCCGGAATGATGTTGGAGACCGCCTGGGTCTCCAAAACAAGAGAACTCGATGGAGTACGTGTGTGCGCCAACCTCATGTTGCGCTCCAACTTCCTCTTTTATTTGCTCCGCCGCTAGTCGTGACCGCTTCTTCGCTCTTTCCTTGTAGATTCTCTTGCGGTGTTTTCGTTTCCTTGAGCTATTTACACCGCTCTTCGCAACATGCTTCTCTTTTCGCGGCATCCTTCTCACAACAGCTAGCGTCTCGACCAAACACTTCTCCTCAATGTGCACATCCGCAGGAGCTTCCTCAATAGCATTGATGACCGCGACCACCCTCATGTCACTTGGTTGCTTCATTACTCTGGACACATCGAATTTGACCATTTCATTGTTCAGCCTGAAGGTCAGTTCGTTTTTCTCCATGTCAACCAAGGCTCTTGCTGTGGCTAGCAATGGTCGTCCCAAGATGATGGGAACTTCGAAATCTACTTCGCAATCCAAGATCACAAAGTCAGCTGGGAAGATGAGCTTGCCGATCTTTACTAGCACATCAGACAATATCCCTACGGGTCGCTTTACCGAACGGTCAGCCATCATCACTCTCATGGAAGTTGGTTTAGGAGCTCCCAAACCCAATTTGTTATACACTGCTAGCGGCATCAAATTTATACTAGCACCAAGGTCACACATAGCTCTCCCGAAGTTGAGCTTCCCGATAGTACATGGAACTGTGAACGCACCTGGATCATCCTTCTTTTCAACTAACGACCTTGAAGAGATAGCACTGCAGTGATGGAGGTTGTCTTCCGGTTCAAAACTCACCGTCCTCTTCTTTGTAATCAAGTCCTTCATGAACTTGGCGTAACCGGGCATTTGTTCCAGCGCTTCCACCAATGGTATGTTTATTGAAATCTCTTTCAACATGTTCATGAAGTTCAGGAACTTACCATCGTCAACTTTCTTTTTCAAACGCTGTGGGAACGGAGGTGGTGGTCGAGGCATCATAGTTGGACGCTTTTCAGCTTCCTTTCGTTTCTCCGCGGGCCTTGGAGTTTCCTCCTCTTCTACCGCCTCATCATCTTTCGCAGCCTCACCTTGCACATGAATTACCGGGTGTGATTCCGGTAATATTTTTCCGCTTCTTGTGGTGATCGCCATACAGCTTGCGTCATTTTTCGGATGAGTGGTGTCGCTCGGCAAAGTACCCGGTTTCCTTGGGTTTAGAGATGCCGAGATGTGACCCACTTGCTGCTCTAGTTGCTTGATAGCGGTTGAGTGTGACTCCACTACCAGACTCAATGTTGATAACTCATTCCGCATTGCCTTTACCCAGAGTCAGTCGATTCCACTTTAAGCAGCATCTTCGCCATCATATTCTCAAGTTTGGACGTCTCAGCCTCGCTGCCCATTTTGTCCCGATTGCTAGGTGGTACATACAACCCACCTCTATCGGTGTTGTTCCTCCAGCTTCCTTGGTCGCGAGTTTTGTAACCACCATTCTCATAGTGGTTTGGATAGTTCCGACCTTGGTTTCCTTGGCCATTGGCCTGGAAACCCCCCAAGTAATTGGCCTCCTCAGTCTCCATACCTTGGGAACCCACAACTTGTACCTTCTCTATATTTCCCGACGTCAAGTGCCTTGTCAGGAGATCTAACTGTGTTTTAAGATGCGCCATGTCTTGGTCGCGCTCCTCCTCTTTCCTTCGCTGCTCTGCTGACATACCCACTGTACAGGTGCTAGCTGCAACCTCTGAATCTCGTGTATGCCAGGCCCTGTTGGTTTTGGTGAGCCTGTCCAAAGTAGTTGTAGCCTCAACAAACGATAGACCCATGAATGCACCACCTGCTGCGTTGTCTAACGCCGGCTTCGTAGCCGAATTTAGTGCCCTATAGAATGTCTGCATCAAGACGTTGTCGGCCA